>MU182162.1:231209-254499 GCA_016904865.1 Pissodes strobi
AGAAAAAGTCGAAACAGGTGCCGGGCTACATTGCTTAACTTGCTGATCCTATCACTTGAAAGTAGCAAAATTCAGTTGCAGTTGGTAAAGAAGAATGGGAAGCGTCTCACTCGGAGACTGACCAATGGAGAAATTCAGAAAAGATTCAAGATTATAGATATGAATTAGGGGATCGGGGCTAAGATATGGCCACGCAGAACACGTCGCTAGGATGCATGCAGAACAAAAGCTAGATTCGCCGACCGATTGAATGGAGAGCATGAAGTTAAAACAGGACTAAAAGACGTTCCCAGATCAGATGGAATACAAAATTAGCAGGAACCGACCGACAGTACCAACCCTATGCAAAATCGCTGTAGATGGAACTATTTAGAAGAGGCATATATCCGACGATGGAAAATTATTTAAAATAATTGTAGAATAACATTAATGCTGGTACGCTAATAACTATCTTATTTCGAAAGTTTATCTTACTTAATTTATCTAAATTGTTACCTTGCGACATCAAATGCTAGTGGTAAATATCAGCCCCTCGGTTTAATTACTAACCTTGAAAAGCATGGCTCCATGTTAGTAGCAAATTAAAGAAGCACTGGCATTCGACTGTAGAAAACAGAATATTGCAAAAATCAAAGTAATGCGGCATTATAATTTATAGAGGACATGCAACATGCACCGATTTAATTAAACGTAACCATTCCTTATATTAACTATCTACTTGGGGCGCTAAGCATTCAAACAAGTTAATTAATTTTCAATTGATATTAGATATTATTAGCTTTGCATCCAATGTATATTTTAACCACCTATCGATCGACCTGTAATTTCAAAATTACCATACTTATTAGGATTGAGATCGGTGAGTAGTTCGCTTAAAATCAATGAGCCATGACACTGTCACGGTGTAGATATTATTAATGCCCTGATCTGTGACACTGCATTCACCTGATATATAACGACAAACTGGTTATTACTGTGTTTATTTTTGTATATATTTAAAAATTTTGCAATAATATTAACAGAAACAAAATTATCAGCAAAATTTTAGATTATATGCTAGGGTGAAGCGGTCTGTTCGTATATTAAACATTATTGAGATGGTTCTGAGGAACACTTCCTATGGCAAGGAAATTGTATGTGACACGGGTATTACAATCGTAGAATTCAAAACCATCATCGTTCAAGTGGATCAAAATATATTCTTTAAATTGCAAGTAGCACCTTTACCGACAGAGTATACCCATAGTCAATTATTATTAACTTATCGTTATTAAATCGAGAAAGTAATAAAATTAACCAATTAAAAGTATTTCCTGTTATGATTTAAAAATCTAATTAGTAGAAATTAAGATGATATCATGGAATTACACGTTATGGTCTCGTATATCTTGTGCATTATTCATGGTGGCACAAATGAATAATCAGTAGCTTAGCCGTAGATGCAAGTTATTTCAGGGCAGTGCCTCTTTTGCTCACTAGCTTGAAATAGGTTTGAATCAATAATTTTCATAAAATAATAAATACTTTGTTCTTTCAAGTGTGAGTAATATTAGTGGTGTTCAAAGAAGAAACATCGAATTAAAAATCTAACAGAATGTTTTATTAGATCACGAAAAGTGATCATGACCTTTTTTACAAAAACAAGTCCTCAGAGTCACCTACTGAAACATAGCGATGCGATTATGAATATCCCCTGTAGATATATATCCAATATCCATTAACAATTTCAAATTTATTTCAGGATTATATTTTATTTATAGAAAGTATACTTATTCATCGTCATTCTATTGCCGTAATAATTCCGCTACCGTAAATTTAAGTGCACTGAGAATCGGAGCGAAACAGCTTTACACAATAGTGATTGCACGTCAGTAGGTACCGTAGCAACACTTTAAGTAACGCAAATAAATTGGTGGCAAAATGAACCGAATTATATAAATTTATAGAGAGTTAAATGTTAGGTATTTTTTTAAATTATGAGGTCAGGGATTCATTTGAGCAAATTATTCAGTGTTATTGTTCAGCTAATCAACTACCAATTTTATTATTCTCGCAAATAATCGACACAAGTAGAATTCTGGACATGGTACGACTTTTCAGATTTCCATTTGTTTTTATGTATACAGGGTTGTACCTATAAATGATGGTTATATTTGAAACCACCATTATCCAACCAACTTTTCGTGAGAATCTTGAGGAATTTTGGCAAATAATTTCTAAATAAGTATGTAAAACACTTTTTCTTAAAAAAAAATCTAGTACTGGATAACCATATCTAATGTGACCCTTATATGTCATGGGATATGTGCATTTTCTGAAATTCGAAGTTAAATGCAGAAATAAATAATAAAATATGTATTTGTCTTCGTGGCCAAAGGATATAAGTAGATTTAAGAGGCGTCGCATCTATGGTTATTTCACTTCAGCCCGCAACCAGTTCGTTAAATAGGTTGGCAGCCATGCACTCGATATAGTACAGCAAATAGCAGTTACTTATATCTTTTGGCTGCCAAGTTACACAGAGGTGTACATGGCTCTAAATAAAAGCTTGAATAGCAGTTTTTAGTGCATCGATGCACATTTTATGGAGATATTTCCTCAAGGAAAGTGTATAGTGTAATAATATACGAATACATAGTTTCCGGAAAAGTTCAACCAGAAAAGGAGAAATTGACAACTAATAATTATAGTTACATAAAGCAGAAGCTACAATATCCACTAAAAGCAGTTATCAAAAAATGTTGCCAACACCAGCGGTTCACATGCATTCATAAAATCATTCGAAAAATGTTAGGCACATCATAGTATTCAGTGATAACTGCAGAGGTCAAAATAAAAGCCAACTAATTGCTCAATTTTGGCTCTATGTCATTAGGATGATGCATATAAAAACTGTAGGTCATAGATTTTTTTTATCTCTGGACATTCATTTAACCAATCTGACAAAAATTTTGGCTTTATTGACATTAAAGAAAACAAGACTTTTATGTTCCAGAACACTGGGAAGGACTAATTGTTAAAACTAGTCTAAAATTTTTGGTCATAAAGATGGCTGACAGGACAGGAATATATATTGTTAACCTTGATACACTTAAATCGTCCTTTAAGAATGCTGTTCAATGCATTCAAACCTGAAGAAATTACTTCAATTTGTGTTGCCCGTACACCATGATTTTTACAAAAACTTACCTTGTCAACGAAAAATGGTCAGAAATTGACAAACAAAGGATCCATAAGATCAGCTCAAGATGAAGATCCTCTTGAACCTGATCCTTTGGATGAAACGGATAGTGACTAATTTCTTGCAATTATTTAAAATTCAAGTAGAATTTTAAATAATTGCAAGAATTATTGTTAATATTTTCATTTTATTTTTTTTTGGAAGACAATAGATAGATAGAAGTACCATATCCAGATCAAACTCATTTCTTTAAGAAAGTTATTACAGTAACGAATACATATTCTTATATCGTTATTATGGAGTCCTGAATATACAGGAACAATCAATCTTTGGGATTTAAAATATGTGTAGGCAACTCTATCATCATAAATTTCTATCTTTTCAATAGCTTCAAAAATGAGATGGGTTGGATTTATTATACAAAATTTCTCATATGTTATCAATATTTACGTCAATGGATAAGTTAGTTACGATTTCCGCTACTGAATCAACCTTCAAAGGGCTTTTTAGAGAAAAGATATTTAATTTTGATCATATTATTTTCCGAAAAATCATATTTTGAATCAAGATAATCAGCAATATTTTTTATAACATTGTAAAAAGGATTCCCCTATTTTGATTTGCTCATTTCGAGTTTAAAAGACCTGTCGCTAGAAAACTAAAGAAATGGTCATTTAGTCCTTGAATATTTTTTCTCTCAGAGATTTTAAAATATTATAAACTTCAAAGCAAAGTAAATTGGCTTTTTCAAGTTTCTGTCCCGTTTAAAAAAAAATCTGGGTGTGGTGAAAAAAAATTAAATAACATTCAGTTTTCTGTACTAGAAAATCATCTTCAGAAAAAAAAAGCTGAAAAGAAATGGGAATTTGATCTTCCTGGGGCGAGAAGTAAATTTTGATTGCTGAAAATTATTTTATGAATCTTTCTATGGCTGGAAATAATGTGTGGACACATGTCTTAGAATAGTTTCATATTCCAAAGCAACGAAATTAAAAATTAAAACTTTTAATTCTTTGCACCTTTTTGCTGGGGTTGAAGAATGGTCGACAAATTTTAAAATTAAGGTTTCTACATGAAAACAGCACATTGTTAAAGCATTTTTTACAGAATTGTTCACTATATGAGCAAGACAACCCACTGCTAGACCAGAACTGCATTATTTTCTTTATAAAATAATTGGTACACCAGAATGAAAACGTCCAAAATTTACACTTAGAATATTAAAAGCTATCAAACTTGCTTTCGTTCTAACCAAATGAGTGTTTGTTGCAATTTTGGAATCATGATACCATACTGAAACCAACTGCGTTGCATAACCTAATGAATTAAATGAATACACATGTTTAACAGAGTGATACACATTTGTCACTTCTGCGGCCAATATTTTTTCTTGTTGAGGACCCATAACTTCCCGCCCCAAAAATGATTGTGGGGTTTTATTTTGTTTTATCACAATATCATGCTTTTTATGCTCAACGCCTTCCACATGCCATTTTAAATCCCCCAGACCTCCATGCTTTTTTACATAAGTTGCACAGAGCTTGTTCATTGTCTTCTTTACGCCAAGAAAACGTATTTTCCCATTCTTTCCTCTATTTAGTTACCTTTTTTGGTGGTGTTATTGTATCATCCATATTTACAACATATTAAATTTAATTCCAGAAAATCTTCCCTAATAATTCCTTCCCTAATTTGAAAAACAAATATATCACGCCTAAAAACTCTTGACAACCGGAAAAATAAAAACTTATCGGTTATGGTATCACACTCCCACTCCCACTAGATGTAAATTATATCACATAATACAAATATAAATCGGGGAATCCCCACTAGCCGGTAGTCAGCCCTACAATCCCAAAAAGCGATCTGTGGTTCGTATTACGGAGTTTTTCCGTTTAGCCAAAGATGGTGCAAAGATAAATGGCCTAAAAACCATTTTGTAATTTAAACATTTAAGAAATCCAGGACTTCGGGAGGTCATCGCAGGACGCTTAAATTCGGGTCTCAAAATCAGGACATCTGCGAAATCCAGGACACCTGGCAACCGTATGGTCCACAGCAATATGTCCTAGTATGACCACGTTGCTAATATCGCAAAATCAGCCTCGCAGAAGCTTGGTGCGCTATTTCGCAATAAAAACCTTATGCACCGCAGCAGCCGATCTTGCTCTACAAAGCGCAAATAAGACCATGCTTAGAATATTGTTCACACATCTGGGGTGCCGCACCGAAGCACACCCTAAAGCTGCTAGATTCCATTTAGAAGAGAGCTGTTCGTCTCGTCGACGACCCGGGATCTGGATAGTCTGGAATACCGCAGACATGTGGCCGAGATATCCCTGTTTTATAGATACTTTCACGGCAGATGTTCGCAGGATTGGGCCCGCATCATCCCTCCCCCTGCGACGCCTGTCAGACAGTCGTGTTCGAAAATTAAACACTTCCTATTTCTTGCTGCTTATCAAAAATAAGAGAGTTATGAGAATTCTGTTACATTTCTCAATAAATAGTAGGGTCGCAAAAACCGCATTTTATCTATCTATACTAATAAAGAAGATTCTCTAAAGATAGACCATAAAAAGAACACTGTATACATAAAAAAATCACAGTGATGTGAAAATTATGTGAGTGTTTTCTCGTTTTCCAAAAAAGAGGAACTTTCTCGAGAAAATTGAAACATAGTATAGCCAAAACTATCACTGCATGATATATGCTATATTTAGCTATGTAAGTAGTGATTTTAAATTACTTTTTCGGTACATCCAGCGAGTAAACGTATTGCTACACGTTGTACAATGTATCTGGTATTTGTTAAATTCGGAGTTTTTTCCATATTGAACCATAAAGTCAAACCCACTTCAAAAACTTTCTATATTCTCTCGCTTTCTAAAAAACCAACACTTTCGATTTTAATTTTAACTATTTCATGGTGCAATTTGAAATAATATTAAAAAATATTATGCTTTTCTTTCTCTACAATGCGACGATTCATATGAAGCTACCGTCTATAAGTTTAATTCTTCTAAAACCAATTGTATATTAATTACCGTCACTCATCAATGACATAAGATTTAGAGTTCTCTTATCTAATCGATCTAATAGCGATGGGAAGCTCTTTTTTGTTTCAACCTACTACAGGAGATTGAAAATCATTTTATAAAATTAAGTTTAATGCAATGGGGTCTGATAATGTTAATGTTACAATGCTTCTATACTTAATACTCCATCTAAGTATCCATTTAGTGTTTATATTTGACAAATGCTTGGTAATTGGCAAATTCCCTTCTACATGGAAGACAGCTCACGTGATTCCTGTGCCTAAGTGTACGCGACCCTCAATTGTGTCTCAATTTAGACCAATAGGTCTTTTACCTGCTTTGTCGAAACTTTTGGAAATAATTATTGCTGACCAATAAAATAAATGTTATTCATGCAATAATGTTTTACTTGGAACTCAGTCCGGATCCAATCCAGTCATAGTACCTCAACGGCTTTATCGAAAGTAACCGATGACATATTTAGAGCTTGACCGCCAAAATACCTGCCTTGTCTTGCTAGATTACAGCAAGGCTTTCGACACCATTGACTACAAAATACTTTTCTTTAAACTACGATATTTTGGACTTGGTGATAATGCTTTGATTTTTTTTAGGAACTACTTTTCAAATAGATCGTCATTTTTCGTCACAGTATTTCTAATCTATCTCTAATAGACTGGGTTACTGAGGGCAGTATATTTGGTCCCATATTTTTTTCTTTATACACAGCCGATTTTTGAAGATATTTGAATCACTGCAACTCTCACTAGTATGCGGACGATAGACAAGTTTATTATTCATTTAAAACATCTGATCTGGACATAGCACCTAGGAGGATTACTCAGGATCTTGAGACTGTGGCTGTGGTGTCAACTGCTCATGGCTGAAATGCACCAAAGACACAGTAATGATATTTGGAAAAGAAAGGCTTTCCATTTCTAATAATTTACATTTTGAAATCAAACTCACTGATAAGCTTTTGATCCCCGCTGAAACAGTGAAAGATCTTGGTTTGTATGTCGGTGCTGATTTGAGATTTAATTCCCATGTGAAAAGTCTAATCAGAAAATCATTTTTTAAACTTAAGCTTTTATATCTTCATAGGGAATCATTTTCTACTGAGTAGAGGCTCAGGTTGGTCGACTCGCAGGTTTTGTCGGATCTGTCCTATTGTAATCTGATCTTTTGGCCAGCATTGGTGATAAGGTTAGCCTGCAGAAGGTTCAGAATGGCAGCTCTTACAACCTGCGGAAATTTGATCACGTTTTTCGGAGTCTATCTAGTTCCAGATGGTTAAATATCAGAGAGCGATTTGAGCTCTGCTTGGCAAGACTGGTTTATGGAATAAGTAGGACTGGAACCCCAGCGTACATGAATGAGTTGCTGATTAGAGGTACAGTTGTTCACAATCGTGATAAAAGACACCGAGAGCTTGTTCGTATCCCACGACACAACATCACCTTTTTTAAAAATCCTTTCACATATCATGCTGTGACCGTTTTTAATTCTTTACTGTCTGAGGTCGTGAAATCCGTTAATTCTTCTTTTGGACGCATATTAAAAAATATATATATCCTTGATCGCAGAGATCTGACGTTGCCACCACTGTGAAGGTCTATTATTTTTATATGTAAATGTATCTATGTATTTATTTTTCTTTTCTTCTTAGGTGCCATTTTAGTTAATAGGTTTATTCCATGTATTGTTGTGTGTTATTTATTTGGATAAATCATATTAATCCAGGGTGGTTGTAATGAGCACCCATGTTGGATACCGCCACCCTTTCTGTAACGTACCATTATCTTTTTGTACCATGAAACATAAATAAAGGCATTTTGTATTGTATTGTATAAGAAGCAATGAATCAGATAAAGATTACTTCCATATCTATCTAGCACAATTCTTATGAGAAAATTCTATATTTGATGATTTGAAAGACGAAAGCTGCTAAAAATGAAAACTATTCAGGCCCGTATTAAAAAAAAATTCTGATGGAAGGCCCGAACATCATCTAAATCGTTACGACATAGTTCATGAAACATGTCCTGGTTTGAGGATCCGACATATAAAGGTTTACGTTTTCATATCTCAACTAAGTTGGGGTTTGGAATATGTCAAATTGACCTACCTTATCCTACATAATTTAAAATTAGTTTTGATAATTTGTTACATTTCACTATAATAACGGATTATGTTTACACAGGCAACGTCATTTTAATAAAATATTAAAACGTTTTATATATCTTATTATATTCTTATAATAATTTTAGTTCTCTTTTCTACAGAAGTTTGTAAAATACAACAAATATTGAAAATCTACATTTAAAGAAACATATTTCAAAAAAGGTATATGGTATGTGTGTGTTATTTCTAACCTGACTCATATAAACTGTGTTCGCAGTTTTTTAAGGTTTCTAATTAAACCCTCTTGTAAAGGGGTGGAATGGCATTGCTACGAGGCATTACCAGCACGCCAGGTTTATCTAAGACTGGGGCGACTCTCCCCGATAGGTTACACACTTGCTGGACGGTGGTGACCGTGACCTGTCTGCAGCCCCGTCTCCAGACTTTAGGCCGCCCGAGGCGAGCAGGACCTATCCGACGAATAGGCGCCCGCGCGGTTTTTTAACCGATAGGTGCCGATATAAGGAGATGACCTGCAGGGTCTATATTTTCATGGGGGCTACCTGAAATTAAATCGGGGATGCCGCGGCTGGATTTTAAGAGAGGGTTTTGGGGGGCTATATGAAAATCGCGTGGTTTTTCGTGATTTCAGGCTAAACGGGAGATCGAAGCAAAATATTGCCGCCACCAAATTCCGTAACGCGGAGTTGGGGTTGGCTGGTTAGTGGGTACCCCCCACGCCCACCGTTTCCTGAATTTTTCTCGAGAAGTGGGGGAAATCGCGAAACACGTTTTTTAATGGGTAGGTTCCGGTAGAAAAAAGAAGAATATAGGCAAACGGAAAAAACCGTATTTTTATCGACCTAACCTTCATTTTGTCCCTTAGAAACGGGAACCTATCGCTCTTTTTCCGAACAATTTGAAATTCGGCATGTAGGTATAGAGGACCCCAAGGCCGACAAAAAAGGTTCTTTACGAAAAAAAAAACAATATTCTTAGTTTTCGAGAAATCGGTCATTTAAATTCGACGGCCTTTAGCCCGTATGGGAGTCGTCGAACTTAAAAAATAATTGTTTTTTTTTTTGAAAAAAGGGTTTTTTTTTTAAATTTGCAAATTTTTTTACCACCCTGTATATGCTTTTGAATATTTTATTTTTATATTAATAACATGTAAATGGACACCTTTAATCGCTTTCCTAATAAAAACGGATATTTTGTTTTCAAAAAATTTTTCGGAAAAATTCACGGGTATCTTAAAAAAATCGAGATTTTCATTAAATCGGCTATAATTTTTAAAAATGTATTGTTTTACCACCCTGTGTATGATTTTGGAAATTTTATTTGTACTTTGGTGATATGTAATCCTTCTAATCGTTTCGGTAATAAAAACGGAAATAAATTGAAAAATATTTTTCTAAAAAAATTTATTTTTAAGTGGGTATTTTAGAGAAGAGTATTTGGGGCGCGGAGTTCAAATTTTTGGTCTAAAAAAATCGCACAAGTCTGCTGTACCGAAATATTTGGAAATTAGGATTTTTTTTGGGAAAATTTGTTTTTAACACCCTGTATGTGAATTAAAAAAAATTATTTGTACGTGGGTGACAAGTTCGTGGATCCCTCTAACCGTTTCTCTAATGAAAGCGAAAAAAAAATTCAAAAATAATTTTCGAAAAAAATAAATTTTAATTAATAAATTAGTACTCTAGAGAGGGGTATTTAGGGGCGCGGAATACGAATTTTTGATCTAAACAATCGCACGAGTTTGTTGTACCGAAATATTTTGAAATTGGGGGATTTTTTGTGAAAATTCGTGGCTTTAACACCCTGCATGTGATTTAAAAAAAAAATTATTTGTACATGGGTGACATGTACGTGGATCCCTCTAACCGTTTCTGTAATGAAAGCGAAAACAAAATTTCAAAAATAATCTCGAAAAAAATAAATTTTGTTTTGGGTACCCTAGAGAAGGGTATTTGGGGGCGTGGAGTTCGAATTTTTGATCTAAAAAAGTGAGTATGTTGTACCGAAATATTTTGAAAATAGGGGATTTTTGGGAAAATTTGTGGTTTTGACACCCTGTATGTGATTAAAAAAAATATTTGTACGTGTGTGACTTGTACGTGGATCCCTCTAACCGGTTCTGTAAAGAAAGCGTACAAAAAATTTCGAAAACTAATTTTTGAAAAAAAAAATAATTTTGATGTGGGTACTCTAGGGAGGGGTTTTTGGGGGCGCGAAGTTCGAATTTATGGTCTAGAAAATCGCGCGAGTACGTATATGTAACATGCGCTCGCTCGTCGCATGTGTTACATGCTGTTCAGTAATCGATCAATCAATTGGGTTGCGTTTCGGCCATTCCTGAATTGCTTTAGGGCGATGTTGCCCGTCCCTTAAAGATGTGCTAAGTCGCAATTTTTCATTAGCAGTTGCGACTGTTAATGCGATTTTTCATTCACTGCGAATTTAAACTGCTAATGCTAATTGCGAATAGACCGTTATGTTATATAGTGGGGTTTAATTTTTTAAGGCGTTGGTTATTATTGCCTATAACGCGCGATGAGCTGCTTATAGTACGAATGAAACGTTTTACATGTTCATTGTGAGAGAGTTTATCGTGTTACATACAATCACATTAAAACTTCTATATATAAAAAATAAAAACGGCCGCCCCCTTAAAAATCGGCCGCTCGAGGCGGCTGCCTCGCCGCCTCACCCCTGGAGACGGGCCTGCTGTCTGGTTCTAAACCATGCGCCGACATGTACAAAACACTTACTCTGGAAAGGTACAGACAAAAATGATCCCACGGGAACATTCGGTTCCGACCTGGGTACCGGCGTGAATGGGGATTTGTCTAGCAAGGACGTCCGATTCTTGGGGACGAAAACGATCACTGAACGTTTACCAGGTGTAAGTCCCTTGGCCTGTGCCAATAGCGACAAAAAACGCCGCTACGGGACGTGTTCACTCGGCCGAAGACGAAGCCGAAGTGTGTCGAGGTTTTTAAATGTTACCGTTGAATATTTCTTAAATTTTACTTAGAGGAGAAGGTGGAGGTTTTGAACATGAGGAGGTTTTGAACAGTTACATTATCTCGTAAAATATACATTTTGTAGTAGGTTTGATTATTGCTTATTGTTGTTAACACTGCATACTTGAACTGGCTTTAGCCGCCGACGCCATTATTCGCTCGACATCCAGTCAGTGTTGTACTTTTGCTTCCATGTAATAATTCATTAATAAATGTGCGCTCTAAAATCGTTGGTATTTTAAAGTTCAATACAAAATTTAAACAAGTTTGTAGTTTAATAACACTACTAGAGTGTCTACATGCACCAAAGGTAAGCGGTTTATAAATAACTCTATCATGTTTTAAAAAATTAGGTTCTTTAGAGAAAAATGGCTGCTGGGTAGGGTTTAAACAAGCAGGGTGGGGCACCAATGAACAGTGATCAAATGCTCCACAGTGCGTTCAGCTTGAAAATGAAACTGAGTTCTTGAACAAATGATATTGTTATAGGTGAAACATGCCGAGGGGGTATAAGAAAAGGTACTCGTATTGAGTTTTCCGAAGTAGATATGCAAAAAGCGCTCGAAGATGTCCTCGAACACAAATTATCACTTCGAATTGCAGCTGAACGCAATAATGTACTACAGATTAAAAAATCATCATTTGGGCAAGGACTACTCAACAAAATATAACACTAATCAAATATTTAGCACCGCAGAAGAATCAGAACTGCAGAATTATTTGCTTAAAAGCTCACGCATTAACTATGGTCTCACTAATGAATCAACATGTAAACTTGCATATGAATATGCATTAAGATTAGGTAAAAAAATTCCTGATTCATGGCGCCGCGATAACAAGGCAGGGGTGGAATGTATGAAAAGTTTTATAAGGAGGTATCAGCAGTTTAGTTTGCGTAAACCGGAAAATACAGGCCTTTCGAGAGCAACCAGCTTCAACAAAACAAATGTTTCATCTTTTTTTCAAAATTTCATAAACGCAATGGAAAAATTTAAGTTTAAAGAGAAGACAATTTTTAATTTAGACGAAACGGGTATCGTGACAGTGGTTCAAGCTCCGTACGTTGTAGCAGGTAGAGGAGTAAAGCCAGTAGGTCAAGTTGTTTCTGGTTCTGGGGAACGCGGAAAACTAGTAACAATGTGTTCAATTATATCTGCTAGTGGTACCCCTGTTCCTCCAGTGTTTGTATTTCCTAGGGCCAAAATGGTGGATACACTAATGAATGGTACTAAGCCATTTGCAAGTTTTGTCAAGATGTTCCAAAGATGACCCCATAATATTACTTATGGACAATAGCGGGCCATACACACAGAGGTTGATCTGCCGGTTTAGAACGGCGCAGATAAATCTGTCAGTTTCTTGCGTCACGGTTTCAAAATTGCTATGTCCACTAACACTAATACTTTTGATCTTTCCTGTCGTTCTGTTGGATACAAAACCGCGCGTTAGTGGGCGAAAACCAAAGATTTATCTGCGGCTTAAACCGAAACTGTCGAATTTTGATTTCGCGAAAGTTTTACACACATGGTTTTTTTTAAGCGTTGTTAACAAGTGTAGTCTCGAAAATATTTCTTGCTAAAAACCTGGCTCTGTGTTGTGGAATGATCATTAATATGCAAATAATAGAAAGTAGTGTAAGAAAAAGACGTTCCATGTGGGTTAAAAGTTATTTGTTTAAGGAAAAAAATGAGCCATAATTAAAAGAGTTAAGGGAGAATGATCCAGATGATTTTAAAACATATATAAGAATGGATATCAATACGTAGGAGCTTTTGTTAAATTTAGTAGGAGAGGCTCTTACAAAACAAGATACTCAAATGAGAAAAGCAGAAAATTCTTTGGCAAAACAACACCTTAAGAAGACATGTTGACCACGTTATCACACTTAAAACTTTTAAAACCTATATGCACGAAAACATTAGACTCTAGCGGAGGACCACTGTTCCGCCCATACACACATCCACCCATACGTTTGACTTGACTTCCATGTCTTCGCGATGCAATAAGTTTGGCGCAAGAGCCCTCATGGTCCAGAGGTCTAGATGGTTAGGTCTCATTTCGGCGGCCCGGATTCAAACTCCGTTGCTTTTTTTTTAATTTTTTAAGGTTATATTTCTAAACAATTTTTTCCTTGATTTTGGGTATGTCTTGGGTTAGTTTTGGTTGGCACTTGGTTAGTTTCCTTTTCTTGAGCCCCTTGCGAAAAGTGAAATAATCCGTGCCCGTACTTTGTCAGCACTTTCCACGATATATTTTGCTTTATCTAACTAAAAACCAGGATATATTTAACAAAAGTCGTATTATAGTGGATATACAGCAGCTTGCATGTGTTTCCGCCAATACATTCCACTGCATTCACATGAACGTAAGGGTGGGTGGGTGGTCCCGGTCCTCCGCTAGCGCTAAAGTCTAGTCACGAAAACTGTCTGTTAATGATCGACGACGGATATCCCTGGTACGGCGTAAACTGACAAACAAGTCTGCTTCGGTTATATCTGGCGCGAGCAATCCCCAGTAACTAAAAGATAAATATGCAAGTTTGATCTACGCCGTTCCAAATCGGCAGATCAACCTCTGTGTGTATGGCCCGCTAATCATGACAGCAAGTTTGGAAGCAATTTTATTTGCAAAAGATAATTGCATTATACTCCTTACATTTCCTCCCCATTGCTCACATCGATTACAGCCTTTAGATGTTGGAGTTCTGGCACCATTTAAAGGCAAATTTAAGATTGCCAGCAACGACTGGTTGCACAATCACCCTGGAAGAACTATAACTATTCACAATATAGCTGAAATCGTTGGAACGGCATACGCGGCTTCCTTCACTAGTAATATTAAGCAAGCGTTAAAAAAACCTGGTATATGGCCGGTTAATAGAAACGCGTTTAGCGATGAATATTTGGAAAGTTCATTTGTCACAGATAGACCTCCACCATTGGCTAGCATCCTACAATCCAAGGAAAAAATGTTACTGCAAGTACCTCAAGCGACACAAGCTCTTTTATGAGTTTAGTTCTTGCTTAACAGCCGCTAAAGCTGCAATCAATTTTGACCTATCTAACCCAGATCCTTCCACCTCTTCTTTGGGTATCACACCAGAAATGGTTAGACCCTATCCAAAAGTTACAGAAGAAGGAAAAAAATAAAAACTGGCAAAAAGCAAGGAAGCACAAAAATATTAACGGATACCCCGGTAAAAGACGAAATTGAAAACATCGACCAAATAGTAACGAAAGTGTTAAAACAGGTTCCAAAGAAAAATAAACTACGCATTTCCAGTAAAATGGACAAAAAAAAAGAAGAATGGTGATTATTTAGAAAACAGGATATTATCAACAATCAGGGATATGGAGCCAAATGATGAAAATGAAGAAAATATGACAGAGGAAAAGAAAATAAAGAGAAAGGCTTTGTACACAACTGCCAAAACAAATACAGAAATCGTGAAACAAGTGAAAAGAGTACAGAGGAAAGTTTTGCAAAGTTCTAGTAGCAGCGAGAGAGAAAGTGATGAAATTTCATTGCATGATAGTTCAGCTAACGATCCAAATGGCATAGTCAGCGAAATTAAGGAATATAAAATTGAGAATGTATCAAAAAACGATTTTGTGCTTGTAAAATTCACGACAAAAAAAGCGTACCTGTGTCGCTCAAGTAGAAGAAAATCAATTTTCTGAACTTTTTGTAAAGTTTCTCAGAAATAAAGGTGATTTTACCTTTGGTTTTCCCGATACCGAAGATTCTGCAAATGTGATGTTGACAGATGTCGTCTTGAAGCTTCCACAACGAGCTACAACTGGTGAAACATTACGTTCAACGCACATTATTTAATTTCCAACAGTTGATTTTAGTTCATACAATATGAGATAAATGATTTTGTATATGTTTGAATTAGTATTTAATTTTATACCTACTTGTTTTGGTGTTTTTTTTAAAGTTAAGCTTAAAAAAAGTACAAATTTAGTTTATGTCCAAATCCTTCTTTTTCTTGTTCAAATCTTCCCCATGGTGGGGTGGCATAGAACAAATGGAGGCTTCTTAAAAAAACAAAAAAAAAAGATATTTTTTTATGTATTTTTCGAGTTTTTTTGTAAATAAAGTATTAATATGATTCCTTTTAAACAGAATTCTTTAATTATGCCAGATAAACAAAATGCAACCTAAATGCAAAAAACCGTTCAAATCCTCCACCTTCTCCCCTATACACAGTTACTTGACGTACCAAAAAAATGAGCATTTTAAAATCACGGTCGGCATTCAGTAGTAAAAAATAAATAAACTAACGAAAACCTCGATTATAGAAAGAGGTTTCCTTGAAACTGTGCTTTTTTTCAATTTCCTCTATTGAATCACGAATTTTCACTTATTTGTTTTAACAAAAGTATTTATAATTGAAGGATGTATTGAAACGGAAATTTACAGTCTCCTCTATTCGAAAATGTTTCTGTATTTACGGTTAATAATAACTAGTGTAATAACGTTTTATCCAAGGCAAATTTAGCCACTTTGCGAAATACTGTTCTAGACTAGAGATGGTTTAATTTGATTTATTTTCTAATGCAATTTTTACAATTGCACTGACCGCACTAAATATCGAACACAGCCCACAATAAAAATTTGACAAAAAACATAAATTATGTACATAAATAGAGGAAATGCGGTTGACCAGGCCGCTTTCAAATAATATTATTTGCTGCTTCCTGTGTCTATTGTTCAAATATTGCCTGCTACTTCAGTAGAAATATTTCGATACAAAGCGACACTGCATTGCAAAATATATTAAATTAAGAACACGAGCTGTATGGCGAAACAAAGCGCGATATTTAATTAATTTTTTTTTTGCTATAAATTTTAATGCTCCGTACCTAAAACAATGAAAATATGTCTCGGTATTAAACAAGCTTGAAATTCTCAAAATCAAATACCAAATTATTTATTGCGGGAATATCGATTGCACAATGGTATTATTTTTTATATCACATCAATAAATATCACGAAAGAACAATAAGAAAGTGATTAATGCAAAATGTAATAGAACATTCTTTTAAGTATATAGTATACGAGAATTTTACGTTTAAAGGCTTGGGAAAGAAGCTACATGCCCTCGCACCTCCACATTTTAATTTTCTCAGAATCTCGAAGAGTAGGTTTAATATTGAATGTAGATAATAATTTTGCTCTATTAAGCTAATGAAATAAACTGAGGTGGTTTCGAAACAGTATTTGGACTAGGAAATGGTTGCTAAAGATAGGTAGGATAGGAATGATGTGTGGGAACGCAGTCCTGATTCTGCGTTCATAGAAAGTTTTCGTTTGTAGTAGAATCCGTTCAGAGTAACTGTGACGATACATATAGCTGAGCATGAATGCATCTTAGAATACATTGTCCACAAAAGACGTTTATTTGGAATTTGCAACTTAAAAACAGTCTTGTTTTCCCTCAAATAATGTTGGCTTTCGAGTGTCAAAATCTAAATCGATACAGTAATATTTTTAGGAATGGAAATATGTGCTATTTTAGCAGGAAAATAGAGCTGATGCCATAGTCGAAATTGATTTGAGTTTTGTATAAACTGATTTGAGATATAAGCGAGTATTATTTAAATAGAAGACTGTTGTCTAGACAGAATGGTCGATTGCTTTGAACTACTCATTAAAGACATATAGAAAAATGGCGATAGCAATTTTTATAGGCATTAGAAATAAAAAGAAAATAAAAAAATAAATATGACGTCGATTTGGTACAATACACATCCAAAAATTATCTGTTAGAAACTGTAGTGTTCCGAGAATGCTGTTTTATTATTGGATTTTCTATGTAGTACTTATCGGAAAATGAACATTTATGGAGGAATGTTCTATTTACCAACGAAAAAGGTTTTCAATCCATTTATAATGGACGGATTCAGGTATAGACCAAAATAATTTAATGTAGAGAAATATTTCTAAAACTTTCAAACAATTAAAATTGTAAAGCCTATAAAGCTCATATTATTAGACAAGCAAATACTTTTTTCGTATACTATAAAAATTTTCCAATTCGGCTTGCATTCGTGAAATGCTGTAAATAAAATAACTATTCCATACGAAAGTTACTCATACAAGACGAATACTTCTAATAACACCTGCTGAACAGCAACGGTGACTTGCTCAAAGTCTAACCGAAGAGTATATAATGTAAAGACAAGACAGCCGGCGAATTTCCTTTGATCTTTCGTCAGCCGTTTCAATGACCTCGTCCCTTTAACTCGGAGATATCGCGACATTGCCGGATGTAACTTTGTATCAAGGCGGACGATGTTGACGACAAGTCAAACAAGATGGCGAATAATCGATTTCATCACAGTGGGTCGAAATAACGAAAATGAGGACAAAATTTACTAAATATCTAATACTTTCTGCTAGGATAAAATTTTATATCGAGTGATTTTCATTCAAATTCCCTGAATTTGTTTAAACTTCTGCATTTTCTTAAAATCTCAGTGCTCAATTTATTTGACCTAAAAAGTGTAATAAAATTCAGTTTTTTTAAGTTTTCGGCTAGTTTTTATTAAAATTTAGTCAGGAACTCTAAAAGCTTTAATTAATCAAAAAAGAATGTCTTTCAGTTTAAATTAATCAATATTTTTTGATTATTTTAAAGGAAAGTTTCATTCAAAACATAGACTCTTAGTATGTAGATAAACCAACGAAAAAGTAAATCCTATTCGAATCTCATTTTAAAGCTTCATATTCACTTCCGGAAATGTCTCATTTTTTTGACAGTTGTTGATATTTCGCGCGAATGTAAGTTTTGGTCCATACGTCCATTTCGTCGGCGAATATTTGCTAAAAAGTTCAAATAGTTTAAACTTTTTTGCGAATTTAGGCTTTTAGTGGAATAGGTTTTATAGGTTAGGTCCAAGTATCGGAAGATGTAAGTAGGGTAGTAATATATTTTTAAGTCTAGAATGGGCTCAATTAATCTCATTTCTGCAACTGTTGGGGCAACACACCAACACGTGTAGAAACTATCGTTTTTCACCGTATAGTTTGGTGATAACACCCTGTATGTATGCATGTAGCATGAATGAGTCATGATTGATCCACAAATAGATTTATTTCACCCCGGGTACAACCCAATTTGTGCATTTAAATTAGCATATGCCAGTGCTTTAAAACCCCTTAATCCAAACCTGGACGGATGATCCCTTAATTCGAGCCTGTACAGCAGTACTGTCGGTATAATAGATTACAATATAGCCAACTTTCACACGTAAAGGAAATCGTTCTTAATCGTTTTCAATTCAATATATTGTTGTTTCAATCAGCATTGTGAAAATAGTCTGTCAAAGAAAGAAAGAAAACTGTTTCTACCCTTTTAATCTCAAATGAATTCGGTACGTGTCACCGCCCACTTTTATTATGTGGTTTTGCCGCTAGAGGACCCGCTCGAAGAAAGAAATTAGTTTAGTCAGTGCTCTGCTACCACTCCGCGTTGTTAGATCGGTCTAGTCACCGCGCTCTAACAAGTGCCTCTTCGTGCCAAGAGGTCAAATTCCTTTTTGGGCCAATTTCTCTTTTTGTATGCACAAATATTAGAGAATATTTAGTGCACCTCAGTTATCTTTGTTCAAGATTGGACAAAGACCTCCTTTGGACTGTTAACCCAAGTTTCCAAAGCAAGAAACGACGTAGCGTCTCTTTCCCCCTTTACTTGAAGAGAATCCATAAAATGGCGGCACCGAATTGCTAGCTCAAGTGGTCCCTGTACTGTACAAGTTAATTCAAGGATGATAAGAGTGAAGGAAAGCATTGGAGATTAAGGTATTCTGTACGAAAGAAAGGTGCTAGATTGAAAGCACTGAACGGAACTTTTACAGTTCATTAAAAGTCAGAAAGGACAAACATATTTCAGCTTTAAATTGCATAATCAAGAGAGTCTTTAGTTAATAATTAAGAAACCTTTTGTAACATTAGTTGTAAGCTTGAATTAACGAATGAATTTCTATTTAACATAGAAAACGCTGTTTATTTATATCTATCAAATTTAAATGCAAGTTACACCTGCATTATTAAATTATATCAACCCGAATACATGTTTCAATTCCTCTCACCACCCTATAGTAATACAGTTTATTAAAAGTGGTTAATTAAGATACCACACCCTTCTTTATGGTTTTAAGCGATAATAAAATCACTTGTTTATCCCGACCAGCAACTACATTGCGAAAATCGCATTTTAAAAATATATTTCTAACCGAAAATTTTCTTTTCTGGTGTCACTTAGCTGGTGGATATTTCGTACTTTTAGGATAATTACCAAAAGGACGCAAACGGAACATAAAATAATAATATCTCCACCGAAAAAAATTATAATTAATATTATTATCCAATGGTCAAAGTATTTAATCTACAATTTAACTAATAAACCCAATGGCTAAAAAGAATAAACAAATAAATATAGCAAAGCAGTCAAGAAATTTGAGGTTAATTCACAATTATGGTAGAATTCGTAAAAAAAAAAAAATTTTTCGCCGCGAATAATTTTAAAGCTGAAAATGACAGTTTATGCCAAAAAAGGCGAAATTCGCGAAAGTGATTGTGAAGCTTAATTATTAGAGTAGAATTTTCTGAATATTTAGTAATAAAATTAGAACAATTAATGTTTCATCAGAAATCCGAGGATCTTATGAGAAAAGTCATTTTACCGAGTGATTGTTAAAATATTCTATTAAATGAATTGTGTTACATATCATAACTAAAGTTTACACACCTAATTTCAATTACACAATATGAATTAAAAAACTAAACCAAACGTCTCCCTAATAAATCTAAACTTGACCTTTACGAGATATATTTAACCCACTGTGTTGGCTGATCGTCCTTGCTTGACGATTGTGTCCGATATAATCCGATAACATACGAGGCGCCCTTTAAGTCGGAGTTCTCATCTATCCCTCTCTAATTTGATTGCTCTGTCTTACTGTCCTCTCTTTACATTATATACTCTTTGGTCTAACGCTAATATATGAAACTGAATCACTTTAGCAGGCCTAAACTATTTTAGCTGCAAAGTAGCTGGCCAGTGACACACCTCATTCCTATTATGTAATTATGTACGCTGTTTCAAGTTTTTGTTTGGATTCGCTGGAAAATATAACATAACCAGCTTCTTTAGGAGTTGGAAAAATCTATGGATCCTATTCAATAGGAAAGTGAACTTTTAATAAGTTATATGCCAAGTAGGGCAGTTCGGGCTTTATGTCACTGATTTACTGCACTTCGATGATATCAATTTTAGAATGATCTGCAGTAGTTTGGAGCTCCTTGCATGTACCGGGTGTCCAAATAAGAAAGGACGCCGGCCATATCTCGGAACCTATGTACTCTACAGCTTCGGGGAAATTTTTTTTTTCAGTAAATAGGCCAAGAGAAGTCGCTGGAAATTGTTTTCAAGTTCGTAAGACGACCGCTAGGGGGCGCAAATGCTATGGCAATTCAGAAAAGAGTTTTTTTTCTCAAAAATATGCCAAGTTAAGATATATTTAAAATAGCGGCATTGTAATCTTTGGAAAATTTGGAATTTCTTTTGTGTAGAGGACTTTGCTCTATTTATGAAAATAAGGTGGTGGGGGAAAGTCAAACTTGTTTTTCTTTAAGCGGCCTATACACATGCAATTTTCAACGGCGGATTTGTCGGTTCTAAGTTTGACCTTCCCCCGCCACCTTATTTTCATAGATAGAGCAAAGTCCTCTACACAAAAGAAATTCCAAATTTCCAAAGATTACAATGCCGCTATTTTAAATATATCTTAACTTGGCATATTTTGGAGAGAAAAAAACATCTTTTCTGAATTGCCATAGCATTTGCACCCCCCTAGCGGTCGTCTTACGAACTTGAAAATAATTTTCAGCGATTTCTCTTGGCCAATTTACTGATATTTTTTTCCCCAAAGCTGTAGAGTAAATAGTTTCCGAGATGAGATATGGCCGGCGTCCTTTCTTATTTGGACACCCGGTACAGCATCGAGAAAAAAGTCAAAATATATTTTACAGAAAATAAATCTCCATAGTTAATACATTCTAAGTGATTCCTTAAGAATTATGCTAAAATATATTGCCTAATATAAAGCGAGATATGTCCGAGTGTTTTGAGTTTGAACCCAATAAAGAATTATTTTGTATTTTATTTTTTATCACTGCCTAGGGTGGTCATATTTCCCTAACTATAGCGCAATTAAGTCAAATTTTTTTGTTGTTGCTGTAGTAATACGGACACGTCATTTTTTGGATTATTTAAATATACTTTCAAATCCATCAGTCTTATCAACAAATTTGTTATGAACAGGTAATATTGTACTAATAAAATATTCTAATTATTCAGGAAATTTGCTACCCTTTTTCAAATGGTTTATAATTTTTTGATAGTTTACTAATATTAAAAAAAAAATTGTATTTATAAGTAGGAATCTCGATAGGAATTTATTATTTCCTGTCTAGTATAGAAATAAATCACCTTTAACTTGACATGTTCATAAAAAACCCTAATCCTTTGGGATTTTGTAAGATAAATATGGAGAATATGAACTGAAGTTGCTAGAGAAAAGATTATGTTCTTGAAATCAACCTCATTTAAACAAATCCGGAAATTCTAGATAATTTTAAATTATTCACTATATACTTTCTGCTAAAATTTAACATGTCCGTTAAAGAATAAGCGATTTTGCCTGTTTATCTGATTTTCGAAACCTAGAGCTGAAATGTTGTGGTCGACTTGCTCAAATAGAATCTCTAAAGAACAATGCTATTTACTTGTTCCCCATTTCTGCAGCGTATACATTTATTTGCGGTATCTCTCGCTGAGTTAAAGTGAGAACAATTCAGTCTCGTGTTGAGATAAAGAAAGTTCTAGGATGCTTGAAACATGCATAGCTGCATGCAATATAATAAACAGCATATGTTTTGTATACTTTCCAGCGCTCTATGAAAATAGTGCAAATTACCTCTATTTAAAATAGTATTAGATCTTTACGTCCAACCTATTTTTAGTCTAATGAAGGCAGAAAATAGGAATTTCGTAAAAATATGAAAATATTGATGTCCCAACACATGGAAATCTAATCTACTTTCTACTTTACTAACTACTGACGCCAACTACAAACCTCTAGTATAAGCTAAACCATACGATACTTCCCAAGCAAAAGCGGAATAAGCGACCTTGGCAACTAAAAAAAAATTATAAAGCCTGACTTACTCCACTCAGTGTGTGGCACGTAACGAAAAAAAAGTCCTGCTATTGATTGCTGTCTCGTCTGAAGAAACTCCATATTGAGGAAGTTGTTTTGGACCGTACCTTTTCGTCTTTAGCAGCAGTCCACTTGTTGGCGGACGGCGCCTTTTTCAGAGTGTTCTGTTGACTAGGAGAGTTGCTCTTGGACACGGATTCACTGCTCCGTAGCTTGCTCGAAAGCGAGTCTCTAGCCGACACCAAAGAGCTGTTCCTGGACTTCGGGAGCGAATTCTTGAGGCTGCTGCTGCTCTCGTGTCCGCCACCGCTACTTCTATTTCTCCAGGAATGTGCAGAGTGTGAACGGTGCGGTGATTCGCCACTGCGACTGCGGGGTGCGGGGCTGTGTTTACCTGCGGGTGCGTGATGACATGAATATGGGTAGAGTGTGGTGGGAAGTGTAAAATCAAACTACAAACCAAACCTTTGTGATAAAATCTACTTAAACAATACATGGTCTGAAATTGATTTGGTGCGAATTCTATTGATAAGACTAGGGGCACAATGAATGTATCTCTATCCTTTTGTACTTTGCACATGAATAAGGATGTATATAATGTGCACCAGTTCTATCAATGACGCTATTAGACATTCAAAAATCAGTGACAAATTTTATCGGTAGTAAACCATTACTCTCTCTCTCTCT
>MU182162.1:283137-305845 GCA_016904865.1 Pissodes strobi
AAAAAAACTAATCAGAAAAACATAAGCCTGGTGGGTTAAAGCATATTAGGTGGCATATTACCTCTGTAATATAAATTATCACGATACCTACATCAGCACAGTTAAAATTGTAATGGCTTGTTGCAGCCATTTTCCATTTATAACAATAAAACTTTGATAACGCATTAATTGACACACACGTCATCATAAGTGAAAAATTAAATATAATTAACTTTTTAGTTTTGCTCGAAAAACTTGTCAATAGAATAGAAAGGTCTCTTTAATAAAGAGCATTTTAAACGTTTGCGAAAGGTTTTTAAGTCTTGAATACTTCTAATCTACAGATCAATCTGAGTGTATATCTTGATGCCACTGTAAATTACTGAATTACTCACAAGGCTGGAATGTGAAATGGGCAAGGGAACGTTATTAATTTGACGTGTACCATAGACCGGCTGAGGATTGGGAAGTTGGTACTTATTTTTATGAGTTAGGCAAGCCATTTCCAGAATAACTAAAGATGGGAGGGTCAGAATTGCGTGCCGAGGGTTTACTGGGATGCGCATTACATAGATTTCTAACAGCTTTCTTCTGTAGAACGAACACAGATTGGAACATATATCGAAAGAAAGCTCCCCAAAAGGGCAAGGCATATCTGATATGATGTGACTCAACAGGAGCATAAGCATAATACCCGTTACGCGCAACTTCTCCCAAGCTCCCGAAAGAAAAACAACCAGATGCTAATTTTTTTTTCAACTTAATGATATGAGGATAGAATCTTAGGTTTTGGTCAAAACACACACCCCACCTAGAAGGGTTCACAGCCTGGATGGTGTTGTCACCAAATACAAGGTCATTAACAGGTTATTATTTTTAGATATGTTCAAGCAGAGGCGAATGGCGTCACGCCATTGATGCTTAAGAGATTAAGAGCTTCCGAGATCCAACCCAATATCTTGCAGCAGCTGCCTCGGGTCCTTGTCGCGCCACAGTACGGTAGTGTCATCTGCAAATAGCGTAAGGCGCCCGGCAATTTTAAGCATAGTCAAATCATTCACATATATTAGAAAAAGGATTGACCCCAATACGGAACCCTGGGGCACGCGAAAGTACATCCACCCCACAGTTCCGTTATGGGTCTTAATTAAACAAATAGGAACGCACACAAGTAACAGTTAATGGGTGGAACTTGATGCAATTTATCAAATTTGAAAAATGTAAAAACAAAGCCAGTAACTTTCTGTTAGATCAGAATTGATTTTGGGCATGTCTTGGGTTAAATTTAGGTTAGTTTCAGTTGGTTGTGCCCCCGAAGCGAGCGGAAGGCCATGCGTTTTCCTTCGCGTATCTAGCTCCGCCCATTAACTGTCACTTTGGCGCTTTCCTATTGGTTTAATTAGGACCCTGAACGGAAGTGTGAGGTGGATGTACTCTCGCCTGGGGCACGCCGGCGCCGGCCGCGGCGCCCCATGGAATACGAAATTATTAGGTGAGATGTGTTTAAAAATTCTCTAGCCCCTGCTTCTAGCGTTTATATAGTGAACGGCTCTTTTCAGAAGCAGCAAATATTTTAGTTTGAGAGCTGGCAGTAAAAACAACTACCTCATAAGTTACCAAAGGTTTGAATTGACATGTCTGTACTCCTTTAGGTTGTAATTATAAAACTGTCCGTTTGCCGGGTGTGAGTGGTCGCTCCTCATATTGGGGTTTTTGTGGGTTTTTAGAACGAAATTTGGGAATGAGTCACTGTCTATTATTTTCAGATTTCTGTATAGCTTGCTTTTACTTATTTTTTTTTTCTTAAGGAGCTCTACACCTGAGGACGTTTTAATGAAAAAATTATATTACTACCTTGTGTCTGTAACTTGTGAGGAAGTTGAGGGCGTTTTTTGATATTATGTTAAACGCTTATTTTAAAACTGTAATTCTTTAATTAAGAGAAGTTGAAAGTGGTTATGAATTGCAAAAAATTTGGCAAATCTTAAATCCAAATAAGTCACTTTTTATAATCTAAAGTTTGCAATTTAAGTTAAGATTGAATGCGACCGTCTGCCAAAGTCTTTTCTTTTAACTTTGATTAGTGATATATTTAGTAATATTTTGACACAAAAATAACGGCGGTAACCCTTGAGGAAGTTCATGGCGATGGCGTTTTTTTTTTATTAATTGACTTCGTCTGCTTCGAAATAGCATCACTTCTAACGGCTGACTCCTTCGATTTCAATTTTGTTAAGATCTTAGGCCATTTTCATAAAACATTTATGCTGGTAATAATTGGGTAGATATTATTTTTTTTTGTTTAAATTTTAAACTAATGAGGCGACCACTCACACCCGGCAGACGGACGGTTTTAAAATTACAACCTAAAGAAGTACAGACATGACACTTAAACCTCTGGTAATTTATGAGGTAGTTGTTTTTACTGCCAGCTCTCAAACTATTTATGATGGAACTAAAAGCAGACTATTTCCAAGAAACGCAGAAAAGTTGTTATTCATATACACCACAATTTACTTTTGTTCAATTTTCAGTACTTATCTACTAAAAGTAAGAATGCTGTTTTTGTTGAGTTTTTGTTCTTGTTTCTTACACTTATGTTTTTATTATCCAATATTATTTAGAAATAGGAATCTGTTTTTATTAGAATTTTCACTTATATTTCTTTGTGTGCAATGTTGCTCGGTATATTATTTTTTTTTTTAGTTATGTAGGTACATGTTAATTTTTTAACAAATATTTATTAATACAATGGTATTGTTTTATTTTCCCGTCTTCTGAAGACATGTATATCAATAGCTTCAATTCGGCCGAATCGAAACAGTCGCTTCGGGGCGTCCCTATTAATGACATGTATATTAATGAAAACAAAAAACATGTTTCGTTAAATATAAGTAACTGATATCGAAGTTAGGTTTCAATAGTGTAACTATGTATTAATTTGGCTAACACAAACGCTTCAACAACTGGACACAAAATAATATTCATCTAACTCTTACCTGATTCTCAACAGTCGAAAACAAAAGATGTTTCTGCAAAATTATCGGATCATGTTCCTTCAAGATGGCAGCGATCTTTCTGCTATCTGGCAACGAGGTTTTTGGTATGCGATCACCGAGCACAGTATCTAACTCACTAGTAGAAAACCGTCTACTCGTAACCGCCGAGGTTGTAGTCCACACTGGTTGCGTCTGACTAGAATCTTTACGATCACCATTCAATAATTTTAGTTTTTCGTCACTTGCACTCTTAGCTACAAACTGAAGATGGAGATCGTGTATACGCGAATTTACTTCGCCACGTTGCGATACGATTGCCTTCAATTGTTCCTCCAAGTCATGCTTGGCGGAAAGAAGGTTTTCCAGGTCTTCCTGTAGACGGGAGGTATGGAGCCGGCCTGCCAGAACTTCTGCTTCCATTTCGGCCAGCCTGTAAAAAATAATAAATATGATGTTATTTAAGAAAATATCACCCGAAATAATCTATGTAACAGAATAGGCAATGTGGGCTTAGACACATCCATATTTAGAAAATTCCGCAATCTGGTCTTTTCTAGATAATGTTAAGCATCAATTAATTTCGAATGTGAAAACCAAGTTGATTTTTTTAGAATACTGAGTCATCTATCTGACTTCTAATCTTAAAAGGATAGCTGAGAAAGTAGTAAATATTCGACTTTAGATCAACCTGCACTTGATTGACGGAATTAGTTCCATTGCATATACTAAACACTAATTCAATTCAATAGGTAATTCGTAAAATAGTTATTTATGCAACAATAAATATATGATTCTTCTACCGTGAAATAAATAATATAAATTAAAATAAAAACATTTTGATATTTGGCGGCGTATTACAACCTGTACCCCGACATGGCGAATAAAAAGTCGTAAATGTTAAAAATACGAAATAGGATTATGAGACTATTTGAAACTAACCGTCTTAAAATAGTTTGTGACTTCATAATGGAATATAATGTATAATAGTCAATGGAGGATTCACATATGTTTTCCATCAAAATTGTGAAAATATTAAGTTTATTTTATAAAATGAAATTCTAGAATTAATTTGTGCACTAATGTGTATATAAGAGATTACTTTACGTACTAGTGCATAAACGTTCACTTTGCGAACCGTGAAGCGTGCGAAAAGTTAGCATTTTGCACACGACAGTAGAAAAATATTTATTGGTAATAACTGTGGACTTATCCACTATAGAACTATTATTATTCACATCGCAATTTCCTAAAGATATTGGAATTCGTCGTAAAAGTATTAGAATTAATCCTAACAGAATTTCTGATGGATATGGAAGATTGGTTTTCTATCGCATCAAAATTATTTGCCAGGATCTTGGGCTTTCAACTGTGGTTGTTTTATGGATGCAGTAGGCATCACTGACCTTGCCAAATCGTTTGGCAGAGGTGACGTACTTCATCCTTATACAAAAATTATGCTTTTTGACTGTAGGCACAGCTTATACCGTACCCGAATCAGTTATTTAACTCTACGTCGGCTCCTTTGATGTCGATGAAGCCAGATTTGACTTTTTCATGCTTTCCTCATTTTCCGCGCATGCCCTTCATACATTAAAAATGTTAGGTTTTCATGGTCAGCTGGAACTTAACAGAGACGGACTGGATTTAATTTAGTTTACATTTTTAGTAAATTAAATTAAACATGATATGTAAGTGAAATTGATAAAAAAAGGTAAACGTGATCAAGAATGATCAGTCATTTATACATAACACCATATCCATGGGTGTTTATAAGTGTAAATAAATATATAGATATTTTGATATGAACATAGAATATCAATTTTCCGTGCCGTGCATGCTGAGTCTCCTTATTTTGCGCTCTAGCGCGAACATGGAAAAGAAAATTCTCACTTTTTCCGTCTAGCGTGCTATGAATGGTCATGGAAACCGAAGATAAATAAATGACAGTCGTACGTTTGTTAGTTTGTTGCTGGCACTCCTGTTCTAATATACCTGAAGCACGGCACATATAACAACCAGCAATATCACATCTTCTTTTTTCGCATCTGCGCAGGTCCGCGCGCAAGATATTCCTTGGTAGGAAATCCGTCAAACTGCCGCCAGCGGCGTCGTGTTTTTACGACTGATTTATTTTATTGCTGTTGGAGTTAAACCGAAACCATAGGCGTGTATTTGTCAAATAATTGACATTCTGAGAGACGAACGTTGTTTATGACATTGTGTAATGCAAAAAGCCATGGTGTTTAAGCAATAAGAACTTGTACAAACCAGAGATATTCTTCCAAGAAGAATTTCTTTAGATTTCCTGCTCATTCAACAAGGTATACATATATCTCATAACCCATTGATATTTCAAATTTTATATTACGGCTCTGGTAAAGGAAAATCATACTTATATATATTTCAAATCCAACTCTGACTTTTCCTACCCAACGGACATTAGCAAGGTCAAATTTAATTTTTCGCCTGACAGGTTGAGTAATATTGCTGGTTGTTATATGTGCCGTGCCTGAAGCTCGAACATAATATGTCAAACTGACTGTCATTTGCAAATTTCAGAATAAGTATAGAGGAAAATGTGCGTTTAATTTTAAAAAATGCGGTTGTAGAACAAGTTCTGTTTTTCGAGCGCAAAGTAAGATTGCCGTTTTCGAAAGATTACTAGGGGCAGAAATTTTATCAAAAATGTGATCGCCTCAAACGGCCTTAATAAATTGATATTTCGTCACTCGAAGCCATTTATATAGTTGTAGGTATGTGACATTATTCACTACTTATTTCTAATTAAATTTACATACAACCTTTGTAATATTAGTGTGACGGTTCTAAATTGGTTGCCTTTATTATGGGATGCTAAGAGTCTAGACAAAACTACAATTTATGTCTCAAGTTTAAAAAGTTAAACTTCCTGCTGAAGGGAGTCAAACAATTATCGACGTAGAATATTAATTTATCAAGCAATGTGATATGAATGAACTATACTTTAATCTCAATACTTAATGTAAACATCTACTTACAACAGTTCATCTTTCGGAAAACTAAAATATCCTGAAGCTGGATTGGCTTTCTTACCCTTTGCAGACATAACAACGTACGACCATGGTTAACAATAAAAACACTTTAATGATTAAATGTCCAAAAAGTTAACACACTTAATAAATAAATAATCGAGCACAAATATAATAACACGCAAACAATCCAACCTAAGAACGTAACCTGCTGGTTCTTGTCAAAAAATCGAGAGTCCAACGCTGTGCGGTGTGTTCAGTTTCCGACTCAACCAGGTGCGGCATCTGTTTATGTCTCTTCAATTCGGCAAACTGTTGTAATATAAAAAGATAACACTACATTGAACACCAGACCGGTACCGTTATTCATAAATAAACGAAGTCACCCTCATATAATTCGGCCCGTGGCAGACGCCCAGAATATGAGGAAAATGCTCCTATTGGTTGGATTTTATTGCTTCAAAACACGAGGAGAGTTAAATAACTGATTCGGTACGGTATAAGCTGTGCTGTAGGTTTTCCAATACCTCCGTGAACATTGCGGAACAAACCGAGCATACGAATTTAGGTAACAGAGCGCACATTTTGACAGTTAATCTCCCTTGGTACCACTTCCGGTCGGACCGGGAATGATATTCACTTCGTTATTCTAATAATAGCTATGTATTTTTTACAACATCTTAATCCAGGTCATATTTCCTTTTCAATGGCATATCTGTCACATAATGAAATTTCTATTTAAAATTTCAATGATTTCTCACAATTATTATGCAGAAAATAAAAGAAAGTCAAAACCAATAAATTTATTGCGTGAAAATCAGCGTTTTCTTTTTAGAATACTGACCAAGTGTCTTTCAAAATTTTCCGTAAGATATTTGATATTTTTAAGTATTTCAAGCATTATTTCTGTGAAATTTTAATTTGGTGCTTGCCCGGTGTTTCTTAGGGTCGTTTATTAAACTTTATTTACGTATTTATTTTATATTTTTAGTATACAAATAGTCTTCAAAAACAAAATATAAAAAGTACCTAATTGTATTTAAAATTTCGAAGAAACACGGCTTTAAATACTTAAAAACGCAAAGATGTGATAAAAAGCCAAAATTAGTTGAAATACATATTTTTCAAATTCAAATTCAAATTCTTTATTAACGGACCAGCCAGTTACACAAACAACAACGTTGAATAAAAACAGTAATAGATAATTTTAAATTAATTAATAATTAAACACAATTAAATCTAATATATAAATTAGCTCAAAACCCTGTTGCATCCTGTTTTTTGAACTCTTTAAAGATAAATTAACGAGATCTACCTCTCTTGGCAGTTGATTGGCATCCCTGCAAATTCTTGATAAGGGGCTAAAATAGCCATAATTTGTCCTATGATATAATATATTGAACAGTTCATTCTGTCTTGTATTTCTTGCAGGTGCATGAATATTTATCTCATCTATAACAGAGGAGGACAATCATTTAAATTATTTACTATTTTATACAAAAAGCATATGCCAAGATTTCTCCTGCGGGTTTCTAATGTAGGAAGGTATAATAATATATATAATTCATCAAAATTAATATATTCAACAGGAATTTTTAAACTATAGCCTAAATGTCTAAGAAATCGTCTTTGAACCCTTTCCAGCATATTTATATAAACCTGGTAGTTTGAAGACCAGACAGGACAAGCACATTCAAGTATGGATCTCACTACTGAACAATAAACAGTTTTTAATGCATAAATATTGCCATAGTCTTTTCAAGTGCGAACTACAAAGCCAAGGAGTTTCAAGGCTCGATTGCAAATATTTTCAATATGGAGATTGAAAGTAAGATCTTGATTGAAAGTTACTCCTAAGTCTTTCAAAGATTCCACTCTCTCTAGCTCCTGACCTAGCAATACATATGGGTATATTATGACTACATAACATTTAAAAAAGATATATCCTTGCATTTCTTTACACTCAAGTCTAAGTCATTAATTCTACACCAAAGAGCAAAGCAATTAACATCTGCTTGTATAATAGCTGTCTTGAGTCCTCCAAGGTTGAAATTCGTTTATACAATATTAAGTCATCTGCGTATACCAATACAGCACTGTAAATAATGAAGTCCACAACATCATTTATTTAGCATTTAAATAATATTGGTGACAGATGTCCTCCCTGTGGTAATCCCGATAAAACACAAATTGAAGAGGAAACGTATTTTTTTATTTTTACCAATTGAACCCTTCCAGTCAAAAAACTTTCCAACCATAACAACACACTTCCAGCTACCCCCAGTGCCTTATTTTTTTTATAAGAGTAGAATTGATCCTGTCGTATGCCTTACTAAGATCTGTACTGGCTGAGTCAACCTGACTACCGTCTTCCACAGCTTCCACCAAATCATGTTGATATTTTACCAAATTTGTCACTTCACAAATCCATGTTGGGCAACCGAAAGAATGTCCCTGAAGTGAGGAGTCATCCTATATGTTACCAAGCAGTCAAAAATTTTTGGTATATAAGAGAAGTTTTACTGATAGGCCTATAATTTGACACGTGAGCTCGATCCCCTGATTTAAATATGGGGGTTACATAGCATATTTTCCATTTGGTAGAGAAAATGCCAATTGACAGCGATAAATTAAATAGAGAGCAGATTTTATCAGAGAGGACAAATTTTGTATTTTTTAAAAAGTGAACTGTTAAGCCATAAGGTTCACCTCCTAGATTATTCTTTATCTAATTTATCAAATACTTCCATGATTGTAAATTTACAAGAGGACAATTGTGTAGTTTTGGAGTAAGTAAAATTAGTATTCTTTTAACAGTGGTTGACGTACGCAGAAGCAAAGTGCTGGGCATAAACAATTCCACAATCTCTGTAGGATTGTCAGTTTTTACATCCCCATAGAATAAACATTTTGGTAACTCACAATTATCCCTCTTGGAATTGACATATCTCCATAATTCCTTGCTAGATGTTAAATTACTTTCTAACTCATTAATATATTTATTATGATCTGCCTGTACCATTAATTTACATTTTCATCTGATTTTTGAGAAAGTTTCATAATCACTTGGAGAGAAACTATTTTTTTATGGGCAATATTCTTTTAAATTATATTTGATTTTAATTCATTACTGAACCATTTTGGAAATTGTAAATTTTTTGCCCTTCTCTTTGGTACGAATATTTCGATTGCAGTATCACTAATTTCGTAAAATTTGTCAACAGCTGAATCAATATTTTGGGTCTCAACAAAAAAATCCCAATTACTAGAAACTAAATACATATTAATATCAGCGAAGTTAGGAAGGTTGAAGTTGTAGTATTCATAATCATACTCGAGATTTAGGGACAAATAATTGTCAGTCACCATTGTCACCAATTCAAAAAACAAAGCTGGTTGATGAGAATCACACTTCACAATAGGATACTGCACAGCAGACACCCTAGGTGTAACATTACAAAAAATTAAATCTAAATACCTATTTCTTGCATTTGTAATTGTATTAATCTGGTTTCAATCAAAAATGTCATACAATGAGACAAACATGTCGCTTGTTTAGTGAGGACTCCAAGAGGACTGGCACCATATTCATCATTCGACTAGAATGTATCCGGGAGGTTAAAGTCACCACACACTAGAATATCACAATTACTGACCGACACAGCATCCTGTAGGATCATTGACACAGCACAGTAAACGCCTCATACACTTCCAGTGGAAAGGCAGGTGGAATATATGCATTCCCAACAAATAGTTTTTTACATCCCAGACTTATAGAAACAAACACATGTTCAACGTTGGTTACATGTGATCTTATTTGCATTGCTGGGAAATTCTTATTCACCGCTATTAGTGTACCCCCTCCTCTAGTACGTGAACTGGTAGATTTGGATCTATCACATCTACAAATTGTATAGTTTTCTAGACCAAGCTCACCATCACCAATAGATTCGTCCAGAAATGTTTCAGTGAAAAGAAGAATATCATAGTTCTCAATTGCTGTGGAACACATTACTTAATAAGTTTAACTTGGTTCTTAAACCCCGCACATTCTGGTAATAGACACTGACATCTGATTCTGGACACGATTTTGAGGATTGTTCTAGTGCTTTCCGTTTCTTTGGAAAAAAATCGGTTGTTAAATGATCTAGAAGTTCTTGATTTATTCAAGCCTTTAATGACCTGTTCAGCACCCAACAACATGGGGGTTTCCTGAGTTTTATTGGTATTATTAGCTATGACTGCTATTGACTGCTTCATTCACTTGGGTGGTTCCAATTTTGAGGTGATCAGGCGTGGAATTATCATTTCTCTGAGTAAGAAATTTCACCAATTCTTTATTGTCCAGATTTCATATATTAAGTCAACAACAACATGGCTTTCAAAAAGGTAAATCCTACCGAATCGGCTATATTGCAATGTGTTTGTATGGACATTTGGACAACAGGGAAAAGTACATTGGTGTGTTTATGGATTTGAGTAAGGCCTTTGATTTAGTAGAACATGAGCTTTTATTAAGTAAGGTTGAGAAATATGGTTTGAGAGGTAGAATTGGTGAATGGTTAAGGTCCTATTTGCAGGGTAGATCACAGTTAGTTGATATTAATGGAACGCGTTCTGATTTTAGGGATCTAGAATACGGGGTTCCGCAGGTATCCGTTCTGGGACCCTTGCTTTTCCTTTTATTTATAAATCATCTCCCAGAAATTGTGGATCAAGGAAATTTAACAATGTTTGCGGATGATAACAGCTACATGACATTTGGCAACGAATTGTTTCTTGAATGAAGCTCAAAGAATGATTAATATATTTTCTGCATGGTTTAATGAAAATCGACTATTTCTTAACAGCAAAAAGACAGTATTTATCAATTTTACGCCTCGAACTCATAACTATAGAGGGTCGTTGTTAATTAGGAACAGTGACAAATCTATACAACAGGTGACTTCAATTAAATTTTTGGGAATTCATGTGGAAAATAGTCTAGGATGGGAAACTCATATCGGTGCACTATACAATAAGTTGGCTTCAATAGCATTTGCTACTCATAGGTTGAATCAGGTTTGCAACAAAAATGTAGTTTTGTCCTATTATTTGCACAGTTTTATAGCCGTATAAAATATGGTATAATATTTTGGGGTTGGTCCAGTCAAATTGTTAGAGTTCTGCGAATACAGAAAATAATTTTAAGGACTATTCAAGGTGTTAGAGATAGGCGTGTCTCCTGTAAACCAATATTTAGGAAATTAGGATTATTAACGGTAACTTGTATATATGTCGTAGCCAGATTACAAAACCCGTCGTTTTATAAATTGCCTAGGCGTTTTATAAATAGCAGCCAAATTGTCAAGTTTTCGTTTACCTTTCATTATTTTGCTGTCTGGCTAGCCGGATTATCACATGCCTAGGCATTTTGTAAAACGACGTTCAACACGAGGCCAGATTGTCAAACGTTAAGATTATCACGAGCGGCTAAAACACAAGTTAAGTTCCAGATTTTATTTACCTTTTTTCTTAATTTTGAATTAGTTTGGTTTGGGATCGCAACTTCTTCAGTTGCGAACCGAGTATTATTATGGCTTTGCATGGCTCAATTAACAAGAACTAACCAAAACTAACCCAAGGCTTTAATAAAAATTTTGATTGCCCTACTTTTAAATAAAACTTGTATTTTATAAAATTACTACAACGTCTCACCCGTCAGAATGTCAAGCAGAAGTTAATCTTAAACATTTGATAATCTGGCCGCGTGTTGACCGTCGTTTTATAAAACGCCTAGGCATTTTACAATTCGACTAGCCAGATAGGAAAATAATGAATGTTAAACGAGAGTTTGACAATCTGGCCGCCTTTTGTAAAATATCTAGACATTTTATAAAAAGGCGGGTTTTAGAATGTGGCTACGACATATACATTTTAGAAATAATACTTTATGTTAAACAGAATCTTTCAGACTTTTTAACAAATAGAGAGGTTCATAGCTATGACACTAGGGGTCAATATTCATTGTATTAAATCTTTTAAAAAAGAAGTATTTAACTTTTTAAAATTGGAGTGTTTTTACACTGTTGCTGAATATATGAGCGGCTATACCTAACTGTATAATTATATGAATCCATTACTAATAATAATAATAATAATAATAATAATATAAATTTATTATTTTCCATATACAATATTGTATGGTTGTATTGTTGTTATTGTTAGTGCGGGTTAAGTTATGGAATGCCTGACTTAATCTATACAAGTTTGTACCTTTGTACTTTGTCTATTGATTTAAATAAATATCTATCTATCTATATTAATGCTGTTATCTGCATTATTTAACTGTGAGCCAAATAAGTTCAGTTTGGGAATTAAGTATATTCCTTAGGTTAGTTGTCAATGCAACAGAGTCGCCATTTGATATCTGGTCTTCTGCAGATCTACTGGTTACATCATTTAATACAGGGACTGTGTCCCCAAGATCTTTGTGAGACCGTTCAAAGGCACTCAATTTTCAATGTTGCTAATCTGTTCTCTCATAATTGGGAGGTTTTTAACCGATGTACGTATAATCTCCACACACTCAGGGCAATAACATGTTACAACTTATTTGAGCAGTTAGCACTCTAATTTCGCCCGATGATACTCCAGAGCAATTCTTACATAAGGTTAGTCTACACATATCACAGCGTCCACCAAATAGGTCCTTAATTTCTTTACTTTTTGTAACATCCTTAAAAACGCAAGGAGTATTACATTTTGAACAGACTTCCGACATTATTGGTGCTTCGGTAGATATTTTATAGTATGACGTCACACACAGGAACTCGATGAAAGAAAAAAGAAAGTTTAGTTTGGCAACGTTGGAATCGCTTTTGAGAGGCAGACATTTGTACTCTAGCCACTCCCTCACACAACGTCAAAAACAGGTGGTTAGGTGACAGTTGACAGTTGGCAAGAACAGAAACATCAAAACAATGAGAACCAAAAAAGAATGTCAAAGTCCAAAGGAAACCGGCTGGACTCTAAATTCCGAGAGGCTGTTTAATTTCTATGGGAAAACCAATACAAATTGTTGCAACAGGTACCTACCGAAACACTTATCCTCACTTTTACCGACAGTCTTACAATTTTCTGGACACTTTTTCACATCAAATTTACAAAAGTATACCGGAGCAAAAATGTAAACAAACTTGTACCGGTCAGTAGGCTAAAAAGAAAAGGCCAGTCTATATGCAATAATCTTTGTTAAAAATTTCTTTTGTTTTTTGCATAATATGAAGGTACTGCATAATTTATAAGAAAACCGTTAATATTACCCCTCAAACAAGAAGTGCTACGAAATAAAATTGACAGTGGGATTATTTACCTTCTTAAATATATCCGAATTTCAAATTCATATTTGTGGAAGTAACCGAATATTGGAATAAAGGCGTGTACCCTATGCTCATTACAGATTAATCAATAATACATCAAATTAACGAATCATCATCATATCAGCTTTAATAATTCAAGTAAACAACAATTTGGTTTTATGCACGGTCAGTCAACCTAAACACCTAACAGATAAATGAGATCAAAATCATATAGTTTTAAAGCATTATCATGACTTATCTAAACCTCTCGACAAGGTTGGTCACCAACTGTTAAAAGATGTTTTGGTAAGTTATTATTAAAACTAACTAGCATAAGAGTTAAAACTATAATTTGCCAAATAGAGAGCATACTATCTGTATCTCCGAATTTGTTATTTCAATCTGTGATCTGGCTTTATTCTTGCTGCATGTGAACAGTCAGGCAGGTGCATTAGCATCGAGGGCTGGTTATCAGTTTGTTCATGCTACTTCGATAATAGCAGCTGGTGCATTTCCGGGTAGTTTTTCTTCAGCATATTTGGATACGAGTAGTTTTTAAAGAGAGATTGAGCCTCACACCCATAACCATCGGTTAATATGTTTCCGAAAAATTGTAAATTTATCCGACTTGGTTCGACTTAAGACTAAGATAAGTCCAATTACTGATTATAGACAACTTCCAACTTGAACTGGAACTATGTTTCAACCTTACAATCTAGGCTAATCAGTTTATGGTCTAGGAGATGTTGTGACAACTGCCCAGATTCAATCCGTTATCAATTACATAGTCCAACAAATTGTTTATACAGTGTGCCCCAGATTTTGCTTACATGTATTGCTATATCGGAAACTATTAGAGCTATACAGTGTTGGTTAAATTAAGAATGTCTTAGGCAATTTAATTTCAAATTCAAATCTGCCTTAAGAATTTATTTATCTCTTATGGTTTTTGAGATAATTAAGAAAAACTAAAACTGTGCATTTTTAGCTTTTGCCCGTAGCTCGTAAACGACTGTTCTTATGCTTTTATGATTAATACATTATTAGGACACTTTTATAAGAGGAATTTAATTCAAGTAAAAATAGTTCTCTAGCTTCATGTGATTTCGAGATATTTACACAAACTTTTGTTTTTCATACGGACGCCATATTTGACTGTTGCAATTTTGAAAAGAGCACCTCAAGAACTTTTCAATGATGTATCACAAGTCTAGGTTGATATCTTACTTAAGCTTTGAAAACCAAAATTACTGTTTTTTGACAGTATACGTGTTCGCCATTATGAAACAAAAGAGAGCCGTTCGGAATGCCACCTGCTATCATTCCATAATAATCGAGTTATGTTTATTACGTTTTTTTTTATTCGTGCATAAGCGCTTCTGAACTAACCACTTAGTATGACTAAGTTTCAATAAAAAAACAATTGGGCTATGACAGGATTTTATTTTAAAGCTAACAGAAATACAGAAGATGCAGCACATACATGAAAATATCAATTTCCGGAATGATATCAATAAAACCAGGGACATTTAGAATTCTTAGTTAAGCCCTTGTTAGCTTACGACTATTATATGAAACCGAAACCCAAAACTTATACAAAAAATAATAACGCAAGAAATGCGACGTTTGTAATAATTATGACTACACTAAATATTATCTTAGACGAATCACATACAAAACTGTAGAACGAAAATGCACAAGTAAACAAAAAAAAAATCACAGCACCATTCTCCACACTTCTCCAACACCTTACGAGTTACTCTTCGTAAGGTGTTTCGATTTATTGTAGCAAACACATCCCGTATACCCTATCTCGTGAACCACATTTTTCGCGTATCCCTAAAGTAAAAATCGGGGACGGCCGGCCAAGCAATGGGCCCATTATTGGCGATAATATTGTTACCAAAATTATTTCTAAGAACCTCCATCACCTCCCTGGGACTGACTCGCGTCTACCTACCTTAAATTTGCGACCTTCGGACCTGCGCATTTGACAGCAGCCCGGTGTTGTCGTTCAAATATTTCACTTCACGCGTATCCCTCGGCTCGCTTCCCTCGCTCCGGGGGCGCAGCCAAACAAAACTAACCCAATTTAACCCATGGCAATGCCCATAAACAAGAAAAAAGAACTTTGAAAAATATATGAAGTAGCACGTACGCATACATGAAGGCTCAAAATTGAGGTAGGTAGACGCGAATCTGGTACTGTCGGCCGGACAGCCATCTTGCTGGAACCACAAATCATGGATTTCATTTGGCGGAACTGCATTTCTAATTGCTGGTAAAATTTGTTCTTGCAAGAGTAGCAAATACTTATTTCCACATAAATTGCCACAAAAAAACCCTGTTTGTAGCTGTCTTTCTTCTAAATGATGTGGATTTTCTGTATCCCAGCAATGATGATTGTGTTTGTTGAAAAATCCGCAATTTGTGAACCGGGTTTCATCTGTACAAAGAACTTTGGATTGGAAATTGAGTGCCGGTTGACACTTGTTGATAAGCCATTGGCTAAACGTGGTTCGTCTATTAAAATCATTTCCCTGAAGATCCTGAACAATACGTGGTTTGTACGGATGAAAGCGGTGCTTTTTAAAACCCGATGCAAAGTTGATTTTGGAATAGCTGTCTGGTATTCCACTTTTCTCACCGATGTAGTGGGATCATCCCTGACGTTTTCTATCATAGTCCCGTCTCTTGCTTCATTATTTTTTGTATAAGTTCTGGGTTTCGGCTTCACAAAAGATCCATAAGCTAACAAATTCGTAGCTAAGAATCTAAAGTAAAATGTCTCTGGTTGGGTTGATGCCGCTCCGGAAATTGTTCCTCGTATGCATGTGCTGCAGCTTCTGTATTTCTGTTGGCTTTAAAATTAATTTCTAGCATATCCAAGTTATCTTCGTTGGAATAATTAACAGCCATTGTAAATACTTGACATCAACGTAGAGGTTAAACACTTTTTAAAAATAGAATTAAAATACGCTATTTAATGCCATTTACATTTCGAATTATAAGACGCGCATTCTTTGTTTCAAAATGGCGGCTACCCGTTCTACTCAAAGCCTACTGCCAAAAAAACAATAATTTTGGTTTTTAGAGCTTAAGGAAGATAAAAACCTAAACTTGTTATACATCACTGAAAAGCTCTTGGGGAGCTGTTTCCAAAAATGCAAAAATCCAATGTGGCGTCCGCATGAAAAACAAAAGTTTGTGTAAATATCTCGAAAAGAAATGAAGCTAGAAAAATATTTTTACTTGAATTAAATTACTCTTATAAAAGTGTCCTAATAATGTATTAATCAAAGTGAATAAGACGTATTAATCATAAAAGCATAAGAACATAAGAACAGTCGTTTACGAGCTACGAGCAAAAGTTAAAAATGCACCATTTTGGTTTTTCTTAATTACCTCAAAAACCATAAGAGATAAATAAGATCTTAAGGCAGATTTGAATTTGAAATTAAATTTTCTAAAACTTTCCTAATTTAACCAACACTGTACCTCTAATAGTTTCCGAAATAGCAGTACATGTAAGCCAAATCTGGGACACACTGTATTTTATCATCTCTCAGAAATTATAAACCGGTTGACCAAGAAAGACGTATAGTTTAGAAATGGCATGCTAAAAAGGAAAATTTTAAAAAGTACTGATGCAGATCACAAGTACAAATTTGAAACCTTTAAAGAAAGTGGGATAAGAATGTTGCGATTACCACCTTATCATTACGAATAAAATCTCAATGAGAGAAAGTTACGTGGCTAGAAATAGCACTGCCTTTATAATGAAAGAAATACTTGAACTTATGACTAACTCATTGAAAATAACCATCGAAGAAATCTGGCGGGATGCTGTGAACCCTGTAATAAAGGAGGAACAAAGATTGTGGGATCTATAATCCGTATGGAAGAAACTGTAAAACCAATTGCTATTTTCCTAGAATTTTCGGACTCCTCTTTTGAAGATTGATTAAAAGCCGTGGGAGGGTGCTCAACTCAAGGCCGTTAGTTGTGATGACATGCCAGGACCAGACGTATGCATCGCATACATTCTCGACGACAACGAAAAACGATTGACATCGGAAGTGGTACTTACAAGACTGCGGAATATGAACGGCAATCTAAATATCCGGGAGTGGGTAATTGTACACCGGAAAAGGTCCGGTCTAGGACAAATCTGGGCATTCGCCACTGATGACGAATCAATGGCGACTCTGAAGAGGATGGACTTCAGACCCTTCTTTGGTTTTGGACAGGTGCAAATTCCGTCCTAAGCCACGGGGCAACAGTTGGCTGGAACTTCCGCCAAAGCACCTCAGGGGGAGGCTGAAGGTACAGTAGCCTCCAAACTTGGAACTGGGTTGGTGGAAGCAACAGCCTCAATATCGGATGGCAGAAAGAGAGCCAAACCCCTCTCTAACAGTGCCACACCTCGACCAGGACCCTGAAGGGGAAAGGAAAATCCTTCCCTGGCAAGGGGACCAAAGGGTCGAAAAACCAAGGAGATAGTGCCCCTTTGGACACACTGAGAAGAGAGATGGAAAATAACACCATTTTTTGCATGCCATTTGCCATCCTTGGCAAAACTTTGCTCTTCTGCAGGAATCCCAAATACGAGGCCTAGGCAAAACATCAGGTAAGATAATTTGCTCTGGAAACAGACGCAGGCCATGTATCTTAATAAAGAGCAACATGAAATTTTTGAAACTTTCAGATCATTGCTGGCTGGACATGACGACAGTGCTCGTCAAAATATCCACAGGACAGGGCGCAACGGATATGATCGTCTGATCTGCCTATTTTCCTGGGGACGCTGAAGCAAATCAACTTCCTCCAATTAAAGTGCGGAACTTCATCGCCTACAAACAGTCGGCGGAAGAACACTCATCTAATAGTTGGATGTGAAGCCAATGCGCAACACACAGTGTGGGGCCAATGCGCAACAGACAGTGTGGAGCCAGAGAGGTGAGTCTAACCCAAACTATTTACTAGGGGAAGGGCTGATTGTTAATAACAGGGGCTCTGAACCAACCTTTGTAACTACCAATAGGCAGGAGGTATTAGATCTGACGATCAGTGATAACCTCTTATCTACTCGAATCTCAGACTGGAGAGTGTTATTACATCCCGCGTGCTCTGATCATAGACATATTCTCTTCAATCTGAGAACAGGTGAAGGACCTATCATTGCATACAGGGACCCTAAGTGTACTGATTGGGCTGGTTGTAATTTGACATTAGTTTAAGTAAGTAGTCTTATAATTTTACCCTTCAGGAGCAGATGCGGACCCCTATTGCAAAGATATCAAATCGTGAGGAGATTGAGCTGGCCTCGGAACAACTAAGGTCGCCCATAAATATGGCTTATCACGAAAACTGTCAACTGAAGACTAAAAGGGGCAACAGAGGAACCATTCGGTGGAACAACTCCCATGACAACCTAAGGAAAGAGGTTTGTAAACTCTTCAATCGAGCCAGAGACCGACATATGGGATCAATACAGAACTGCTCCAACGAACTACGACAAAGCCATCAGAAATATAAAAATGAATGCATGGGAAACCTTCTGCAGATGATAATAGATGCACCTGACAGTACTAGGGACTATTAGAATTATCTCTAGAGAACCCGCTCAGCAAGAACCTTTTTGGGACCGATCAAATTGGCTCAAAACAGGCGACCGGATTGTTCCCAAGAACATCATCAATGCATCAACAATAAAAAGTGCTATTCTATCGTTTCAGCCTTTTAAATCACCTGGCGAGGACGGGATATTTCCAGCACTGCTACAAAATGGTCTGGATATATTAACACCGTTCTTAATTAAACTATTTAGAGCCACCCTAGCAAGTAATTATATACCTAGCACCTAGCAGCTGAACTAAAATCAGATTGGTAAGAGAATCAACACCTCTCATAGAAACCATTAAGTTTGACCTCCTTTCTGTTGAAATGCATGGAAGATATACTGGACCTGCACTTGGTGAGTATCCACTAAATGCTCACCAATATGCGTATCAGACCGGCAAATCTACAGCTGAATAATCTTGTCGAAAACATAACATAAGCGTCAGATGATAAGGCTATCGCGGTGGATGTGTTCTTAGACATTGAAGGAGCATTCAATAATGCATTACCAAACTTCTTATACACAGCATTAGCTGAAAGAGGAATTGAACCACGCACAGCTAAGGAACTGGATCGGGAGTATGTTAAATTGCAGAATAGCCACAACAACCCTATAGGAGGAGGGCTACAGATTTAGGGGATGTCCGCAGGGTGAGTTGTCACCCCTCCCACATTTATGGGATAAGACCATTGTCCAGCAGAAACATGTTCATGCATTTTAAACTACGTTGTGAATAACTATGAAATACTCCGAGAAGGAGAAAAGTGAACGCTCATCGTTTGGTCAGATCGGTGTGTGGACCAAATTGGAACACTGTCGCATTGTATTTTTATTTAATGCAATTAGGGTACTTTACTTAATAAAGTTCATCAACATTTTCTTTTCGTGCTGTGAACGAGATTTTGACCAGATTGAGAGAGTTAAAAACAATAATAGTTAATATCCTACACTGGAAAGAAGTTATAGCAAAAGCTTGTGTTAGCTTACCCTTTTCAATAGCCTTTATGCAAAGGAATGACTTCAAAAATTTTGATGGCTTGGAAAAAATAATGAATAAAACCATAACCAAAATTACGGAAGCAATGTGGATTAAAGCTTCTTGTGATGATCGTATGATGACAAGCATTAGAAAGTCTTACAATATAACGCGACCATGGGATCAACACCAAATTGTAAGAAATAAGCAAGGAAACCAACCTTTCAACATCAAGGTTCCCAGCATACTAGCTTTAACTGCTTTATATTATGCACCTTTAAAAATAAGCAAAGAATATAAGTGTTTTTATAACAATAAGTTTCTCTATATATATATACAGGGTGGTGCAACCAAGACGGGGTGGACGATTGTCAGTAAACGGTGAGGAATTTCGAAAAAATATTTTTTGCATGTTGTTGACAGTCAAATACGCTATGTTTTAAAAATATAGCCATGATACAGGGTGGTCCGAAAAAGTCGTGGTGAACCAAACTTGTATTTTTTTAAATGGAACACCCGGTATATAATTATCCCAATTTATTCTCCTCTTGATTGCGATCACTTTAATGTAAGGTTTATTAGGGCTAAAACTTATAGTAAGGGATTGGGGCGCGGTTAAAGTTGAAAAAATGCCCAGAGTTCGGTAATTTTTTGACAGCATTTGAAACAGGTACAGAAAACCCATCTATTTTTTGAAACGTATCATATCCTTGGATACAATAATCGCTTACAATTTGTTTTAAATTATTCATTGTTATACAGGGTGGCCAAGTTTTGCAAATACACCCTGGGCTCATTTTTTTTAAATGGAACACCCTGTATATTTTATTTTCATGTTAAAGATAATATTTCTAGCTTTCAAAAAATACCATACATGATACTTCTCTGACCAATAGTTTTATAGTAGCATAGCACTGAAAACAAATTTTCTGCATTCTAATACGGTTATGCTGATTTTAAGTTGATTATTATTAAGACATGACACCATCATAAATGAAACAGAAGATTTACGAATTTGTGAAAGCTACTACAGCATAATTAACATAATCCATTATTCACAAGTTAAGTGTAGATGACCTAATAATCATAAGTAAACTGAGACCCGAAACTTTTACATGTTTATTAGAAATATTTCAAGAAACAGAAAATTATTGTTTTTAGGAAACGTAAAGTAAATTAAAAATCTTGTTTCAATCAAAGATAATCAATTATCAGTAGCTTTTTTTATGGTAGTGGCACACACACTAAAGGGAAATCCTATGGCGCTCGACGAGCGGTGTGTGTGCGAAGATGTTGATTGACACGGTTCTTGAATAGTTGTAGGTTGTAATTAGGGGGAAACAGATATCCTGGGAGTGAGTGAGTCCAGAGTGAAGTAGTGCGCCAGACAAAGGAGGTCTTGTAAAGCGATGTTCTATAGGTGTTTCCAGTTGTACAACGAACTGGTGCGCTCTTGCCGTCTGTCGTGACTGTCTGGCAGGCGTTGCCAGGTACGGGATGAGGTGGGCCAAATCCTGGGTACATCGGCCGTAAAAGTATCTGTAAAACAGGGGCATCTCGGCCACATGTCTGCGGTATTCCAGACTATCCAGATTCCAGGTCAACTCCGGATCGCCGACAAGACGAACAGCTCTCTTCTGGAATTGGCAGCTTTTGGTGTGCTTTGGTGCGGCAGCCCAGATATGTGAGCAATATTCTAAGCACGGTCTTATTTGCGCTTAATAGAGCAAGAGTAACTGCTGCGGTGTATACGGTTTTTTGTTGCCAAATAGCGCACCAAGCTTCTGGGAGGCTGATTTTGCGATGTTAGCAACGTGGTCATGCCAGGACATATTGCTGTTGACCGAGACCCCAGCAGTCCGATTGACGAGGATGAAGGAATGGTCGATCCTGCCATAATGATGTCAGGGCCCGAAGTATTGGCCCTCTTGGTAAACGTGGCCGCTTGTGTCTTTGCTGCATTGAACTGGACCAAATTCCTGTCGCCCCAAGTTTGAACTTTCTCCAGGTCTTTATTAATTGCTGTAATCTGCTCCTGTCTGCGGTGATAAGTCCCAGTCGCTCGTAAAAGTTTTTCTGATCTAAATTTTGAGACAAGGGTACTGTTATCCTCAAAACTTTCGGTTAGCAGATCATTAATATGATTGAGGAACAGAGTTGGTGAAAGTATTGCGCCCTGAGGCACGCCCGCGTTAATGGAAGAAATAAGAAAATTTGTTTTCAGTGCTATTTTACTACAAAACTATGGGTCAGAGAAGTATCATGTATGGTATTTTTTGAAAGCTAGAAATGTTATCTTTAACATGAAAATAAAATATACAGGGTGTTCCATTTAAAAAAAAATAGCCCAGGGTGTATTTGCAAAACTTGGCCACCCTGTATAACAATGAATAATATTAAACAAATTATAAGCGATTATTGTATTCAAGGATATGATACGTTTCATGAAATATTTGGGTTTTCTGTGCCTGTTTTAAATGCTGTCAAAAAATTACCGAACTCTGAGCATTTTTTCAAGTTTAACCGCGCCCCAATCCCTTACGATAAGTTTTAGCCCCAATAAACCTTATATCAAAGTGATCGCAATCAAGAGGAGAATAAATTTGGATAATTATATACCGGGTGTTCCATTTAAAAAAATACAAGTTTGGTTTGCCACGACTTTTTCGGGCCACCCTGTATTATGGCTATATTTTTAAAACATAGCGTATTTGACTATCAACAACATGCAAAAAATATTTTTTCGAAATTCCTTACCGTTTACCCACAATCGTCCACCCCAT
>MU182162.1:320845-372987 GCA_016904865.1 Pissodes strobi
TTACGATTAATCTTCATACAGGTAAGTAGGTATTCGATTAATCTTTCCATTTTACATCGCTTGTCCTCCGATATGATTACATTGTAGCTGTTGAAAGCTAGATGGTGCAATTTTGCATTATTCTACCTCCAATCCTGCGAATACCACAAAAAACACAATTAAGGCAGCAAAGTCGTTCAATTCAACTCTTCTTTAAGTATGACAAAAAAAATCAATGAAAATTCTGTCCTATAACTTCCTTAACCATTTAACTAAATATATTTTATTTAACATATATTATTGACAAACAATCAGAGCAAAACAAATATTATAAATTGAATCTTAGGCAACGGAATACTTAAAAGGCTACCATGAGGGCTAAGATATACTCAAATTTAAAATTGTATTGGCAAATATGTCACTTGGCGTACCTAGAGGTCGAGTATAGAATCTGAAGAAGTGTCAGATTTATAGGCCTCTACCCTGCTATATTCTTAATGACATTTATGTTTACGTCAAACTTAAAAGCTGCTCACGTGCAGGCGTGTCTTACACTATATCCGATAAAGACGTTCAACCATACCACTGCTTTTAAAAATTAAGTTGATCCACCTACTCAAAGTTTGAGTTATTGCTTGGTGATGTGGTTTTTTGAGAGTTAAGAATAGGGATGTATAATTGGAACGAAGGTGCACGGTGACTTTAATGTACTGTTTTATAGAATTTGCGACACATAATAGGTAATTCTGGGTTTTCAAAATACCGAAAAGGCTGGTTTTTATAGGGAGCTGAGGTTTAAATTTTTTCCGAAATCTTCAATTTTGACTGTAGAGTCTCTATTATTGTCGATCGTAATTTTGCTTAATGTTTGGATCCGATGTGCTGAACTTAGTGCCATAAGTGTTACCGTTTTCTTTGTTAGTTTATCAGGTGATAGAGATTGTAAAGGGTAAAGTGTTGATAAACAGAGTAATACACGTTCAACGTTCCATGTAAAATTGTATTTAGGTTTAGAGGGCTTATCTTGTAGCTTCCCTTCAAAAATATTTTTATTAGGCGGTGAAACATAAAGTTATCTATAGGTACTTATCAAGACCTAAGAAGCTCCTTTGTTTACTTCGCGAACTAAAAAGTCCAGATACATGTTTAAAATATAAGTAAAGACATCGAAATTTGGCTATTACAGAAATTATAATACCTACTTATTAACACAAGCGTTGTATGTTAAATATTAATTAACAATTTGTTTTAACAAAAAATATTTATAGGTACGCCTATGTTATTACTATTAAGTTAGCAGCAGTTTAGACATTAGGATAACGTTGAAAGTGTTGTTGTTAGATATATTTTATATATCGTTGCATTATTATAAATACATAAAGTAAAAATACTAAAAGCTGGTGTTTTATCAACACAAGAACAAGTAAACCAATTTTAAAATCACAACATTGTACTGTTTCCAAGTTCCTTCTGAGATTGATTCAAACATTATTGGGATGGCGTGATCGGAAATGCTTCTTTGAATAAATGCTTCTCAGACAGTTTTCTTGCCACCAGGAAAATTTTCCTGTATAAGACATGAGAGTCGATTTAAAGGTCCACGGTTTCCCAACTAATAAACTAAGAAACAAGGTATACCAGGGTTGCAATAGCCACACAGGTACTACCAATATTCCGGTGGCTTCATCCTGTATAGATTTATCTAAAGCATTAAACATCATAGAAAACAAGGGAAAAGCGTAAAAATACTCATCATGCCAAGAAATTGTAAATGTATCGACTGCTGTGGAGGTTGGATCCGGAAACCAGGAAATATATTTATTGCATTTTGCATTATAATAGCTACGTTGGGGTTTGGAAACCTTCGGCAACATGCACTAGAACAGAGTTTTATCCACAATACCGAAACAGAATATTTGCACTCGACGCGCGTTTCGCTAACCATGTTAGCATCATCAGGAGATGATTAAAACTAGTTTTAATCATCTCCTGATGATGCTAACATGGTTAACGAAACGCGCGTCGAGTGTAAATATTCTGTTTCGGTATTGTGGATAAAACTCTGGTTTAGTGCATTATAATAAGTTGCAAATAAATCTAACCGCTTATTATTTTCTGATAGACCTGCTTGTTTAGTTCGTATTCTGTTTCAACGGAAGTTTGTCTTGATGCCTTATCGGCTTCCTTTTTTCTTTTGAAGTGATACAAGTTGAAAAGAGTGTTATACGTTTTGTTCAAACCAGCCTAAAATTTGAAAGGGTATATTGGTTAAGTTTCGATATTTTACGCTTCCCCCCCCCCCCCGATTAATTCAGGATATTGCCATCTTATTATCGATTCTAAGTAAGACTCCAATATTTTCATTTGATTTAGTAAATAATTGTAAGCCATGACAAGCAACTTTAAAATTTCGAGCCATGATAAGCAGCTTTACTTTCAAGGTAATTAATATGCTTAGACTTGTCGGCTTCTTCCCAAAACTGGCGACATTTTTGGCCGTTACAATAGCCTGTAGGAGACGCAGACGCATAAGAAAAAAAAAACAAAATTCCAATGAAAACGTACTAGGCTTCATATTTACAGTATATTCTAGATTGTCTATCCACCAGCTAATAATTTGCTTTGTATCTTTTGAAATTAATATTCTGTCATTGTACGACTTTTCTATTAAGGCTTTAAATTTTGCGCGCCCTTGTCTTTTGATACGATGACGACTCCGAGGAACGGCAGGAGTTGCTGCTACCAAAACACCAATAATTTTTGCAAAATCTCGAATTGTAGTACCTGTCTTGAAAACATATGTTTCAAATTGCCTCTTTTATTGAATTAATTTTCTTAAGAGGTAAAGAAACGGTCGAGGAAACGGTCCTCTGAAGTAAGTCCTAAGTACCCTAGGTAAGTTATTTTTATGATGGTATTAACTGAATTTTTCTGTATTTATAATAAATCTTAAATCATTCAGGAACATTATGCACATTGCAAAACAGTAAAGTGCATCAGCCAAGCATGACAAATGGTTGGTGTTGTTAGCTAACGGCTCCTACAGCTGTTGGCCGATGCCCCAATTGGTGTTGTAGGAACCTTTGCAAATAACTAACACCCTGTAAAGTATACAGCTGTTTTGCAGATAATAATAGTCTTCAGGAAATAATGAAGTCAAAACAATTTACACCCTGTAAGGTATGCAGCTATGTTAGAGACAATAGTCTGCGGGTAATATTTTAGTCAAAACAGCTAACAGTCTGTAAAGTATACAGCTATTTTTCAGACAATAGTCTGCGGGTGATATTTTAATCAAAACAACTAACACCCCGTAAAACATACAGCTATTTTGCAGACAATAAGGAGTCAGTCCATGATAGCAATTTTAATTAAATAGGTCCACGACCATATTAGAAATATATACTGTTTTTGTCCCAATTGGAATTGATTATTGCTGCATAAACAGGGGAAATATTATACACACAAGTGTATCTGATTATCATTTGGCGGTGACACGCTTGGAGTTGGCATAATAAACGATCACTTCTTAGTAAATCAATAGCCCACTTTTAGTGGAGAAGTCGAATAGGTAGGTCCTCGACCCTAGGCTTAATCAATTAATAATTTATAATAAAAATAATATTAAGAATGTTTTGTATTGCGAAGCCCTTGGCCTATGCACTACCTAACTCAATCTAAATTTTTCGATTGAGTGCAAATTATCAGGCCCTCGACCTATGCACTATCTAACTCAATCTAACTAACTCTTTGTAGGGAAGTCGAATAGTTAGGTCCTCGACGCTAAGCTTAATCAATTAATAATTTATAATAAAAATAATATTAAGAATGTTTTGTATTGCGAAGCCCTCGGCCTAAACCTATCCTTTTTCTATGCCCTCGGCAAGTATTTTTCGACTGAGTGCAAATTATCAGGCCCTCGACCTATGCACTATCTAACTCAATCTAACTAACTCTTTGTAGGGACAGTTAGGTCCTCGATCCTAAGCTTAATCAATTAATAATTTATAATAAAAATAATATTAAGAATGTTTTGTATTGCGAAGCCCTCGGCCTAAACATATTCTTGTTCTCTGCCCTCGGCAAGAATGTTTCGATTGAGTGCTATTTGTATACTAATTATAGGCCATCGGCCTATGGACTATCTAACTCCATCTAACCAATTCTTTGTGGGGAAGTCGAATAGTTAGGTCGTCGACCATAGTCTTAGCCAATTAATAATTTATAATAAGAATGATAATAAGAATTTTTTGTATTGCGAAGCCCTCGGCTTGGACGTATTCTTTTTCTATGCCCACGGCAAGACAATTTTTTTGATCGAGTGCTATTCGTACGCAAATATTACTCTCTATTTCTCTCGGTTGAGCAACGTATTGTGCCTTACTGAAAACCTGCATGAATATGATTTAATAAGCCCTCGGCTTATATGCAAGGTTTTTAAATTATTCTAATTATTTAAAATAGTTTAGTTGTAATTAGTGAGCTTACCGTAAACCTCAATACAACTTATCAACTGTACATTGTATCATTGTACGTAGATATTTGTTCGTAAATATTAGGCCCCAGCCTAGTTCTATATAGACAATTTATTAACACTTACTTGAGGAACTGGATGATATATTTTTCCTTCTTTTCGACAATTTATTTCACAAACACAAACACAGCACCTTTTTTCAACGTATTCGATGGATACAGAAAACAGAATGAGTAAGCATCGAGGTGCGATAGCAAGATCGGGTTGAACATAAAAAATTTTTTGCTTTAAAAACGTATCGATGGGTATGGTGATTCAGAAACTACAATGTAATCATATCGGAGGACAAGCGATGGAAAATGACAATTATAGAGTATCAAATTGTATGTTCAACGTGTACCTTCAGTTTTAAATTTGGTCAAGTACATACCGAGGTAATTAAAACTTTCCGAAACTTATCAGTGTCAAAGAAAGGTACCCTCGCATTCCAACTCTACATAACTGAAGAAGTGGTATTCTGAATAAAATTAATATATATGAAGCATTCTTCTTACGCCACAATCATGAAATATTCTTACACACGCGCTTTAAAGTCAAGGATCCATAGTCACACCCCGTTTGGTCCACGACTCTCCATGAAAACTGACTCGTGACTATTTGGTACTTTGTCAGGGATCGTGATATTATCTTCTCCGTAACCGAAGATAGAAAAAAGAAAATCATCAGTAAGAGTAATATACTCAATATTGCAGGATTGGGCATTATTGAGTGATGGGCATTACACGAAGGGAAATTTTAAGGGTATAGCAAATTTAATATACGCCTCGTTGATCCAGATCCTCGGTCACCAATTCTACGTCAACTTCGTTAAGGACGGCAGACGAGATATCATCATCATCAGGCGCGTTGGAGCATGAGTGTCCCTTGCATTTAAAGCAGATTGCCTGGATTGCCGAACATTTCATTCCTGCTTTCCGGCAACTCAGCGACCTCGGCATCTCGTAGAGCACTTGAAGGACACGCTGTTGAGCATTTGTGAAGGTGCTGGCCATGGTGGGTATGGGTAGTAGGCCGTACTTTGTTTTTTCCATCCCCACTGCAGAAAAACTTTGGCGTGTCCCAACCACAACTGGACCTGGTGGTATGTCCGAATGGCATATTGTCGAGCGATAGCTTAAGTGGGGGGAGGTGATGCTAGCTTCATGTGCGTTTTGGGTACGACCTTGATAAACAGGTCGTACCTTATGTTGTCCATGGAGATGTGTCTTCGAGGGTCACCATAAATGGCTATAAGGAATTTTTGCCTAGCACAGTCTCATCAGCACAAGCATTGTTGTTTGTGAAGATAAGCGCAGCGTCGCGTCGTGGAATTCCATGTTGTTTTACAAAGTTTTTACAAACTTCATTTTCCCTACAGGTATGATGACGTCGCGTCGTGTCACACCCACTGAAGGCATGCAGGAGCAGGATGCTTGGTTTTGAAGTATCCGAGCACTAAAAGCGTCTGGGCTGGGAGAGTAAAGTGCTTCCTTTGAACCCCCCAGGCTTTATTGGTGAAACTTTTGAGGCGGAAGTGCTGGGAGTAGGACCAAGAGGTCAGTGTCCTCTCCAACAATTATGACAGATGGATAATTTTGTGATAAGTCAATAGCAGTAGTATTAATGGGTCTGTCAGCATCCTCTGCTACTTTTACGACAAACCCTTCTTCATCCAGCTCTCTGAGCATTCTAATTAGACGATTCTTGTTACTGTCGTCGAAATAGACCTCTACTGCAAATTAAACACTGTTCATCCGTAGATCGAGCTCTTACATCTGTCGTCAACGAAACACAACATAAACACGAATCCGTAACAACGAAACAAAATACTGCAAATACGAGAAAACGGCCCAATATAGCAAATTGACTCCTTAGAGACTGATACATTTAGATTGTAACAGCACAGCTTACTATAATAGTAAGCTGTGGTAAGAGCCCTTGGCCTGACGTTTAGTTGCGCAGTGGCAAGGCTGTCTCATGCATCTTATCAACTTCACGTCTCCAGCGGCGGCGTCAGGCAAGTTTAGTTAGGCCGGCTCGGCAAATTGGTTCAGTTGCAAAGTGTTTAAGAGTGCATTATGCGTGTTTTGTATTTTTCAATAACTCTGAAAAAAATTGGCATTAGAGGAAAAACCCTCCATAGTCAAGCACAGAAAATTATTACAACATTTGCAAATTATTATTAATTATACGTTTTTTCATTTAGACTGGCGATTGAAAACTCACTATTTTTCAGCAAAGTTGGTTCGACCATCGATTTCAACCATACTGCCGAACTGAACTGAATAAATGGTATACTCATTCGACGCAGAATTTAATGATCTTTAATATTTGTAAGAATGAAATATTCGCTAGAATGCACCGTTTGGAGCTATATGCGAAAAACTGAAAAAAGTCCGACTTCATCTATATTCACTTTTCAAAGGTTTTTGATAGGGTTAGTCACGCCCTTTTCATTGATACATTATCAGGGCACGCATCATCAAGATATTCCGTGCAGTGGTGATTGTATTATCCACGACAGACTTTGGCTTTTCAAAGTGGCCGTTCTATAACTGTTAACCTACTAATATAGGAAAGGGCTCTATTTTGACTATAATGGTGAGTGATGCCATTTTAGAAGAAACAAGACATTAGTAAAACGTAAAAAATGACAATATTCATTTTGGGTTACGGGGCTTCTTCTTGAGATTGAGAAGTATTAAATTGCGCGCAGGCTTCAAAATGTTTCCAACATTACCGACAGTCTGCTGCAACAAATCTACTACTAGTCCCTAGCATTTTTTATATGGATATTTGAATTGACTAATTGATTATACCTGTAGCAGAGGTCGACGTAGGCGGTACAGTAGAAGTCGCGCTGTGTGTCTCTTTACTGGAGGCTTCCGTACTGAACCCAGAGTCCTGGACGGCAGATGTAGAAGAAGCGGTCGCCGAGTCGTTTCCACTCTTCTTCTCCTTACTACCACTGGAAATACCTAACTTTTTACGTACCCGAACACCCGGCGTCCAGTCGCCGGGTCGGATCGATATCGGGATGTTGGAGTGATGGACGTGGTGTCCTGTAAAAAAATCAATAGTCTCAGTCGTTACCGCAAAAAATTGAGTAATGGAGAATTTGGAAAACAGCATTCATCAAACTAAAATTTGAAAAAAGACAATATATTTTCTATTATTTAATTCCTATAGAAATTGGTTAAACTAGAATATTGAACCCTTTGGTGTCAACTAATATCAAGCTAGGTTTCGCTTACCAAGTTCGCGTCATCAGACGATGGTTAAAACTAACCTACCACACTATGAAACTGCACCTTCCTATACCCACAACGTATCCCCTCCATTCCATCACGTGACACATACTGATCTCCTAGCAACCATCATATTAGTTGAAGGAAATCAGTAGGCGTGGCTTGGTTATATGGAAGGGATGCGCTATAAGTATACATAGGCATTATTATTAGAGGTTCGGTTAGTTTAAATCTGCTACTGGCGAAGCCAAATTGGTCAGCAAAGTACGTGTAGATTCAAAGTTTTAGTATGTAGGGTATAACTTTTAGTTTGATCTGTAAAAATTTACTTGACTAAATTGACATAAATAATAAAATAGTGTGGTATTTATTTAAAAAATCTAATTAACGCCTCACTCTTACTTTTTGAATTTATTATTTGAATGAATTTATACATGTTAGTTATTCTTGGGCTGCATAACATACATAACTTTCGTTATGTAAATAAAAGTATATATTAAGCGTACATTCCACCAAAACTTTTAATTTTCCTGATAAATAATAAATTGTTATAATATAATATTAATTAAAACATTCCAAAAATGAGCTTTGTAGTGAAGATAAACTTAACCTTTTTGTTAGCGTTGTTATATTGTTGAATACATACCTGTCATGGTGGCTGGCGTCGAATTGGTCGTATGTTGTTGCTGCAACTTAGATCGCAAGTTGGGAAACGTCTCCATAACCAAGTCTCGAAACTCGAGAAGGGCCCCGACCTCGTGCTGCAGTTCCTGCAGCGCAACAAGGGACTTGGCTTGCTCGCTGATGAGGTAGTGGAAGGGCCCGGCGGGCTGGTGCGGACGCCCACCGAGGCACTCCACGCCATGGCCCACGCCCCCGTGGTCCACGGACTCAGACTCCTGAAAATAATAACAGTTATTAGTAAAATTATAATAATGCTCAAAATCAAAGTCAAAATATCAATTGTTATAAACAAAGCCTACCTAAAAGTAATAATATCTGAAAAAAACTAGGTAAAAACGTATACTAAGTATCACATAAACAAGATACAATGTCTATGCATACGCCAGCAGAAAAGACAAATAGGACATACTATAAAACCACCGCCATTGTTAAAAAAAAAAAGAAAAGAAACGTACACAGTCCATTCAAGATACAGCCATTTTTACATAATATTACATTACATCGCTAAAATATTTCGCTATAAAATTCAGAGTGCATAATAGGCTCGGCCAACCAAAAAAGAGATGTTTAAATACTCTCACCGTTGTTGCCCTTTTGATGTTTTGTGGAAGCTGATTAAACATTTTAATACCCTAAAAAACTGACTTTTGTGTAAGAGTGGATGTAAGGATGGGTTGGATTGTTCATTTGACGTGCAACGTATCTAGGATGTTTTGTACTAAATTTTTGTCGATTTTTAAATATGATGCAGGCAAGTTCTTCAATATAAATATATGTCCCTGTAAAGATGGTTTCTCTAGGAAACATCCAGAGGCAAGAATCTCGAAATTTAGCCGGACTGATGGAACGTAAGGCACGTTTGAATTAAGTACTTGCTTGAGTTACCCCAAAAACTTATAGCATAGCGAAAGCGCGATTCTATCGGAGCAAAGTATACAGACATCCCTGCTAACTCCTGGGCCAAGTTCCTGAACAGTTACCTTGACAGCAAAACAAGATTGGTAATGTGTTCCTCATATTTAAGGTCACTATCTATTGTTACACCGATAAACTTGCAGCTAGGATAGTTCTCAACTAAGACTAAGGTATCTCCAGTCCAGTGCAAGTCATGACCACACCCTCCATGGCACACCCAAAGCAGACTACCTTGACCCGTGATCGACAAGAGGCCGGCATCAAACCAATCCCTCACTCTTTGAAGGTCCCCTGACAGGGTCGTGTGCAAAGATTTGAAATCTGCTGCTCTGGCGTAATGTCACCAGCGAAAAGAATAAATCTTCCATTATTAAACCATTGCTTGATGAAATTAAGGAGAAAAAAACTGATCCATACTTGGAGCCGTTAGAACGGAACCCACAAACACACTCTGACAATGCTCCCACAAATAAGAGGAAAACCAGGACATGGTCACGCCTCTGAAACCACAGATATGCAGCTTCCGAATCAGAACTTCATGACTCACACAATCAAAGCTTTCGATAAGTTACAAAAAATGGCAGTGGAAGCCCCATCCACAATTATTCGACAATAGAGTTGGTGAAGAAAATTACACATGGCATCTTCGTGCCCATACCCTGTTAGAAGGCAAACTGAGCTTTGCTAAGTACCTATGTTGTTTGCTTTTAAGAACGGCATATGACAAGCTTTTCAATTAACTTTGACCGGGTAGACAGAAGACAGATAGGTCTGCAGTTTGAAGGGATATTGGGACATCCATCATTATATATTGGTATGACCTTTGCGGAATTCAAGCATGACGAAAAATGTACCCATGGTCCAGGAGTAATTTATTGCTCCTGTCAAAACAAACAAGGTCGTATTAGGTAAGTTTAAGAAGAGGGCAAAAAGCAGTTGGGTAAATTATTGGCTAGTAAGTAACTGATGGGGTCTATTCAGGGATTACTGTTTTGTTGGAGTTGAGCAATATTACAGAAAAAAAATTTAATTAATCGAAAAAAATATCAGGGACTGTATATGTCTTAACGTTGTTTGTTGAACGTATAACTGTTTACACCTGCCAACTATTTCTTTGCTTGTGAAAAGCATTATTCAACCGGTTTGAATAATTAACCTAATTAATCGGTGATACACTGATAGATAGCTATTGAAATAAATATGAAAAGCGACACAGTTGGTATATTTTCTAATGGCATAAAGTGAGCGCAGGTTTTGGAATGAAGTTCTTAGACCTTTATTAAACCATGATTTCCTACATTTAATTTTAACCTCTGGATAAGCTGTCTCAATAGGTCTCCAAGGACGCGAAGTTGATATTGAGTCAGACGAGTTGAGTACAGAACTCCATTAAGTGGTGGTGCGTTGAAGCAACGCACCATAACTTCGATTGCTGAAAATGAAAATTCGTGCGACATAGGCTTTGACTGTTTCATGCACAAGATTCTACAAAAAACCGCCTCATCGCCAGACAAAGCAGCGTTCAGGATGTTAAGTTTCATCATACCCTCCGAAAGGTTGGAACACATGTAGTCAATAGACTGATGATTGTTTAGTTATATGTGTTATCAAAGAACTCATGACAATCTGAACGCGGAGACCTGAAAATACATATTATATAACGCTTTTTACTTTTACAGAATATGACGGTAAATTCAAATGCAGAATTTTTAAGTAAATAATTAAATATATCTATTCGTTGAAAAGAGTTCTTTCTGTTTTAAAAGACGACAGTATCACATATCTGGAAATACAACCAGCCTACTGGATTTTAGCCAATGCTCCGTAAGCATTTTAAGATCTTTTACAGTCCTACGGCACTATGCTATATTAGCCACGTCTGATTGGTGGGTTATGGTTACTTTCACTTTATCTACGTGGTAAGATTCTGTGTTTGTGATACGGAGCGCCCGCGTTCGGTTCCCGTCGGGGGCAACGCTTTTTTTGTTTTATTTTTTAAGGTTATGTTTGTTTCTTTTTATAAATTTGGGTTAGTTTGAGTTAGTTTTGATTGGTTCCGCCCCGGAGCGAGCGAAGCGAGCGGAGGGCCATGCGTGAAAAGTTAACAGTACTCTAAAATGACGTTAACCCACCAATCATAAGCAGCTAATATAGCATAGTGCCGTAGCATGGTAAAGGATCTTATAATGCGCTCCGTAAGTAGCACTATATCTGGTACATTAAGATCATAAATATAAAAGCAACGCGAGCTCATTATAGTCTTATTCCGCAGCGACTGAACATTTAACAACAAGATAGCAATATCGTCATGATTATCGGGAGCTATAGAGATATGTGTGACACAGATGCCAAGTTTTTTAATTAATTGCCTATATTTTTGTTTCATTAATAATCTATATTTTCGTTCAAATAAGCTCAAAACCGAGAACATCCAATTTTACTTGGCAACATCGCCTATTAATTTTAAACTGAGACAACATAGCAAGAAAGATCCTAAGCGAAACAAATTTAACTAAAACAGATTACTTTGTGTTTACAAGCTTAAGGACATCATCACCGTGGTAGTAGACAGACACTGCCAAGAAAATAGGTTAGGAACATTTCGTGCGCACGCATGCTTGGAATAGGCAGATTCTCGTTAAATGCTCAAGTTTATCGGTCGATTCTGCACAGAAAAAAGAACTAACGGTCTACTGCAATTAGTGCCAATTTCTACTCCAATTTTGTGAAACGCCACAGAAATATATAAAATTTTACGATAGTCTGCTGCCACGTCAGAGAACACCTACTGTTCTCTGGCCACGTGACGTTGTTGCCTAGTTTGTGAATAAGTATTTGGGCGTACTGGATTAGTAGATTTGGCTAAAACTGTTTTTTTTTTTGCAAAATGAACATTAATGTACAGTGTCAAATTAAGCTATGTGTGTCATATAACAATGTTTCTAATGTTTTTAACTGCTGATGCTTATTAAATTACGTTGTGATACTTAGGTTTTTGTCAATTGACTTATAAACAAATTAGGAGATTGTTAGTTAAGTAACTTCGTAATTACGTCACGTGAAACTACAAACTTTCTAATTAGAATAATTGTGAGATTATTAAATTAAAATGAATTAAACTTAAAAACCCACAAATTTTCTTAAAACAAATATAGATCCCTTAAATTCATAAATATTTTATTTCTTCATTTATTTAATGATAATTAATAATGCCATATGGCTAACATCTGCCAAAAAGTAGAATCATGCGTAGTAAGTTTAATAAACTAAAACTGAATTAAAAAAAAAGAAAGGTTGGTTGTCTTCTCAGTTTAATTAAATTCTTAATTTACATGTATGGCATAAATAGTATCATCGACATCATTTTGATCACGGTTAGTTTAATTTAATTTATCTACATAATTTCAAGTTTAACAAATAAGAACTTGGTTAAACTCAAAAGACATTAATTAAAGATAGAGCATACGAATAAGCATGAACTCTTTAAGTATCTGATATTTATATTAGGTATTCCGTACTGTTCTGCAAATGATACTATTATTTAGGTAAATCCCATAAAACATTTCAGCATCGGCATTTAGATTAATTTATTTATTACATCAGTCGTTACATCATCAAGCGTGATTGGCGCCTTCTCAGTCTTCAAAACTGAGGCTGGCAACTGCCTATTTAAAATATCAATGTTGCGTTAATCCACAACCTTAATATGTAATTGGTGAGTCACATGGTAATAATGTAATTCCGCAATTGCTTAAAGCAATTGTTCACGGCTGTTTATGAGCAAACTGAAAGTTTTTAAATGTATGTACAGTTACCTCGAACACGCTAATAAAAAACACGTTCACATCAATTTTATCTTGTAAGTTGGAATTATCTATCATTTTAATTATGTTGTTTAGTATTTTCCACTCGACACTCGACTTACGGCTTTATATCAGCATCAACTCATCAGCATTTTTCTTTTCGGCAGCATTATTTAATCTGCTAATAAAGATTGGTGAGCAGCATAGGGGAGAGCGGGTCACAGTGGCCGTCTTTTTAATTATTATTTTTTTTGACGCAGGAAATGCTTTTGCTGTTCTGCATTTTACAGGATTAAATGAATCAGAATTTCTAATACTTGCAAAAAATATATATTAAAAACAAAAGTCAAACCAAAGCATAATTTCAAATTAAAAAATAAATAAATAAAAATTGTGGCCACTGTACCCCACAAGCGGGGAATAGTGGCCACATATTATGTGGGAAACAATAGTCATACCTCACCATATTTAATAAAAAACAAGAACGATAGCATTATGTTATGTTATAGCCACTAAGATCAATACTAAGTCGGGAGGCACCACCAGTATGTAGAGGTGTAGCTGTAGCTTCATTTTTAACATTAGGAAATAAAAATTTATTGCTAGACTCCAAAAGTTCTATTAAAGGTTTCCTTTATCGTTGTTTGTTACGTTTTTCCCCCATTTTCTTTCGCTTAAAACTTTCCTTTCGCTTTTCTTCCATAATTTATTCTTCCATATTGTCCATAACTGGCGTACTTGTCAAAATTTCAGCTCGCTTCTTTTTCTATCCGCCTTTATTTCTAGGGACACGAAACGGGAGTCTCAAGTAATTATTGTGGTTAAAAGTCATTGTTCTGGGAAACCTTTGCTAGTTGATGGTTTCAGTATTTCTTGGCCTTCTGGTGTTACTGGCCTTGGTATTTCTCTTCCTTTCGATACAGTGCACTGCGCAAATTCCGATTTGTTTGTCCCTTTTGTCACCAAATACTCGTCGTCACCTTAGAGGTATTTATTTATGGGAAATATACCTGTGTTCTTAAAAGCAGCAATGCAATTTTTTTGTGTGAAAGCGAAAGGATAGGCATCGCTCAACAACTCAGCAATTTCATATATTGAAATTCTTATGCCCGGATTGGATGCAAGCCAAGATCTACATGCATCACTGAAGTAGCCCTTCAATGAACTATACACACTTATCAAGTGGTTGCAATTTGTGGCTTCTATGAGGCCAATTACAAAAAAAAAACCCTGAATTTTTTCCCAGCCGAATCACTTTAAAAGATTGGTGCGCATCATGATCATCCATTATTAATAGGACAGGGTCTACCAATGAAGGCTTGGTGAATTTAGTAAAATAGTGCATCCATTGTTCAAAGATGTTGCAGGCGATCCAACCAGAGGGTGAACCTGAATCTACGGTTCCTATAGGAGCGTTCTTAATCATATTGTCTTTAAAATTAATTTCTGTGCTATTATCTTACTTGACCCCTGTACCGTGATTAAGGCAGTTTCATCCGTATTGCAGATTTTTCTTGCATTTAAAGAAGGATATTTTTCATATAAATAACTCTCTTAAATCATCACAAAATTTGTGGTGCTACGGCTCCAGCTCCGCAAGGAAATTACTGGATTATTTTCATAAATGATGTGAACCACTCTTTTCTTGCAGATCGAGCTAGGTGCCAGTGTTCAGGGACAATTTTATGGTGTGCTACTGCAAGGTCATATGCCAGTTTTCTAGCAGCTTTATGAGGTAGTCCATGATGTAGTTTGTCCATGATGTAGTTTTCCAACGTGATTGCATGCTCGCAAAGCTCCGATTCTTCTTCATCACTAAATATTTTCCTGCATTGATAATTTGATCGCATTCTTGTAAATGCTGGTTCATTTCAATTTCAGCACCACTGCATTTCTGAATATATCTACGCAGGGTGGTTGTAGGTATGTCATAGCGATCTGTAGCCGATTTTTTTGATAAACCTCCATCTAATACGGATGCAACAGCTGTTTTCATAACTTGTTCATCCGTTAAACCTGTATTACAGTTGTTCGGTTTTCTGTTGCGTGGCTTTTTTTGGAATTTGCAGCCAATAAAAAATATATTGGTCTTAGAGCAAAAACATGAATTAAAATGAAAATTGGCCATTGTCAAATGGCAATTTCAAAACAAAACAATAATCGGTGGTGGCCACTGTAGAAAAATCTAACCATAAAAAAACTTCCTGTCCAAAATTGTGTTTTTAAATTTACGGAGCCTCCATTGCGGCGGTTACACGCTCAATGTATAACTAACATTTTACGCAAAATCGACTTTCGAAAAAAATATTCAGACATTAGTAGACGAAACAAAACTCACCTGATATTTACATTTGCTCGTACAAAATGACAAAACAATGACTAAACTTATTTGCGGCGAATTTGGAAACTAATGCATACCATACAATATTCACTATTAGATGTCATTGCATGTAATTATCTTGACAAATTTTTTTATAATATGGCCTCTGTGGCCTGATAGGCACTGTGAGCGGCTCTCCCCTACTATTGCGTTCATATAAATTAGGGATAATAACAGTATATTGATATTTTTTTGATCGATAAATTTGTTGCTTCATCATATATCTATTAAAAACGTGTTCTTCAAAATGAACTAAAAGTGTTTCCTCCTATTTCTGTTAAAATTATTAACTGTAGCGAATACTACAGTTTACAATGATATACCTATGAAGTTTTTCGTCCAAAAGTTCCACTTGTTACCTATCAAGAAGAAATTCACACCGCAATGGTATAGGGATATTTCCTAAATGTATTTTAAAGTTACTTAAATATTCACATACCTTAGCAGAGTAACTTTTTTCTATGCAGTAAAGCGTACACTGTTTTCTATCATGAAGCGATATCATCTCACCGCGATCAAATGTGACGAGCTCTAGGAATGCAGGATATGGAAATAAAGCAAAGCGATATCTCGCGGTCCATCAAGGATCACAACTCTCGCTCAAGACCGTTTTGTTTTAGAAATGGCCTGGCGTCCTCGAATAACGGCTCCTGAGATAATAAGTCGTTTCCCAGAAATTCATAATGTTGAAATATCGGAAAGTACCATCAGAACTAGACTGAGCGAGGAGGGGTTTAAGAACTAGACTCCCGCTGAGATATTAGTCTTTATCAAGAGGGAATCGCGCTGCTCGTTTAAAGTTGGTTATCGAACATGGAAATTGAACTGAAAATCAATGGGTCCCAGTTTTGTTCACAGAAGACTCTCGATTTGGCTTGCATCCAAATTCGCGTAGAGTGAGAATGTGGAGGAGAGAACCTGGAAGCTGTTCTTGGAAACCACAGGAAGTGCACAGTTACATGAAATATTTTGGGGGCGAAAGAATCAGTCTCCTTTTATTGCACACAAATTCTGCGCCGGTTTTTTTTTACAAAATCCTCTTTGTAGATATTCACCCCCATACAGGAGAATATATGGCTGAAATTTTAACTGGAATACTATAGAAAGCGATAAATTCCAAGGAATAGTGACAGACAACGCAAGTACACGCAAAAACTGTCGTAAAAGAATTGATCAATTCACACATATTATCAGCTATCTTCAAGAAAACACAAATAGAAATAAATGAGACGATAGTATCGATGTGTAAGCTTACCACTAAAATCCGATAGGAACCAATTATTCACTGTTAGAAAAGCATTTTGGATACAAAATATGTCTTAAAAATATTGGCGGCTTCTGAAAGTGTTGCTGATGTTCTCACTAAAGGGGTATCCACATTAATTTTAGATGAAGACGTCTTTTGGGTGCGAGTATCAAAATTAAATCTTCTGATAAATCCGGTTGTTGAATCTCTTTCACTTGACCCCCGTTCTACTGAGAAGAATCAATTTAGAGAACTGAGCTTTCTCACATTCAAGCTATATCGTTAGTATAATAGCAGAGTCAGTTCCAAGTTCAAAGGTATTTTTTTGCAAAACTATATGTCATAAAGTCAATTATTGAAAAATTAGATCTCGTAATTTAAGCATGCCGGCAACACGTGCTGCTACAGATAGAAGTTTTGATACTTATGATAATATCCGCACTGCCAAAACAACAAATCGACCTCTGGGAGGGGCCACGGTTGAGTACGCCGAAAATTTGACACATTCGACCAGTTACCGACGGACGCACGCCTCGAATTTTTTTTTTTACATCAATATTTTTCGACAGTCGAAAATATATTTCATTATTTTACCTTGAAAATAAAAATCAAAACTCAGAAAATATATTTCTATTATTTAAAAACATGAGCATATGGTTATGAAGATAAAAATATTACAAATAGAATATTAGGTACTACATTTACCAAGGAGTCGAAACTGAAGATTTCACACAAGTTTAAACTCTAATATTCGACACTTTTGTTGTCTTCCCTTACTTTGAGGTGGTAATAAATAATGTATATTAACTTCTTTGAAATTCCGAACTTAGCCTATTTCTTAACTTGGAGTGAATAAATGACCAGTTCGAAAAAACTCTTTCTAGCTACGACGAAGAAGCTGGTATTGAGTTTTATTTAATTGCTAGTTTGGCCAATTCTGGATAGTGCCTTTCAGCCAAACCCCAGAATGTCTGCACATTGATAAATTTTTTGAAAAAGTTTTTGTTATTTTTGCAGAAATGAAGGTCGTTTAGTCCATCAGCACTTAGATCATCTATTAAAAAAACTCCGAATCTCGAATTTCATCTTCAGATAACCTCTTCCCTTTATAAAGAGGGTGTAACACATTTGCAGACAGAGAGATGTTTAAAGCTTGGTTACGTCTTTTTTTTTATAAAGTGATCATATTGTTCATAGCCTGTGTGGAGGCCTGTATGCCTTGTAATTTATTAGCTTGCACACAGGATCAAATATTTTGGCGCTATCTTCTGATTGGTTTTTCAAATTTTCATCAAAAACCAGTTTTGTTATGTTTGGTTTATTTTTTGCATTATCTTCTGCAGGTACTGTTCTCATAGCTTTTAAATTATCCAAAAATTTTCCAAAAGAGTCTCTAAATGAACATCAATGTGTTTCTCCAGCTAACATTATTGTTTTCCCATTATGTTTAATAATAGCTTTTTCTAAATCAGGTGATGAAAGTTCTTTTAACACGGTTTGTACTTTTGCGGGAATCTCTTCTGATACCAATTCTTTTGCGAAGTTTGCAGAATGACTATTGCAATTTGTGTACCAAAAATTGGTCTGCCTACCCATCTTCCTCATGTTACTAGCGTTATCTGAGCAGACTGCATAAATATTAGTATTATAAGTATATTTCTTTCGCCAGTCACGCACTGCTCAACAATTTCCTGTAGTTTATCCGTCGTTTCAGTTTCTCCTGTAAGATTATAAGAAACAAGAAAAGCTATATTTATCTCCCTCTATATTATGAATAAATCATACACATTTTTGCATTATTCGAAGAATTTTTACAACCTTCAATCAGCATGACGGCCTCTGCGTCAAAGTGTTTGAGGAAATTTTTACAATTCTCATAACATTTTGGGAGTAACGAGTTGGTTAAGGTTTTTCTTGTTGGTAGTTTGCAAGAAGGGCGAAGTGAGGTTATACATTTTTTAAAATGGGATAATTCAACGACGGGTATGTTGCACCCAAAAGTAAATTCTGCCAAAGCACTATTCAGGTCTTCTTTTTCTTTGGGAGAAAATGTTGAGATAACACCAGAAGAACCAGAACTAGCTTTAACAAACTTTGTACCTCTAAAGCTGTTTCTGTCAGTTTGTAGTTGTTTGGGATGAAAAGGTAAACAAATTACAAAATACTGCTAAAAATTGCCTTTAAAACATTTTCAATATTATTCTCGAAAAAGTAAATTCAATAGTTAATGCTTAATCATGTTCACACTACTACTTGGAGCACTTGGACGGCTTGAACCAGCATCAGACCTTGGCGGACGGCTTTAACCAGCATCAGATCTTAAAAATTTTGCTAAAAGCGGATCATCATCAGATTCATCGGAATTCAAATTACCGCCTGCGAGTTCTGCGACTCCTGAGAGTTTTCCTGGAGTGCTAAAAGGAGAAAGACAAAAAATAAAAACTTAGTATAAATAAATATTATCATACATGTATGATTGGTAATTAGCATGTTTATTTTGATACCCTGCTAGTTTGGGTTAGTTTTTAGTGTTTTCTGTGGCCTTTTTTTCTCTTAATTTCTTATTTTTTTTACAGATATAACAATTATATAACAAAGCGACTATATAAAAAAGTTATCTTTTCATGGTGGTTATTTTCCCCAAAAATTAACAACAGAAATATTTGGTTAATTTTGATATTTTTGTCTATTTTTAAGAGTCTATTTTATATTTAAAATATTTTAGCAGAATTTTTCAGTGATGATTATGGATAAAACTGTTTTGCTAATGTTTTCGAGGCCCTGATATCCCTAACCATATGTGTTTTAAAACATAATATCTACCAAAAGTTTTACAAATTTATAATATTCTAAACAAAAAGTAAAATAAGTGGATCTTTAAAATTAAAATAATGTATTAAATACATACATAAAAACTTAGAATTTGGTTTCTAATAAAGAATTATGATTTCTTTTTAATATTTTTCATATTTACTTACCCTTAGTCTACAAACATTTCAATGGCTCAGCAGTCTTTTATTGCCTGTATTTTGTATGGCTTTGTCGCAGTTTCTGCATAAAGCTGCACATATTCCGTGTATTTTGATTAAATCAAATCCATATTCATGCCAAAATGCATGTTGAGGTCGCCCAGCCACTATAACTATGTTTTTAAACACTTATTGCACATTATTGTGCAGAAGAGAATCACGCTGATGGCCAGAACATCGAGGAGAATGAATACAATTGGCACAGATAGTTTGGGTTGTGTTCCTTTGTTCTATTTGTTTAAAGGTATTAGATAAATGTTTCTTCTTTTGTTAATTGGTAATCGTTTTTGATACAGGATATGTAAGTAACTATACACATCATGCTTGAATAAACGTATTCCATTAGATATAAGAATATTCGCAATAAATGTTTCTTCCAGAATTTATCACTAATTTGTATCAAGTACAAAATTTGTTCCAAATCAAAATTATTTCTACCATTTATTTCCACAAATATTTCGTAGGCAAAAAATTAAGTCATTAGGTTGGGTTAATGTCATTTTTCATTCAAAAACTGAGGTGAAAGTAAAATTTTCATTCAATAAAATAAAATCCAAAAAAACCTTTTTTGATGACACTGTATGGATATAACAAAAATTACACAATTAAATTTCACACATGTTAATTTCAAGCCAGTATTCATGTAACATATTTCATAATTAACGTATCTGGGTTGAGATCGTCCGAGTATTTTTAATGGGATCAACTCTAATAAAATAAATGTAATTAAATTAGATGAAATACCTGCATTCATGTAGCATGGCAACTTAATTCGTATTACATAAAAACGCAATTAAAATATTTAAATGGATCAATGAGCAGAAACAACTATAATACAGAGTGCTAAGGAAAAAATGTTATATATTTAAGAACTTCTTATTTGCTCTTACATTTGAAAATTGAACATACGAGTTAGTTTTCACAACATTTTTAATTTGGCTTTATAAAAAACTTAAGACAGAAAAAAATATGATAAAAGTAGGAATATAAGCCGTTCAATGCATTTCTTGCCGGAACAATTAATGGCAACATTCCTGGCTAAATAAGAAAATGACCTTTCTTTAGCGAGATAATTCATTTAATCCGACGAATTCAATTAGTTCCATTAAATTGCTGCCTTTAATAGCAGCAAATCATTGTACTTATAAACGCAGCCTACTAATTTCTTACTTTAAAGAAAGAAAACACTCAATAATTAATTGTTCTCTAGAGAAGTGCTAATTACAGATAGTATTGTGATAAATAATTGAAACCGCAATTCAGACCGAGGCGATTTCTACTGAATATAACAGCATCTAGCAAAAAAGCGATAGTTTGCCAAATGATATCAAATCAAGGTTGCATAAAGTCCGATTGAAAAACTTCTAACTTATTATCAATAACAGTTTATTTTTTCCTTGAGTTTTCCTATTTTCAGAAACAAAAATAAATTTTAAGTAAAAGTTATATATACTTTACAATTTTTTTTTGTGTATACAATTTAATACTTCAAGGCTTTGCCCACATGCTCTAGCTATTTTCAATACAGCAATGTCAATGATTGAATCTTCACAATATCAAAAACATCCAAATTTTAAGCAAAACCTTTGCCACAGATTAAATTTGTGACTACCAAATTATAGTTAAGGTAGATACAAATTAAACGCTTCTCTTACATTATAATTATTTTCAATATATCAGTGTTGTGATTCACATTCATCTATTATTACCAATGGTATAAAATAGAACCCATAAGTAATTTTTCAATTGATGCTGTCCTTCAATTTTCATAATTTCAAAAACAACTACAAATTTGAGCCACATTCTGGTCAATATATATTTGTGTATATATTGTCACGACTAACAACCATCCGAACGTTTTTGTGCTACCCTATAGAACTAGCCGCCCCGCCGCGTGCCCCTCGCTTCTCTGTCTGTATGAATCATCGACCGGCCCGCCGCGAAGTTACGGGATAGCTGGAATTATCTCGATGGCCTCGTCGAGATCATATAGAGTGGCCTTGGAATACTTCCCGAATATTCGTGATAGATTTGAGATTATATATAAGCAGACCTAAGTCGGATAGTGAGTTCAGTTAATCATTGAGTGTTGAATAGATATTAGTGGTAAAGTTATAAGACTAGTTTAGTGAGTTAAATTGTATACAGTGGTAGTGAATAAAGAGAGTATTAGTTGAAAATAGCAAAGTTGTACTTCTGTTAAGAACCCACGGGAAAAACGTAACAATATAATAGAAGCATTTTACCAAGACCTATATACACTACTGCAAGGTATCTCGAAGCAAGACGAAATAATTGTCCTTGGAGACTTTAATGCAAGAATCTGAAATGAAGCCATTCCGGGAGTTAAAAATAGTTTCAATGAGGTTACTCTAAACGAGAAGGGTGAAATATTAATACAGATCTGTGCTCAAAACGAACTGCGAATTAACAACACATTTTATCCACTTAAACAACAACATAAATTTACTTTTAATAACACCAGAGCCAGAAATCTAAATAACTAACCAAAATCACCCTTCAAGAATAATATAAGAGTACTTAGCTGAGCAAATGCTGTAACCAACCACAATCTTGTGATGGCAAAAGTTAAAACGACTTGGTATAGAACAAAAAAAGTACATTCAGAGCCCACTAAAAGATTGAACATAGAATCTGTCGCCAACGATTCAACGAAACACCTCTACCAACAAAGACTAAAAATAACCGAGAACAAAATAATCTAGGATGATGGCATAGAAACAGCATGGCGTAAACTGCGCACGAGTTTGGCTAACGCAGCAGACGAAGCATTTGGGAGAAAAACTATAAATAACAATAAGAAACCAAACACAAAACCCTGGTTCACAGAGGAAGTTAAGGCACAAGCAGCTGAGAAAAGAAAATCATACAGATCTGGTACCATGACATACCGCGAATATGAAATTGTTAGATTTAGATCGAATGAACAGATCAAAATGATTAAGCGAAAGTACTGAGAAAAATTATCTACTAATATGGAACACGATATATACGCCGGATAAAAAAGGAGTATGCTGAGAACCCCCGCAGAAAACCCCCAAAATTTTATTATGTCCTTCGACAAAATAAAACAGATAGTACCAAAACTAAAAATAGTATGTGTCTTACCTTTCTAAGCGCACAACTGAAGTGAAACTTCTGAAAGATATATTATGAAATTGAGTTTTTATTTTTTTTTCTCGACTTTTGCCCCTGGTTTCGACACTTTTTTTTATTTTTTTTTCCTTTTTTCTCAACGCCAAAAACTGCGTTTCTCCAACTTTTTTTATTATTTTTTTGCTTTACTTCATTTTATAATACTTTTATTAACTTTCCGAACAATGTTTTTATTGCACTGTCAATTATGCAGGTGTTTAAAGAGCAGGTAAGTTGGTCGTTCGTATTTAAAACGTCTGTTTTTGGTGACTTTTGATTTTCTAGGTACTCCAAAAGGTTCAGCCTTGTGCTTTTTGTTTCGGTGTTAAAAATGTAACATTATTCGTATCTATAAAATGGTTATTTTCTATAAAATGTTTTGCTAAGCCAGAGTTTTTAATATTATGTAAAATTGTATTTTACCGTGTTCTTTAATCCTAATATTTAAGTTTCGACCCGTTTGTCCTACGTATACAGCTTCACAGTTCACACAATTTATTTTGTACACACCAGATTTAGATTGTTTGTCAATTTTGTATTTATTGTTTATTAGTCTTCTCTCTAGATTGTTCTTATTAACCTGAATTGTTTTACCGCCAATTTTATTATTATTTTTTTTAATATAAAAGCAAAACTAACGTAAAATAACTTAATATTAACTAAAGCTGATAAAGGAAACACGATAACTGTTTTAACTAAATTAGATTATGATACTAAAATCAAAGAACTTTTGAATAATGGAGATGGCATAAAAACGCAAGACCCGACTAATAGATACCAAAAACAAATTATTTCATTATTAAAAAATAACAATTCTGTACTACCTGATAACTCACAAATTTTTCTCAAATTAATGAATCCATCACCCCCCTCTTTTACGGCTTACCTAAAATTCATAAGGATAATATCCCAGTCCGACCAGTAGTATCATATGTGAATGTTCCATGTTACAAATTAAGCCAATTCGTTACGAATATTTTACCAAAATTCATTAAAATCGATTCTAAATATGCACTTAAAAACTCCTTTGATTTCACTGATAAAGTCAAAAACTTAAAAATTACAAATAATGCAATATTGGTTTCCTTTGATGTGAAGAGTCTGTTTAGCTCCATACCGTTAAATGAACTTTCACGTATTATTAACGGACTAATAGATAACTCTGAAGATTTAGAAAAAGAAAAAAGCGATCTTAAATCTATAATTCATACATGTATAGATCAAAATTATTTCCAGTATAATTATGAAATATTCAAACAAATTAATGGGTTACCAATGGGCTCTCCAATTTCACCTTTATTTGCCGAGATTTTTATGGCTGATTTTGAACACCAACAATTTATTAATCAGAAATATATTTTTTGGGGTAGATATGTGGATGACATATTTTGCATCTTTACAGGAACCAACAGAAACTTAGATACCTTTTTAAAATTTTTAAATTCCCTAAACAATAGAATTCAATTTACCATGGAAAAAGAATCTAACAACATTTTAAACTTTTTGGACATAAAGATTACAAAGACACGAGTTTCGCTTAAATTTGATATATATATATATATATATATATATATGAAACCAACAACAATAGATGCAATAATTCACAAAGACTCTAACCACTCTTGTCAGGTAAAACTTTCTGCTTTTCATAGTTTTAACCATAGACTTTTCAGCTTTCCCCTAGGCTCAGCGAGTTTCCAAAAAGAAGTATCCATTATCGAACAGATTGCAATTAATAACGGTTATAAGATCGCTTTGATAGTTAAAATGTTCTTCTGTTTTTTATTTATTAGGTTGACAAATTACCTAATAAATAAAAAACAGAAGAACATTTTCACTAAACATTTTTATAACACTACATTGAAATTAGAAAAGGAGCCGTTTAAATTTATCAATTATATTCCGAAAATTACAGATATTTCAAAAAAAATTAAATAAATTTGACTATAAAACAATTCAGGTTAATAAGAATAATCTAGGGAGAAGACTAATAAACAATAAAGACAAAATTGACAAACAATCTAAATCTGGTGTTTACAAAATAAATTGTGTGAACTGTGAAGCTGTATACGTAGGACAAACTGGTCCAAACTTAAATATTAGGATTAAAGAACACAAAAAATCGATTTTACATAACATAAAAACCCTAGCTTAGCAAAAAATTGTATAGAAAATAACCATTTTATAGATACGAATAATGTCAAACTTTTACACACCCAAAACAAAATGTAAAAGGCTGAACCTTTTGGAGTACCTAGAAATCCAAAAGTCACAAAAAACAGACGTTTTAAATACGAACGACCAACTGACCTGCTCTTTACACACCTGCATAGTTGACAGTGCAATTAAAACAAAATACCGTCAGGCGGTTTAGTAGGGTATAACAATTTAGATTTTAGTATCCAACTACTCTTGATAAAGGCCTCATAAAGCCTACAATATGTAGAGAAAAATATCTCATTAAATTATTTTGAAACATCTGAGATTTCACAGACGAGACGTCACAAATTTGATATTTCTCATTGTCACTTATGGGTAAATTTATACTTCACCGACTTCTTATAGATCCCTCTAATATTCCTAAGTACCTCTCAGTTTGGTAACATTAAGTGAATTAATTGAGTTATTTTCCTTGACATACAGCACTATCCCAAACTAATGAATGTTTGCCAATTTCATTTGATGTTACATTTATAACTAACTATACGATGAAATCATATTTCTTATGACGCAAAAAGGGAAAAAGAACGACAAAAGATTGAGAGCGTTTGGACGCCACTGTTGAATATAGTATATTATCTAATCCAAATTGAACCGGCATAAACGGAAATTAATGTGCTGCTTATATCTAATATAATATTCAAACCACTTGTAGGTTTTTATGCCGGTCCTGATATTGCAACTTTAAAATAAATTAATTGAATTATGCACTTTTTCGCACCACACAAGCGTTAACCTAAACTAATTGATATTTGGCATTTTTTAGCAGATATTATATTTTTAACTTTACGCGGAACCCGGAAACCATATTTTTCATTACGTGAAAAAGAGAAATTGGTGACAATTATTTAGGAGCCTGTGAACGCCGCTGTTGAATCACTTGCCACTTTTTGTTGCCGCTGCCCATGTAAAATGAAATAAAAATAAATTTAATTTTTGGTTCATAGTTTTTCAATCCTTGTATATCAATACTTTTTCTTAATATCAGGCATTCATCAGTTTTAATAGAATCTTATTTTGTTTTGCTTGATTTTACCCCTCACAATTTAACATAACGTGTGTTGTCTGAAAGCTAAAATTATGCGTGTTCCAAATTTTAACTTTAATTTATAGTGAAGAAAGCGGCTAAAGCGAGGTTGGAAGTTTATCATACAGATCTCTATGGCCGCGATAAAAAATGCACTATACATTTTATAGACACAACTAAGACACGAAACACTAATCGTATGAGGGACTTTTCCCAGATCCTCTACTAATCTTGTCGCGTACGGACAGCCCTCTTTAAATTATATGTTATTGAGCTAAAAAATAGAAAACTCCTTTATCTTGTTTCCCAAGAAAGGTAATGCAAATATTAGCTTAACATTGCAGTTTATATACGCTCTTAAGTAAAACTAATTGCAATTAAAATATCATTAGCGAAATTTCATAAAACATCTGGCAAACAGAATTTAAGATATACGATACGTGGATACCCAGATATTGAAAGTTTATGATGGCACTTAATAAAATATTTAATTACGTATACATTAAGAAAATTTATATTTACTTATGATACAACCTAAGATAGAACAGTAAAAATTATGCATTTTGGTCCTGTCGGTCGGTAACAAATTTATTTTCAGGGAAAGCTCACTCATTGTAACTAATTGTTCATAAATTGACAAGAATGCCAGAATAACAACTATACCCCCATATGTCTAGTAAATATATCAACGTTAATACACAACATTATTACTTTTTGAGTGACTACACAACGGGAACTTGAACTTGAGAATCTAGGCATAAACACGAACGAAGGTTTTAAATAATAAATTAAGTTCAGTTGAAAGCGTTCCTAAAAAGCTATAAACGTTTGTAATGGGTTCACACCGGATATTTCATTACAATGGCGGGACATTATAAGAATACAAAAGCCGTTTGTTACAAACTTCAATTTTATTTGTCACTTGAGCTATATGTTTAAAAGGGATATTATATTAAGGAGATGGTGAACCGAGCTCCAAACAAAAAGAATAACTTTATTAAGTTCTGCGATACGACTAGAAATATTATTTAGGCAAAAATATTTTTTCCTAATTTTGGCTAAAATTTTATCTGATTATTTTGTCTTAATAGATCCCAACGAGATATGGGAACGTCAATGCAGTAGTTCTACACACAAAAATTAGGGACAGCATATCGCAATACGAAATTAGGGATGGCCAAATATAAAAAACAATCGATTGAACCGAATCCATTTGCTTATTTTCCGAAGAATCGATTAGGTAAAATAATCGACTAGTTCAAATCGATTCATTCGATTCGCATTAGAATCGAATGAATTCGTTATGAAATTATTAAAATGGTACCTTGAAAAGGAACTGGATAACTTGAAGTAGATAAGGGTAGGGCTAGATAATTAAGGGTAGGGCTAGATAATCTGTTAATTGTTTAATAAAAACCAAGGTAAACAAATTTAAATATACATATTTATAATCTTGATAATGTTGATAACAAAAAAAAAACAAAGTTAACTAAAACACTTAACAATAGCAGCCTAGTATCAATAACAAATTTTAAACGAAATAAAAAGAACCAAATGCTAGAACAACAAAAAATATAAAATAATATAACATATCTAACTCAAGGTTAGATTCTATCGCAAGCGTGCAATCGCCAAATTGATTCGGAAGTGTAGATTCGAAACTCCTATATTGATCCGATTCTTTCGATGCATATCGCCTCAAGGAATCGGCTCACCGTTGAAACGATTCGATTCTGGCCATCCCGAACGAAACGAAAATAATAACAAACTTAAACTCCCGAAGCAGAAAAATACCAAAACGAATTTAATGAATATATGAATATGAATGTTGTAGAAGCATACAAATTCACTTAGGGCCGCAATACACTTGTGTCATTTTGTGTCTATTTATAAATATATACAAGGTGAAAATTTGAAAACTTATAATGCCTATATTTTCCACACTAAAGAAGATATCCAAACCATCTCTACAAAAACGCGGGGGAATAAAAACGGGATATTTTGCAGGCCACCCTCACTCATCCCTGAAGCACTATTATGGCACTACCCAACTTGTGACACCTCTCTGGAAAGCTGACCAAAAACGTTTTTAGCGATATCAAAATTAATGAGATTTACGTCCGAAATTTTGAGAAAGTGTTTTAAAACTGGCTATTGCAAAATTTGGCAGGAAAAATTAGAAAATGAACGTAAATGATGAAAAAGTATCCCAAACCTAAATTAAAATCGTAGTGTAGTGCTAAAATTTTATTTTTTCAATAACGCAAAATAAAGTCGATTCTCAAATTCCTCTTTAACTTTCTGAAAAATGTCTCTTGGAATACTTCGATAAGCAGCAATTATCCTGTGACGCAATTCTTCTATAGAACACGGCTAGTTTTTGTAAACTAGTGATTTAATGCAACCCCGTATAAAGAACTCCATAGAGGTAAGTTCAGGGGGCATTGGCGGCCACTAATTGTATCTCTTCTGCCAATCCATTGGTTTGGACAATTTTGGTTTAACCACTCTCGCCACAGCAGCATAGTGTACTTCATTACATTCCTAACAGATTCTCTGGATACGCCGCGCCGCACGGTAGCTCCTGCTATAGATGATGCGTGCACATTTGCATTTATAGAAACTTGGCCAATAACCACAATCTGCATATCTTCATCCAAAACTCGAGGTTTTTGTCTTTTTTATTACCAATGAATCCAGGTTTCTTGAAATTTTGAAACGAAATCTTTGTGGCGTCTTTAATTAAAAGTAATGGCAGTTCTCAAATAGCACATATCCTGAGCACCATAAAGAAGAATCTACTTATTCTACTCATTCTTTCATAAATTAGAAGAAAAAAATACAGGCACAATTAATGACATCATTACCATTTTAAATGATTTAAAAATTTTAATGCAGACTTTACCAAAAAGTGCTAAAAACAGGTATTAGCGTTGTTGCAAACAAAATTAGAGAATCTTAGCGCTACAATATTATTTTGATTTAGGCTTGGAATCCTTTTTCACCATTTACGATAATTTTCTCAAAATTTCGTATTTAAATCTCCTTTTCGTATCCCTGAAAAGTATTTTGGGTAAGCTTTCCAAACAGGTCTCATTTCAAATTTTAAAGGGGATAAAGGTAGTGCTTCAGCGGTGAGTGAGGGTGGTCCGCAAAATATCTCAATTTCGTTCCCCCGCGTTTTTGTACAAATGTTATTTTTTGGATTTTTGATTCTTGTAGAAAAATAGAGCCATTGTGAATCTTCAATTTGCCACCCTGCTTGTTACTCAGTAAATATCCCAGCCATAATTGAATTGACTACGGTAGCTTTCTTTGAATTTGAAAACATATGAAGTTAATGTATTGTGTATTATACGCTAAATAGTAACTACAAACAGTACAATCTTGCTAATTTTCAAAATTAATTACACACAACATAAAACAAAATTTATAAAGTAATATAAAGGGTAACATAACTAATTTTCACACCCAAAACAGACAACCACACAATTATTATATGCAACCGAACAAAACTTAATAAATAATTTACATTCGATTTTGGGTCTATATTTTCCAACAAACTATTATTACCAACATTTCAAATGCCTGTCTAATATGCTCTATAGAAGTATTTTTTTTTTTAGAAAAATGCATCGTTATCAACCGATAACGATATAATAGATAGAATGAATAATGTTTGCAATCAATCAAAAAAAAAAAAAAGAAAAAAGAGGAATTTATAAATTTGGATGCATGGACTGTAACAAAAAATATGGGACAAAGTAGAAGATCTATACAAACGAGATTCAAAGAATAGCTCATTTAAAGTATAGTAGAACAGAAAAATCAAGTGTTATCGAGTATGCTTTTGAAAATAATCACAGACTAACAACTAAAATTTAAAATTAATTTATAATATATCTGATAGATTATTAGACGCATACAAAAGTATGGTAATTATTAAATGTAACAATCGCTTAAATAGAGGTAGAGGGTCTATTCCGTATAGCCCATTGTATTCGTTGATCGAATGCGACTAGTATGATCCCAAGATTGGCTGTTTTTGGATTCACTTGATTAAGCAAATTGTAAGTTTACTTTGAATCGTCTCTTGATGATGCTAACATGGTGAGCAAAAAGCGCGTCGAGTCCAAAAATTCTGTTTCGATGGAAAAACTATTAGTGGAAAAATGTTCTTCTCAAGACAGATATTAATAATGTAGTATCTGATCGTTTAATTAGAATTGCATTCAGGTCATTAATGTCAGCACTAGGCTAATTTTTTCATGGTCAATTATGTCCCTTACCTAATTAAAAGTTACCTACGTCCCGGAAGGAAAATATCAGGGCATTTTTTGTTGTAAATTTTCAAGTGGGTTAAGATTATTTGTATAAGGCGTTCCTTGCAATATGCTTTCAGATATATTAGGAAAAGTGCTTAAACTCATCACATGTTATAGTTTGTGTTTTTGTTTGCTGTTGGTTTTGTAGAATGAAGAATAAATAAAACTTATTTTTTGCTCCCGTAATCTGATTCTGATACAGTTTTTTATAATGCTTATCTTATATTGTTCAAAAATGTCCAGAACATTATATTGATGCCTCAACTTCTGCAAGAAACGTAAGTTTTTACGCATACCTCTAAGTCTCTCATTAGGTCCAATTGGTCTTGTGTGGCTGATCAGATCTTACTCCAGATTACTTTTCTGGAAAGGCTAAAAGGTATGCCCTCTTCAGATTGGAGACAAACACATCAACCATTTCATTAAAATTGCCAAGTTCCGTAACAGAATTTCATGACATTTACCATATGATAACTTAAAAGACAGAAAGCTTTCTTCTTTTGAAATTGATCTACATTTTTCATATATAATTGTTTTATATTTGATCAACAACCCTTTAAAGAATCAGTTCGATTATCTGGGCCTTATAATCTTACACACCCTACATTCGTCTCTTTACTCACAAAAATATTGTCCAAGTAGTGGTTAAGATGAGTTGGATCATAAACTGTTTCTTTTAATTGGTTGTCGGTCGCTAAAAAGTGCTGCTTCATGACATTCAGTGTTAAATTGTATAATAAAATCACCTGCAATTAGAGTGTTTTTCACGTTCGCGTCCACGTACGCGCAACACGTTCACCTGCTTACCCTCCACTCTGATACAATTTGTAACTTGTAAGATGCTAACAACTAAAGACGTTTGACTTCAAAATAATCATAACTTGTTCATGACACAACTTTGCGAAAGTCTGTGCTATAAAAACTCTTGAAATCGGTTGCTGGGAGTAAAATTGCAGTTTAAAAAACGAATACGGTTCGGGCTTTATGTTTGCGACATTCCAAGGCATCAGCTGCTTGCCTAATTTAGTTTGACCTTTTTACCAAATAAAAAGTAATTAATAATTTTAGTCACTTAACCTCCATGGAATTGATGTCTAATTTTAGTATCTCTGTTTGGTTTCATTAAATTTATGCTTAGAATAAAATATAAAAGCATAATGGCGTTTATGAATACCATTAAAATTGAAATGAAGAATATAAATGGTTCAAATAAATAAATAGAATTTCGTCCTATGCTGATCGAGTCTTAAAGGCTTTTCTATATACAGATACTTATTAACTTAATGAAGAGGAAATAGCTAATCCAGTTTATTAAAATTTATATCTTTAAGTATTAAATCAATATTGCCGTTAATTTGCTACGTTTAAAATCCTGCTAATGACGTATGCTATTGCCTGCAGTGTTAAAAATAATTGTTAGCTCCGTTATAATAAAACATTGGTGACGATGTGACGTAAATTACACATCCTTTTTATCAAACGTCTATTTTTAGAAAATCAACAATGGAATTATTGCTCATTTGCCCACTCGTTTATATTTAGCATAAAATTTGTGTACGTTTTCAAGCGGTCCATTACCTAGGTTAAGAAAAATCATTAATTTGTAAATATAAGCGTTTCGTCCATGTTGCTTTATTGAGTACAGCGGACGGATTCGGTTTGGTTTCTAAAATGGAAGTTTTTATTCTAGTGTTGATATAATAGATATTTATGTTATAAGGATCATAATAACGATCATTATGGTACTAGCCATGAATATTATCAGACGAGGAGTTAGCCGAGTCTGATACCATGGCGTGTGCCATTATGATGGTTTATGATCCGAATTGCATACAAAATTTTATATTCCGGCGATTTCCTTAATAAAAACACTTATTGGATTTGTGATGTGAATATTATTAATTTCAGTAGGTATCCGTATCTGAGGTAATAATGTGTGTAACAATCTTAAGGTAGGTAACAATGAAATTTTTTGCTTGTATTTTTCTGTCATTGTCAACCACATTTGTCAACGTTGAATTACGTGAAATTTATTGAAAAGTTTAGGCATTTAAAATAATTTTTTAATAGCAAAATAAATGAAATGACTAATTTACCGTCAGACATTGAAGAATTAGCTAGCTCTGCAGTTGCTGGATTATTGCCGGAAAAGTCTAAAGGCCTATACGAAAAAACCTATGCCAGTTATGAAAGTTGGTGTCACAAGAAAAGTGTTAGAAATGTTGCAGACGAAAAAGTACTTTTAGCCTAGGTTCTGGTGTCATATAAGCACCGTCGATTTTGAAGCTTCTTTTGGGTGCTATAGAAAGATTACATCAAATGGGACACATTAACGCAAAAAAATTTGCGGATGAAGCACATTTTCGCAAAATAAATTGAAAATAAAAATTTAAATTTAACATACATTTTTTGCTAATAAACACAATTCCAGTACACTTTGTCTTGAGGTATGGTCGCAGAAGGTTAACAATAACATAATATAAAGCTTCTTTTCTTAAAAATTGCAAATAAAACCGTTTTTTTGCACTTTAAAACGATAATATAATATTTACGAGATAAACGTCAACATGACTATTTCTTAGCCAAGGCTTTGTTTATATACTTATAAAGACAATGGCCAAGGCCATCTTCTGTATTCTGTAGTATAGGTGGCCTTGGCTTAGCACGGCTCAGCTGGCTGTTGTACGGATAGATGTTGCCAAATGTAATTTCTATTTGGTTCTAAAATATCGTGTTGAATATGTTTCAAAAGTTCCGTGGGACGAAAACTTCTTATAAATCATGATTCTTAATGGTTTTGCTTAATAAAATAACAATAATTCACTAGAAGTGGGTCACTTTTAATAATAAGCCATATAAACTAATTTATTTAGTTTATTGAAATAGATACAAATTTAAAAGGTCATTTGGATTAGTTTAAGAGAGTATCACGCGTAGCTCGTTTGTTTTGTTACTTTGGGTTCATTTTGATTTTGTGATGGGCGGGGTTGGTCAAGAGCGTAGCGCGCTCGTCTCAAAGCGCTTGCTTGGCTAATTAAAGTTAGTTTCGATTATTTTTGCTTAATCTGGAACACGGAAGACAAGCGCGCGTAGCGCGCTTGTCTTTACTTTGGTTAATTAGGGTTAGTTTGGGTTAGTTTTGGTTAGCCTGGGTTGGTTTTGCTTAGTTCGAGATATCGAAGAGAAAAGCTCTCGTAGCGCGCTTACCATTTTACTTTGGTTAATTAAGGTTAGTCTGGGTTAGTTTTGGTTAGTATGGGTTAGTTTTGGTTAGCCTGGGATAGCTTGGGTTAGTTTGAGTTAGTTTTGGTTAGTATGGGTTAGTTTTGGTTAGTTTTGGTTAGTCTGGGTTGGTTATGCTTAGTTTGGAATAGCGAAGAGACAAGCGCGCGTAGCGCGCTTGTCTCTTTACTTTGGTTACATAGGGTTAGTCTGGGTTAGTTTTGTTTAGTATGGGCCTAGTTTTGGTTAGTCTGGGTTGGTTTTGCTTAGTTTGGAATAGTGAAGAGACAAGCGCGCGTAGCGCGTTTGTCTCTCTACTTTGGTTAATTAGGGTTAGTTTTGGTTAGTTTGGGTTAGCTTTGGTTAGTATGGGTTGGTTCTGGTCAGTCTGGGTTGGATTTGCTTAGTTTGGGATAGCGAATATAAAAGCGCGCACAGCGCCCTGTTCTTTTTACTTTGGTTAGTTAGGGTTAGCCTGGGTTAATTTTGGTTAGTATGGGTTAGCTTTTGGTTAGTCTGGGTTAGCTTGGGTTAGTTTTGGTTAGGCTCAGTTGGTTTTGCTTAGTTTGAAACAGCGAAGAGAAAAGCGCGCGTAGTGTGGGTTGGTTTTGGTTAGTTTGGGTTAGTGTTGGTTAGTTTGGGTTAGTGTTGGTTAGTTTGGGTTAGCTGCGGTTGCGCGCTTGTTTAGTTACTTTCACCACAGCATATATAACATATTTCACAAGTTGTTATTCTACTTTATGAAACATGCTCCTGGATTGGCAATTTGCTTACTTGAAAATCAAGAAGGTTGGCCAAGTCTGACAACATTGCAAGTAAATTGATACCATTAACGTCATATTGCCAGAGTTTTCGCATTTAAATGTCACTCATTTATAAAATTTCTTTTTCAATTTTTGGCGTCAAAAGTGCTTCATCCGCAAATTTTTTTGCATTAATGCGTTCCATTTGATGTAATCTATCCATTGAACCCAAAAAAATCTTTAAAATCGACAGTGCTTATATGACACCAGACCCTTAGCCTATTTTAAAGAACAATCAATGACAAAAAAGTCTTCAAGTTTATGGAGTTATTACTCAATGTTACGAAGCACGTTGTTAATTAAACAAAATGTTGATATAAGTAAGTTTGTTCACCTGATTGCTTTTTTAAAACGTATCTCCGATGCTTACAAACCCAAAAAGTCTAAAATTTTGACGAAAGACAATATTGCAAAGTTTTTACAACAAGCAGAAACTGATAAATATTTGCTATTGAAAGTATCATTGATAATAGGCATAAGTGGAGCATGCCGAAGAGAGGAGCTTAAAAATTTAAGAATGGAAGATGTGCATGATGAAGGGACCGTTTTTAGAATTCGAATACCCCATACAAAAACAAATGTTTCCCGAGAATTTTTCGTAACACCTGGTGACATTGAAGGAATAAACATGGTGCAATTGATTCGAAGCTATATTTCAATTAGACCTAGTGATGCTGACAATTCTCGTTTTTTTTTGTCCATTAGAAACAACAAATGTACAAAGCAGCCAGTGGGTATTCATACTTTTGGAAACATGTGCAAGACAATTGCTTCCTTTTTAAAGTTACCTAATTCTGACGAATATACTGGGCACTGTTTCCGAAGGTCTTCGGCTTCATTGTTGGCTGATTCAGGAGCAAATCTTCACACTATTAAACGTCATGGTGGCTGGAAAAGTGACACAGTTGCCGAAGGTTATATAGAAAACTCACATGAAAATAAAAAAAGAATTTCAGTATCTATTCTTGGCGAAAAATCATCACCGACTGTTTTCCTTCCAGAAGAAACCAATATTCAAATATCAACATCAAATACAACATTAAACAACCAGAATAATGGGATAATTTCGACGCCTTTCGACGCATCTAAAATTATTAATTTAACAAGTTGTACTAATGTAGTATTTAATTTTAATCGTTAGTAAGTTTGTTCGTTTGTTGTTTTGAATAAATTTTTATTTTTGCAAAGTAGGTATACCTGGATTTTTTTTCATTATAGTACTGAGTCCTATAATGAAATCATTAGAGTACTCGATCCAATAAAATGTATCATTATGACACTCAAAATGCGTTCCATAAGAACGTCATTATGACACGTCGGAATATAAATATTATTATGTATCTTTCGTAGTAGTAGGTATACATAAATATGAAATAAGTACGCGTTGCTAATAAATATACCGATTCCGATATAGGTCATAGCAAATTAAAAGTCTTTTCAAAGATAACTCGGAACGATTTCTCTACTTGTCACTCAATATCATACCATTCGAAAGTCCACAAACATCCCTCCTTGCTTCTGTTGCAACAGGGTATACCATTCATCATCATCTCTTTAATGTTAAAAAGTTTGTTAAATGGTCTTCCATTTATATAGGTAAACTTAATATTAATGATTTGACGTCGGCCAAAATTTTGCTTTGATACACGATACCTGTCGGAATATTGCCTCTATTTTTTTGGGCAGGTATATTTTTGAAAAATGGGTCACTTTGGGTCAAAAAGTCGTGAGGATCGAAAAAACTCGACGAACGTTCGATAGAGAATTTAGAGAAAATCTCTCTAAATGCTTCTCTGTTATAAAAATGTCGGGAAACGGGACTTTTCAGAGAAAATAAGAAAATATAAATTTTAGTTGAAAAAAAAAAGTTATTTTTGTTCTCAAAAATTTTCTTTTTTTGTTAAAAAGCCGATTACTTGACAATTGACGTAAAAAACGTACAAGGGGGCATTTTTGAAAAGATAGTGTCTGTTATACAGGGAGCGGTTTTAAATTAAACCAAAACACGTAGGTTTCTACGTTGATGCCCAACAAGCTTATAGATGAGGCCAGAGACAGTGTTTGTCCTGTCATTGATAAGTTAGATCCTGCGGTGTTTGCTTTTTTTTGAGCAGACAGCTGCTGGAGTTTTTCCTGCGTTAAACTGAACATTGTTTCCCTCGCCCCATTCGACGATGGCATTCGTATCCTCATTGATAGCAGCAATCTGAATTTCTCGCTCGCGTTGGGAACGAGCAGCGGTCATTGGAGTCCGCGACATGAATAATGATTTAAGAGTGCTGTCGTCCGCAAAGCTGTAAATAGAATTGTTTATTCTGTCCAAGAGACCGTGGATATAGAGCAGGAACAGTGTGGGAGATAATATACACTCTTGAGGAACTCCGGCATTCATTTTAAATTCCTCCGAGAGATGTCCATCAATACCAACTTTGATGCTTCGATCCCTTAAGAAATCGGAAAGCCATAGAAGTGCTGGTGGTAGTCCGTATTCTGTCAATTTGCTTAACAATCCGTCATGCCATACCCATGACATGGTGGGAAGTAAGGCAATTGGACTGTAGTTATTTGGAATAATTTTTTTACCTTTCGTCAGGATTGGTTGCGCCTGAGAGCATTTCTAGCTAGAAGGAAAGCATGCAATTCTGTATGATAGGAAGAAGAGCCTGCATAGTGGAACCGTTAGTTCAACAGCACATTTCTTAAGAACTATTGCAGGAATGCCATCCCGTCCTGTGGCCTTCTTAGTAGGGATCTAGGCTTTTGAGTATTCGTTTCACTTCGCGTTTGCGAAATAACAGACCTGGCATGGAGGAATTCACTCTCGGGATAGTTGAGGGAGTCTTTCCTTAAAAATCTAAGGCAGAATTTGATGCAAACATTTTGGCAAGAATGTTCGCTTTTTCTTTGGCCGTTTTTACTACTGAGCCATCTTTTTTAGTCAGTGGTGGGATTGACGTCTTTGAGAATCCCTGATTCATAGCTTTGGCAACTGACAAAAAGGTTCTTGGATCCATTAGGACAGCTGAGAAGCTTGTTCTTGATCTGATCGTTATATCTCTCCCCAAGCCATGGTTTACTGGTCGAGGTACGTTTCATAGAAGATGGTTGGAAAGCTTCCATATCAGCTAGAATAAGTTGAGTTATCTCATCAGCAGATTCAGAGGTTTTTGATTATTACTGGATCGCCCACCCTGAACCGAGTGAACGACAGGGTACTCCTCACTGGAGCGGTTCCAAAGGCACATGCGCCGCCTAAGACGAAGTTATGAATAAGGGCGCGGACGTAATAGATTTATTGTGCGTTTTGAATGAATCGTCGTTAGATGGGATGTACGATTTAGTTGCTGTACTGTTAACAGTGTTGACTTCAATCCGTGAATCCAAGCACTTTTTAAAGTTTTTTTTTCTGGCTTTTGGAAACGCCTTGGCTTAGTTTTTGTTGGTTTTTCTCCTAGTGCTAGCGAAGGATAATAAATGGTAAATGGATCCGTATCAACTGATAAAAACGTGGAATATAAAAGGTGAGATTTATCCTTTCGTGTCTTGATCACTCGAATTTAGAAAAGCCCGTCAAATTTTCAGGTTAAACCACTGGTCTAAATGAGGCTATTTAGAGCTGAGTGCCGTCTTTTAGTAAAATGTTTAAATTGACCTCTATCGTCTTAATTTGATACTATGTAGCATAGTAGGTATGAATCTAAAAAAAAATAAAAAGAAAAACCTATAAGTGGAACACTTTATTAACGACCTTTATGTAACTAGATACACCAAGACAACTTTAATGTAGTTTTTACGGATACATTAGAAAAAGTTATCAGACTGAAGAAACACTAGTGGCGTATTGCACAAATGCATACCATATTACAGCAAATTGCAGCTCAACCGATTTCCAAATTTTTGAAATAATTTTTTAAATTCTCAAAAACAAAACGTCTTATATGAACTTTGTTTCATTAAAACCGTCCAAAGGGCATCTTTAAATATCGGCATGTAATTGGAGAACACCTACTATATATTCTGAATATTTATATCTTAATAAAAACCTGTATTTTCACACTCAAACATATTTCTATTAAAAAAAAAAAGACGTAACACTGCTGAATTTGTAAGAAAATAGGTAATACTTATGGCGTTTAAATAAAATATTTAGAGGTGTGTCATTAGACCTATGGATTTTCGATTAGGAAAATATTAGATTTTATGAAGTTGGATTCATGCTGGCAGCTTTTTAACAACGATGAACCAAGACTTCTGAAAAATGTATATTGTCCTCTTTACGGGGTAGACAGAAAAATATATATCCAGAAAATATATGCCGGTTTGGATTAGTTTGGCCTCGGTTAAAAAAATAAATTACCTCACTGTCTTCGGTCTTCAAGAATCGATTACTCACCAAATATTAACCAAACTAAACAAACAACGAGACTAAAATATGAAATTATCATTTTAATCTTATACCCAACAAGAAAAACAGTACACCCTCGAGTATACCCAAAAATATATGATGTGTCAAAATTCAAAGTTGTCAAATAAGTCCCTTTGATCGATCGTTCAGGTGTTATCTATATGATCTATAGATAACACAGATTAATAGTCATTTCACAGAGTCCTTGTAATATGCTGTTATCCAAAATAAATAATAATTCATTTAAAACAATACACTTATGTCGCTAGTTATACTTTGGGGGTTAGTCAATACAGTTTTCTGATTTTAATTTTTTTTCTAGTTCGGCTTACGGATAATATTAGTCTTGATGAGCCTGATGTTGATGTAAACCGCCTTTTAGGCACTGAGGAGGAAGAGGATTTTTTTTGCGGCCGCTGTGGGTGGTAGAGGCAAATCAAGACACGATATTACCTGATGAGAATTATACGGCAAGTGACAAATGAAGATGTACGTATCCATAATTAATTATCTGCCTAGAGGTAAAAAAAAAGAAGCAAATCGAAAAGAACCAGTCTTGCACCAAAAATTTTAAATTGAAAGCTACCAATAAATGTACCATTATTGCTAGATGCGATCCCATAACCAATAAAAATTTTTAGTGAATATCTCGACGATTCCCTATTTGAGTCAATGGCAATGCACGCCAACATGAAAGCATTTTCTTGCGGCTTGCATGTTGATTGGAATTTTTAATTTGTCCCGAACTCGGATATTTTGGAGGTTCCATAACAGGGTACCAATTATTTTCAAAATATTTCCTGAAAGTTTTTTTTTGTTGGGAACGTTTCTGGAACTCTGATGAAAAATGGCAAGGACTTAAAAAAGAATTGGGCAGTAAATTTACTTAACAAGGTTATGTCAGAATATGCCATAAACTGCAGAAAAAAATAAATTAACAGTACGTTCTATATTCCACTTTATGGATTTTAGTAGTGCAGCTGGCTGCAATACATGCAAGTCTGCTTAGAAGCAAACATTCAAGAGCAGATTTCCTCGACTACCTTCAATTCAAGTTGTCCATAATTAAATCACTAATGTTTTCCAAACAGCCTGTAGAAAATGAAAGATCCGAGGCAGACAGTGAAGATTGCAAAACGAAGAGATACGCATACTAGCCGTCCTAGTGTGTGCACGGATTTTGGAGTTCTCCGTAAAACGAGCTCTGCGCGAATTTTAAATCGACTTCTGCGTTTACCCGGGTATTTCTTTATAGAATACACAGTCTGCTTTTCTGGTTTTAATCAGATCAGTTAATACTGAAGGTTATTTGTTACATTTTTTAGTTTTCGGGGACGGAACCCCGACTTTTCTGCCTGTAAAATGAACGTTTCCGACGACGGGAACGTCTCTATTGCCTCTACCTCATCCATTGCACAGTCGGATGAGGCTACAATCGAAAAAGTTCGAAATATTTACAGGAGAATGCAAAATTACCTTGAAAAATGTAAAACTTGCAGCTACCTTATCGAACCGTTGCGTTCTATATCCAACAAAGAACCAAAAACGATTATACCAGATCTGAATAGAGCAACAGACCACTTAAAAAGCGATCATGGCTTGGCAACAACGCGCAAAAAAGATGCACAGCCGAAAATCGACACTGGCAGAAAAAAGGCCAAGTACACAAAAAAGCCAACTGCAAACGAACTGTCGACCTTGAATGCCCTTCAAGCGTCCTCTAACCAAAAAATGGAACAAGAAGTGCTCCCAAAGGCACAAATTACACCTGAAATAACTCAGATTGCACAGGAAAAAGCTACTGAACAGCCAGCAACTTCTGTGCTCCTGATAAACTCGCCCGATAAAGTGCCCTTTAAGGTGCCTTTAAAGACGTTACCCTTTAAGAGCCACGTTAGGGCAGTAAAGTCGGACATGGGAGGCCCACCCCAAGTCCCTACAATGAATAGATTCGAGGCCCTCTCGGATATGGACGACGACTCTATCAGCGAAACTGCTTCCCAAACCACAAACGCCGGGAAAACGACCAAAAAACGGGACCAAAAATCAGCAAAGAGAAAGGCCCATGTTTTGGAAAAGTCGCCAACCCCTCTAAAGCAAGGTAAGAGTAAACCTCCCCCGCCTATTGTTATTCAGGGGAAATTTAATAATCATAAAGCCTTGCAAGCCGACCTGAAAAAGCATAATATAACCAAATATACGTTAAAATACACTAAAAATACTGTAATAGTGTATTGCGAATTAGACAGGGATTGGGCCTTCTTGAAGAGAAGTCTCGACCAGAACAACGTAGCGCACCACAGCTACGCCGAATCGTCACAAAAAACTAAAGCCTTCGTTTTACGGGGACTCGATGGAGACATTGAAATTGCTGACATTAAGCAAGAACTTTGTGACTTATATAACATCAATGCACGAAACATATACTTAATGAGAAGAACTATAGGGTTCCTCTCTATCTCATTGTACTTGACTCTGTATTCACGCTAAAAAGGCTGAACCAAGAATGCCGTATAATTCTTGACGCAGAGTTTCATGGGAAAACCGCATATCGGAGAAGCCAGTTATGCAGTGCAAGCGTTGCCAAGCGCTAGGGCACGCTGCAACTTATTGTAGGAGAGACCTGAAATGTTCAAAGTATGCAGGGCCGCACGAAATTACATCGTGCAGCTCTGATATCGTCAAATGCGTAAACTGCGGCGGCGATCACCGATCTATAACTGATCAATGCCCAGTTTACTTATATAAACTAAACTTACTGACGGCGCCAAAACAAAAGAAGACGTATGTACCCGCACCGCCACCGGCAAGACCGGCGTGGCAAGACAGAAAGGAGCAGGTTCCGGCTGGCCAGCGAAGAGGCCAGGGGCTAAGCAAAGCCCAACATCAAGTACGCGAAGAAGACCGGCATGAGAGGCAGCAGCAGCAGTACAACGAGCAGTTCCCGGACTCCCTAGGTAGAAACCGCCCACCCAGGACTAGAGAAACACAAGAAATCAATAGAAATACTAATGTAAGTGCCTTAAACACCGCTGCAAATGAAAATGCAAACATTATGCCAAATTTAAACATGCAACACAACATAAACCCTAATTTTAATGATAACTTTCACAAGCTCTCACACACAATCGGCGAAATCAACGCCTTAGTAAATATAAATGAGTTGTTTTTTGCTTTAGATGAGCTACTGTCTATGTTAAAATCATGCAACGGCGATAAGATCGCCATAGTTCAGGCCACAGTGCGCTTCTTCACTGAGGAACTGAATAAGTATAATATATAAATGTTCTCCACATGTCGCAAGTCTGTAGTTGGAATTGCAATTCAATCAGGTCCAAACTGGGCGAGTTCAAACAATTTGTACACGATAATCCTTTCTCGATTATTTTTTTAGTGGAAACCCGCATTGACCCATGGTTTGTACTAAAGATTCGGGGCTATCAGGTCGAGAGATTTGATAGGCCCAATCCGCGCGGAGGAGGCGTGGCCTGCTTGATACGTAGGTCGGTCCGGTATAAGAGGATCCGAGAAATCCAAACTGCCGCAGAGCACGTTTGTATCAAGACCGAGTCGGGTCTGCGTATCGCGGGGGTTTACATTCCTCCGCGCGTTCCGTTTACCCTTGAAGACTTCTTGGCTTTCTTTCCGGACAACAAGAGGTCCCTCTTGATCGGCGACCTGAACGCCCAACACACAGCATGGGGTGCTAGGGTGACGAACACTAGGGGCCGAATGCTGTACCGAGCAATAGAAAATAATCCAGAACTCCTTTTTCACCGCTCTGAATTCCCAACCTTCTACCCTGCTTGGGCCCCTACCCCCTCCTACCTGGATGTTGCTATTTCGAAAGGAATTGCTGACATCCCTCCGCTGAGGGTATTGAACGATCTAAACTTGGATCACCTCCCAATTGTGATTAGCCTTGAACCAAAGCGGCCTGAGACTTGCGAAACGAAAATCTCGTACAGGAATCTCAATTGGGAGGAGTTCCGGTATAGATTAAACGAGGTGACAGTGATTCCGGAACTAATAGATAGCATCCAGGACTTAGAAGCCCAAGTCCAGACATTTACCTCCAATATCCAGCGTATCCGTGATACACTAGCTCAAACTGTCAGGAAAGAGCGCCCGGCAGATTCCCTCCCAGAGTACATCCTCGATCAAATTTGGTACAGAAATGCCATCAGGAGGAGATGGCAGAGATACCGAACCCGCGCGGACTATGCCCACATGAATGCCGCAACAAATTAAATTAAAACTAGCATCAGTGAGTATAGGACATCCAAATGAATGGAATATGTAAATTCTTTGAGTCCACAGGATGGCTCCCTTTGAAGTCTCGCTAGGAGAGTCAGAGGAGCCGCCGCGCCTATGCCTAGAATCCAGCACAATGGATTAGATACAATGAGCGATGAGGGCAAGGCGGAGGCTTTCGCTGACTTCCTAGAGGGGCTCCACTGGGAGACGCCTGACTATATCCCAGTTAATGCGGATATAACGTCAACAACTGCAAAGTTCAAAGCGCAGAAATATCCTATCCCCCCTAAGGTGAAGAATAAACTTCTTGTCACGCCTAGGGAAATCAAAGAAATTCTCAAATATCTTCCAAAAAACAAAGCGCCGGGAAGCGATACGTTACCGTACGTAACGCTTCGAAATCTCCCGAAAAAATCCCTCATACATTTCGTGCACATTGCAAACGCCATCATTCGCTTACAGCATTTCCCATCCTCTTGGAAACATGCCGTTATCATAATGATACACAAGCCAGGCAAAGATCCCAGGCAAACCGGCTCTTACAGGCCGATCTCCCTGCTCCCCACCATGGCAAAAGTGGTGGAGAAGCTGCTCCTGTCCAGGATTAGCAGAGCAGCCGACAGACTTAAGGTACTGCCCATGGAACAGTTCGGTTTCAGGGCATTGCACAGTACCACGATGCCTGCAGCTAAGATCGTTCATGATTCATACCGCAGTTTCAATCAAGGCCAGAGTACGGCGCTGCTTCTCTTGGACATAGAGAGGGCGTTCGACAAAGTGTGGCATGATGGCCTGCTGTTTAAGATGTATGTAGGGTTTGGTTTCCCACTGCATCTGGCAGCCCTAGTACAGTCATACCTTGCCGGGCGCACTCTCTCGGTGCGCTTAAACCAGGCAGTTTCGTCTGTGAGGTCGGTGAAAGCCGGAGTCCCGCAGGGCACTATCTTGTCCCCTCAACTGTTTAATTACTACATAGCAGACATCCCTTCCTCCCCTCAAACCTCCCTCGTGCTCTATGCTGACGACACAGCAATTTACTCGACATCCCGTATCGCGCAAACAGCTAAGCTAAAACTACTTGACCACCTAGATGTACTACTTCCTTACTATGACAAATGGAAGATCAACCTAAACGTACCAAAGACGGAACTAGCCATACTAACACACAGACGAACAAACATAGACATAGCACCATTACTTATAAATAACATAACTGTAGACGTCAAAGACAAGGTAAAGTACCTTGGCATAGTTTTGGACAAAAAGCTAAACTTCACTGGCCAAATCCATGAGATACGCCGGAAGAGCATCACTGCTCAAAAGAGCCTGAATATGTTAATCAGGCCTAGATCTTTTCTAAGCCCAGGCAACAAACTGACAATATACAGGCAGATCATCAGGCCAGCGCTCATGTATGGTGCCCCTGTGTGGTCCTCTGTGGCAAACACCCACAAAAAATCGCTACAGGTCATGCAAAACCGGTACCTCCGAGCTGCCTTCTCGGCGAGCCGCTATACGCGAATCACTGACCTGCATGCTTGGGCAAACATCGAAACTGTCGAAGAACACATCGCTAAGCTCGCATGCAGATTCTTTGATTCGGGTATACGCGGGTCGCCTCTGACTGCAGATATCGGTAGCGAAAGGTATGACCCACAGAGGAAAACAAAAAACGGGCCCATACATAGAGCCACAACGCTGTTCTTCCAGCAACCAAGGCCTCACGAATAGAGGCTAGAAACGCCGAAACAGAATTCTATGCCAAGTACAAATACCTGCCGAGAAAGTGACATAGTAGGCGCACCACAGGTCGCGGGGAGCGGGAAATAGGTGGCGCCCCTGAATAAAAGCGGCGCCCGGCCTACGATAATATAAATCGGACCAGAAATTCTGGCAAAACCCAGTGTCATTACCCCTGTCGAATAGTCGGCACCGCTTTTCAATACTAATTCCTACAAAACGGCACTAACAAACGCACAACACACACTGAACGTTATAAAACAACACAAAATGGACATATAAGTGATCAAACACTCGTACTAACGCGACAATACGCACATACCAGCTGATCTGCGCGATGCTGGTTGGAAGGCGATCTTGGCGGAGCTCGCCTAGATTTGTGATCTGATTGAATAGGCAAATGCCTAATGATGCAGTTCCAACTCCCTTCACAATAGGGCAAACTGCCCCCGCTTATATACAGGCTAGAGCCAAACCAAAGAAACGAGAAAGAGCTTTTTTTGGAAATTTTTCCTCTGCTATCATCCTTTACATCCTATGTACTACGAACAAGACTACACATATCTCAACCAATTTGGCAACACAAAAATTAAACAGGCTGGAAGGGTAAGATACCCAGGGAAGCATATTGCAGCGTTGTTTAACAGCACAGTATAGGCATATTAGGTAGGCCAGTAGGGCCCTAGGCTAGTGTCAGGAGTGCGTCCCTCGTAAACGAGCTAGTTGTAGCACGTAAAGGAACGCGCATAGCACAACATGCGATCTATTTATGCAATGTCAATATTGTAATAAAGGTTTCGTATTCGTATTCGCAAAACGAAGAAAAAATTTTCCTGTTCCTCACAAAAGACTGCGTGGAAAAAATTCAAAAACATCTTCCATTATTCGCCAAGGGAACTCAAAGCTCAATGTATAAATGTAGATATTCTGGATGCAAGTCTCTAACATTTACTAAGGGTAGCACTTGTAAACTTTATTTGTGTCGTTCTGTACAGAGAAATTGTTTTCTAAAATGATACTCTTTGCTAGGCTTTATATTAGCTGAGGACCAAAGTGTCATATACCAATGTTTTTGGAAAAAAAAATGATATGTAGGAGTGTTATTCAAACCTCCTTTGATATAAGTCTAAATTGAACAGTTTTCAACATATTTACGTTTGAAAATTATTAACGGTAGGAAAATTAAATATTATATGAATCGGTTTATATGCATTTTCTATACTATTGATTTTTCAATCGTTAGTAAGGGGAGATCTGTTCAATTTAGACATATGGTTTTATACACAAATTATGTTCAGAATTGAAGGCAGAATCTAAAAGTTCCATTTAAAAATAGATTACTTTGACATGTCGTTTATTTCTGCAATAGTTGCAAATAGCTTAGATAAATCCGTACGACTTTTGTTAAAGTGGAGTAACTAACATTATATGCGATCATCCTGTACAATCAGTAGCACAATAATAAATATAAATTATTGCGAAGAAACGGTTGTTTAATATAATTACAACCAAATAAGAAAACATTTACATGCATAAAATAATGAAATTACTAGCTGCAATTACGTTTAACTATCTCATAGCCAATAAACACATTTTAAATTTATTAGGCATCCCATAAATATTGATAGCTTCGGCCGAGAGATCCTCATTATATAACAGTACTTAAAATTGGAGCAGTACGGTACTGTACCGGAACTCTGCACGCAATATGAATATCAACATCGTTGCTAAAGCACCCGAACGATTTAATATTATTCTTTGTTAATGAACTAATCAAATAAGCGATATTTTAACGCGATTTCATAGTTTTTCTAACCGTGGCCTACATAGCAAAGAGTATACGTAGTGAAAATTGGCTAGATCTTCGAATGTGTAAATTTGTTTAAAAGAGGAATTCGCAATTCTTCTGGCAAAGGCATGAGCACATATCATGCAAGTTATTACCAGTTCAAGCCATTGCACAAAATCAGTTCGGTTCGATTTTTATTGCAAGTTTCGTGCAATTCTGGGAGAAAAATATGGGGGATATACTGAATGAACGTTAGGGACGCGCTTGTTTATATTTCCTTTTTGGCGTGTGGCAAAGGGTAAGCTTTATTTTTAATTTCCTTGGTAGATACAGACAGGTTTTATGAATAGACCGAGCCTTTATCTATTTTATTAAAATAAATTATAAACTATTAATGCAAGTCGTTTTTAGCGGTTATGATTGGCAACCATCCCGTTAATCCATTTATATGAGCAGCATTCGTGACTATCTCCCTACAGATAAAGACTACCACAACCGAGATAAACGAAACGGGGTCCTTCAGGAGATAGCTGCCGAGTTCAATAAGCAAAACCTCACTAATCCACTAACTACGAAAGATGTTAAAAATCAATAAAAGAAAATAAAAATATTTCATGTTTATTTTTTATATTTACAAGCATCAATAAATTAAATTTAAAATGTCTTTCTTTTTCCCGATATTGAACAACATAATTTGTTAACTCAAAAATGTTAAACAGTTGCTGCTGAATCATTCCATTGTAGAGTTTATGTGACGCATCTGATGATCGCTTTCGAAAATAAATATATTACAGAAATAAGCCTAATAAGACAGCTTAAAATAACACAAAGCTGTGGTAATAATATAGACTACACTGTGAATTATTTGAAAACTTTATACATATTTTAGTAAATTTACTAAGTAGTTTTACCATTATATATAATGTGAAATTACATTATCAATTATTGTAAATATTCCTGATTCCATTCTAATTATACAATGTAAAATACAAACATGTTGAAATAATATAAGAAAATCTAAAATTACACGTTAAATGCAAAATTACACAGTAAGTGTAATAATATTTATCAATTGTATTTTTACACCACACATTTGTAACCAATCGCCTGGTATGTAATTTTACATTTTCTTTTTATCAAGAAAAACCGAGCTGGGTCACACAGGCCCGTATCTACGTACGGGGCCTGTAGAAAATAGTGTATGTTATGGAACACTCTGTATAAATGTTGCTTACTTATAACAATTACGTGCGCGGATTACATATTTACTTTTTTACGAATGAATATAACTTTAATACAAGCAATCGAAAAAATCTACATACAAGTAGTAGTCTGAATTGTAAGTGCTTATTACTTTTTCTTTACCATAGACGGTTTATTAATATTTTATATCCCAGCCCCTCAGTCTGTTATAGGTCTTTGTTGGTGCAGTTTACATACAAACAGATTTCTTGGCCACTTCTTGTAGTAGATTTATATTACTTAGCTGAACTTAGCTAATCGTAGTAAAGTTTTATTTAAAAAAAAATAATATGCGAAGAGTAAACAGTTAACTTAAGCCAATATTGTTTGCTTTCAATCGTTGAGTGGCAGCTTCAATCAAACACGACAACAAGATACTTAAATTTGATTGAAGTATTTTACTAAATTGATTCGAGTTTAATATCTACCCAAACTACGTTGTTCTATTGAAATTGTCTATTGATTTTATCAAAATTACGTCCGCCGATAAAAAAAATGGCAATTATTATTTGCCTGTAATAATTTAGGTACATACACTTCAAACTGAGATATGAATTATTATGGTTAATAAAACAGATTTAATAATGTTGAACAACTAACTATCGCAATCTATTGACGGATGCCGCCCGCAAAAACAGAAGTTCTGTGTGCCGATGCCGGGTCAAAGGACATGTACAGTGCGAAGGTTACAAATTAGCGGATAAATTGGCGGTTCAAAAATTATGGGAGCTGGTCCTCCAAACTTACCTGTCGCGACGTTGATACATATGATAAAAAAGATCACCCATGAAGACTTTAGGACAAGATGGGATGAAACAACTAACTGTCGATTTACTCAAATGAGTTTGCAGCAAAAGCATCATGGGTGTCAAGGAAGAACCTGCGATTCTTGGCGAGGATTCTAACTGGACAGTGCCAGCTAAGAAAACATTCCTACACAATGAAATTATGCGAGACACCCCCATGCAGAGATGGTGCATAGGAGGACGAAACAGTAAATCATCTGTTCTGCGATTGCGACGCTGTTTCGGAACTTCGGGAATCCACATTAGGAGAACAATGACCAACCATGGCTTTTCTCAGAACAGCCTCCTCAAGCTACATCGCCGCCTTTTTTACAACACTAGGCTGGGAGGTGGCCTAGATTAGTAGTTTCCAACCGGTGGGTCGCAACCCTCAATGGGGTCGCAATGGTTCTTTTGGGGGTCATTGAGAGTACGGGGAACATAAACTATAATCTTAAAATTATTTAAATGCTGAAATTAAATATATCCATTCCATATTAGGAGGTGGCGAGTCCCGATGTAGGAATCCGCGTAAGAATACAATAAACACCAGTTAATATTAACTCGATAAATGAGATGTTGAAATTTTCATTCTCCTTGCATGCGACCTTATTCAATAGTAGGTGAGCGAAGTGGTTACTCGGCGTAGAAACGAATTACAATGGAAACACTACTTGTGGGGAGAGTGATTAAAATTGATTTTATAGGGGGAATTTGATAATCGGTAATATTGGAGGACCAGCCGTGCTTGGGTCGAGGTAGGGATTTCAGTCAAAAAGTTCATAAGCTTGCACCGCAAGCAAAAGGATTGCACCGCATGGTTCACCGATTGGCATTTGCTACTAAAACTCTTCCAGAGCTTTTGTAAGAAGGGCTTGACACTTTGATTACAATGACTAATTATATAAGATATAGTTCTATGCAAAGCCATGGGTTTTTATCACGAAGGTCTTCTTTCCTTCACTGACGGTCGTTGGTTATCAAAAGGAAATGTTGTTGGCCGTGTCGTTGAATTGCTTAAAACCAACTAAAACTATTCTAAGAAATATAAAGAAAACCATAGATGTATAAAATATATCTATGAAGAAAATACGATATTGGCATACTTTAATAATGAGACCTGGATTCAAAGAGTAACTTATTTATCAGACATCTCATATCAGCTAAACAAGCTAAATTTGAAACGTCATGATACATTATCGACTTTCGAGATAATATTCAGGCGTTCATGTTAAAGCTGCGAAACTGGAAACTGGCGCCATAAAGTAAATTTTAGAAAATTTACCATGTTTGAATAGCTTTGCATCAAGCTGAAGAAGCGGAGACAGGAATTGTAGACAGTCTTACGGGGGAAATTAATGACCACCTTCAAGCTCTTGAATCTGAAATTCAGCATTATTGTCCCGACCAGCATCAGTTGGGAACTCATTTCATGCATCTGTGGATGAAGTGCGGGGTGAACGTTTGGAGCTTCGAAATGATTCTTCAGCGCGTGATATATATCGGGAACGATTCGATTTTATTGTTCTATTCGTCATTGGGTCATTGGTATCCTAAAGTTTCCATGCCCTCTTTTCAAATATTGTGATATTTTTGCTTCTAATTACTTCTGTGAAAGCAGATTTTCAGCTCTTCTGCAGATTGAGATATAAAAATTTAAATTAGACAGGCGACTTTTATATAAAAGAAAATGCGCTTTCTCGGCTCATTGGCAAATAGATTATCTGTTGCAATCGAAAACTGCACATAAAATAGATTTATCTTTGCACGATTGAACTTTGGAATCTTCTTTTCGTTCTCTTACTTTGACTTTCTCGAGAGTGTTTTTCATATCTCTCTTTTAACTTTCCATCTGTTTCATCGTATCCTTGCTTATACGTTACACACAGAGAACACGTATCTTTTTTTGGCTGGAAAAACGATTTTTTTTTCAAAAACCCTCCGGTATGTGGAAAAACTGGGCTTTGATTCTGACGTTGCCTGTTCCAATTTGTATAGGAACATGGCGTACATTTTTGAAAAAGATAAATCAGGATGAAGGCACATTCTAGAACTGGAAGATTTACAATATGATATATAATACAGTATTCCCGATTTACTCACTATGACGTACCTACTATTTGATTTGTCTGCTATAGCTTAAGAGTTTTTGCCAACGGAACCTGCGAATTGAACTCAAATGATATATGGAGGACGCAAGCATTGTTCAGTCTGAAATTGATGCTAAATCCATAGCTGCAAACGAGATTGTTCTCAGGAATACTGAGGACAAGACTATTAAAATCTACACGAACAGTAGACAAGCACTAGGCAAGTCAAAGTACGCTTGAGGGCGGCGTAAATATTTTTTTCAGTTTTTGTTAGTTACGACACTCTGTGCGGAAAACGACGCGCGACGATACGATAGTGAAAAATCTACCGCAAAGCTAATATCAACAGGAACGTTGCTTGAACCAGTAATTGCTTTCGTAATTTTCTTGCATTTCTCTGGCATCCCAAACTCTACTGTATCACTAATCAGGGATGTTGGTTGAACCTAAAGGTGACACTTTATAGTTGAAGCACCATCTCATAAACTGGTTATATTGGGTGTCATAGATATATTAGGGTTTTGTGATACCATATTTGTTATCATAAGTTCTACCGCATAGATAACAACATCCGGAATCTATATACATAATTAACTTTTTTGTTGCATAAACCAGTCATATATATTGACCGTAGCATTTTTTTTAAATTTAGCAAAGCTTACCAGCACTTACAATCATCTAACATCTTTACAGGATTAAAAAATTTCATTTTACCACATAAAAGGGTTTTTCATTCATATCGCATCTATAGACTCTGATATCGCTTTCCTGCCTTGTCAACAAATGAATGATTACATAAATGTGTATTAAATATTCTCAAAGGGAATTAATTAATGCAGATATCTCGGTAGAAACGTTGCTAATACGCCGGGATGAAAATCGATGTAATACTATTCCTGGCAAGCTCTAGACAAGAGTGGAGTGAAATATAGGCATTATGAGGCGGTTGATTATTGTACTTGCAGAATTTCTAATTATGTATAAGCATGTGTATTTATGGCTCACAAAGCAATTAAAAAATAATATACATTAGGAGTAAGTTTATGCATGTTTCTATTTTCACCTAAATTGTATAGAAACCAACAAAAATAACCTACTTAACATATGTTTGTATAACAATTCTGGGAAACATTAAAATTTAAATAAAAACAAGAAATTAACAATTCATTACGCGGTGTAGTTCATAGAAAGTGGTGACCCAAGCGCCATTTTCGACTTTTATAGTATCACTTTTGTGAACATAATGAAATGCATGTGTGCAGAAATATACGAGTTTTATGGAAA
>MU182162.1:385418-397300 GCA_016904865.1 Pissodes strobi
ACATAAAATATAAAACATGGCTTCATATCTGTCAAATGACCGCTGACACGATTTTGGATGCCGCATTTGGCGTCCTCGTAAAAATCTATATTGGAACAATAGAAAAATTGTTAACAGAGAAAAATGATGTCTCTGTATAGGGTAGGAATCTTCATAATAATTTTATTGGCGTTCCGTTCCGGCTTTACGTTGGAATACTTGTGATTTCAGCACTCAATCTCTGAGAGTTCTGTTCTAAAACACGTAGGTTGTTGTTGCTAGAGATGCATTCAGGCCCACTTTATCCCGAATGCCATTAAGTTAGGCCCCTCATGTTTTTTTAAAGTGAAATCAACATTACTTTCTCAAATTCCGCTATAAAAAAATTGAAATAATTGCTCATCAATAACCGACACTCATTTTCAGGCCACCATCGTAATTGATATAGCAATAGCTTGTATATGCTTAAGATTTTTTTTTCATTGCCGTGGGTACATTAATTACACGGTAGGTAGTAGACCGCAATTCCTATTGTTAAAGTAATTTCTGGGCTGTCCTGGGGCTTTAAATACAATGACGATTAAAATCGGAAAACGCAAATTGCTGTTTCCGTGGTCCCAAAAAACACGTGTAATTGGGTTATTTTAAACCTGTTCAACGAAAGAACTTAAAATACATTTTTTCTTCAAACGTCAGCAAATCCGTCATTACTCGACTGTGTAGGCGGCCGTGAAGTTTCGTTTTTCCTCCGCCGGAGCTTTACTTTTCACTTTTCCGCCGGCGGAGGTAAAAGTGTTGTCATAGCAACATAGATACAATACAAACAGACAACAAAATAAGCGTCAACAACTCAAGATTTGTTAAACTACAATTTGTATTTATCACTCAATTTGTGACTGCATTTCTAAAAATCACTAATTTAGGAACAAATTGGTTATTATTTAATCGAATTTACTCAATAACTGCTTATCAATACGGAATTAAAACGCAATCGGAGACGCCATCTTAAAAAATAATTATTGTTGACAGTGTCCACTGACAGCTTTATGTTACATTATATTCACCGACACCGGTCTAAGCAAGGCCACCTACGACCGTGGTCGAAGTCGCCTTGCGAACCCATTTATCTTTAATAATAATTAGATATTATTACTATTAAGAGATGTTTTTGCATTAATATGTCGACATTTGAAGAAAAAACAGCATATTTTATTTGGAGGAAAAGTTACTTTTCATGGCTTGCTCTCTATTACCAGCCTCACTCCGTTCGGCTGTTAAACACGAGCGCGCCATGAAAAGTATCACTTTTCCTCCATATAAAATAATATACTATTTTCTACAAACGTCACTAAAAGTACAAATTTTAACGCATGCTGTCAGTGTCTAAAATGTCACTTTATGGCACTGGTGCTAAAAGTAATTTACTTTTAGCACTGGTGCGAAAATATAAAAATGTTTTATATCAGACTGAACTTGCCACTAACATTTTTCAGATCGCACCATCTAATGAAACGGTTGTACGAAAACTCGTATTGTTGCTTACTAGGCAATAACTCGAAAGTGACTTTATTAGCAGCTTCTTCGATATCCGCAGGAAGAAATTAATTTTCTTGATCACTTTCCATGTCACGAGATTTGAAGTTAGATACTTGTCAACAAACGGTCGAATTTTCATTACCGTAGCAACAATAAACTTGATGAATAATTTGATTTCAAAAAGATGTTTTATAAATTTAATAACGTAAGAAATGCGTTGATTTATACTTTGAATGGTGTTTGTAGAAAAAATAGTGTATGATATATGTGCTAAAAGTGATTTTATTTTGTTCGAAGGGATGGGACACTCCGCCTTCGGCGTCGTGTCCCAAACGTCCCTTCTCACAAAATAAAACGTCACTTTTAGCACTTATATCATAAATAACTATTATTCGCTAAAAAAAATAAAACATTTGTGTCGGGTGCGCATTATGGGTCGATATTATGCGGGGCTGTGTATGTATGCGTGCGTTAGTTGATGTAGGCTTGTGACTATTTTGTGAATGATATGATATTCTTGCTATATCTTACCTGGTCTAGAAATTGCATTATCTTTGTTTTAATGAATTAAAAATAAACCAAAAATATTACTTCTAGAAAATTATTAATTCTTCATGTACAACCCTAATCGATCCCTCAATTTATTCTATTTTTATACGAAATTAAAGATCCAACACTAACAAATGATTACCGGAATTTAAAAGGTAAAGCAGACTAGGTGGAAGCGCAACCGACAAATAAATGGCAAAGGGTAATTTCCAATCAGCAGCGAGCAAGCCTTTAATTTATACTTATAAAGATTACCAAATGTGAGGCATATGCAAAAATTATTCGCGGAACTACACTGCTACGTATAGAGGACTCCTCTGTTTATCTCTATATATCCACCTTTAATTTCTATACAATGCCATCAAAAAATTAGCATCAAATAGAAGATTTGGTTATTGAATGGTTTAATACATCAGTGTTTTTTGTGGGAATTCAGAAAAAACATAATTAGAAAAAGTTGTTTTCCCCAATTTCATAACAGTGTACAATACATGAGTAGGTATCTCGGTAGGTATATAAGTAGTGTTGATTTCCAGTCTGAAAAACGATTTTAAGCGTACGTGCCAGTCAATGCATGGCTTTTTCCAAGAAAGCAATCTGATTCGCAAACCTAAACAGTAAAATACAGTTAGTTTTAATATGTTTTAGTCATTTGAATCGGTTTCGGTACGTTATAAGCAATTTTAATGTTTTTGGTTAGATTAGGTTAGTCAACAAAATTCGGTTAATTTGGGTTAGTTTTAACCGACTTCAATATTTTTAATGTATTTCGATACGATTTAGCCCATTTTGATGCTTTTGGTTAGTTAGTCGTTCAATGAACTTTCGGTAAAATTCGGTTAGTTTTAATATATTTTAGTCATTTTCTGAGTAAGATGTTGTTTAATTTAGAAAAATAAAATCAAGGTAATTATTATTATATTATATTTTATGTTTAAATCCTTACGCACATAAATAAACGTTTTTTTTTAACCCTTCGCAGTTTTATAATATCTGTTGGCAAAAATGATATATTTTATGCTTCTTATAATATAAAAAAAACGCCATAGGTGAAGGTACTAGTACTTGATTATTATATTCGATGGGCTATAATTTTTAAAGTAGGTTTAAAATTTACTATGTCAATAAATGATATAAGTAGTAAAATTTGAACCATCTTTAAAAAAAGATAGCCTATTTAATATAATAACCCAGCATAAAGTACTGGCTATAAACTATCTTGAGTTAAGATAATTCGCTCTTCATAAGAGTCCCTTAATTTCTTGCGATAAGAGAGAACTATTTAGTGGAAAAACTATGCGATCTTATACCAAAAGAGAAAAATGTTGCTTCAGAAGCAAAAATTTTACAAAAAGATATTTTAGCACTTGATGTAAGAGAAGAAAGCATTAAACCAAATCATTTCACCTTTTGTACCAAGAAAAATGAATTCATGTCAAAAGCACTCTACCTAGATTTAAAAAAAAAATCTCTTGCGTTAAATCCCCTGTTATATGAAACAAATGATTTTGGACTTGTGCCAATGTATCATATCTCTCACACTGGAGCAATACTCTTGTACCAAATCGGTTCGTCTCTTCCTTGAAGAGAGACGTTTCTATAGTACAACATATGCTATCTCTTGCGCCAAAGGCTAACCAAATCTTGCAATCGTCTGCACAGTTCAGCCAAAAGTAAAAAGCATTGAGTCAAAGGACTGTTTTTCTCTGAAGTTAAATGATTTTTCTTTTTACAAGAGCTTTCGCATTTGGACCTATTCAAAAGCGCGAAGCATTTGGTTGAAATTCATACGCATTTATGGCAAGGAATCCTTTTTTTCAGTGTGCGCAAAAAGTTTTGAAAAGAAAACTATTTGGCTATTTTAGCGCTGGCATCGTAAAATTAATAATTCTGTAATGAAGAAAGAAGGGAAGCGGTCCCATTCTATGTATCCGCCATTGCAAACTATCCCTATCCAGTTGACACTTTACAATAATGTTTCCTGAAATCTACTTTTACAAATTTCAATGAAAATCATATATATTTTAGGAAACATTTGATGAAATTATAATGTCCAACTTTGATTTCGGAATATATGACGTAAAGTGGCGTAACGTAGAGGGATAAAAACATTGTAAGGATTTGTTAAGAGTTTGTTGGAGTACGCTTAGGTATACCATACTTATGAAAATCCAAACCTGGACACCAACCGGGACATGAAGAAAAAGCCAGTTAATCAAGACAAACAGATTTGCTTGCAAAATTTTCTCTTCAAAAAATAAAATTGAAACAGATTTGTGTGTCAATAAAATTTTTGATGCAAAGTTAACATAAATGAAATTATGTTAAGACAAATAAAAACAAAGCTAAATTTTCCGAGTAAGGAAACAATATTGAAAATATATTACATCAATTGCACGGAACAATTCTTGCAAGTGCGGTTCCTTATGTAAATTTCATTTTTGCAAATTAATGAAAAACCAGGGCATAAAGCTAAGCAGGCCAAATCAACATATCTAACTTACAAACCCTCGAAAGAAGGAGGAAAGTGGCAGATTTAGTAAATTTTCTGAAAAGTGTTAGCGGTGAATAGACAATGTGGAATTCTCCTAACAGTTTTCAACTTTAATGTGCCTGCTTATAACGTTAATACAGGTAATACCTTTTACTTGAAAGATGCCCCACTATCTAACGTATATGCTAATGCTCCTATAAATAGAATTTGGAACTTTTATTTATAATCAAACCAGACTGCGATAGGTTTAACAAATACCTTAAGGGCCTTTATAATACTCTTCTTAAATCTGGGTTGTAGTTTTTTGTAGGAAGTGAGAATTATTTAATTTTATTATTTAAATAGAGTTAAGTCTCTTCTAATTGGATTTTCTATCTATTAAGTATTAGTAAATAAATAAATAAAACGATGTAGTCCGAGGATAATCATTATGGATCCTTCAGGGATGAACGAGTCCGATATTAGGTTCCTATTAATTTTTTTAAGCCAGAAATATTGCAAATGGTATTTCTTTCTAAAATCGGTATCTAATGACGAACAGGCCTGATGAGACGTGAGACTTGGCATTCATAAGAATTATTTACGAATCAATAGCGTTGGGTTAGTGGATACATATACTTATATGATAACGCTATCGAAATAGATACAGTCTACTATTTATATACGTGATACATCCATCCATAAGCGGAAAAATTAAATTATTGTCATACATTTTTAGGTACAGTACAGGGTTGTCCAACGAAGTGGCAACACCTTTGCAATTTTTACTCGGAATTTAAATTACAAAACAACCTGGAGAATCGAAATGAGTGTGTCCGCTACCATCTTGTCATGTCAAAATTTGCAATAACGTGAGGTGGCGGCGTCTACGTTATTTTTTTTAAATTGCCATGTATACTTTGAGGTACATCATCATTTGGAAGTAATCCAATTCTGAAGTAATAATCAAAGAATATAGTGAGGTTGAAGTATTCTAATGATAAAACAAAATCAACAAAAATGTATATTTTTTAAATTACAGTTTGAATTCAAATGCCTATTTAGGAAAGTGTAATGGGTGAATTTAAGGTAGCTTTAACTTCATTCGACATGTCAAAATAGGCAACACCATCCGAAACTCAGGAAACAATAACAATGATTTTACAAAATTTCGGTTTTTGCCGGATATCTCCGTAACTGATTGCAATTATAGAGATCTTTATTGAATTTGTAGCCTGTATAGAAAACTTACCAATACTTTGCCTATTTCAGCCATGCTCAGCCTATATTTAAAAGGGATTATATGAACTGACATAAGACAAGATACTATAGTCAACAAAATCTGTAAATGGTTTCAATAAAGTTTGTTGGCTCTAAAAAACCTATTTTCGCATTTCGTGCACGTCAGTGCGCTCAGATGGGCCCTCCACTGTGGCTCACATCTGTGGTTTCCATTAGACTAGAGGCGCGATCCTTTTCATGAAATCGATTAGTTTCTGGGGTGGATAGTTTTCAAATCTATAAGTAGCATTTGAGAATTTCCAAACACTGTTTGTCTGGTTCTTTCCATTGCTGGACATACCAAATTAAGTTAAAACTACATTCACTTACACGCTCCTAAATTGCGTTTTGAATTCAAAGTTCAATTTAAAAATATATACATTTTTTCATTTCGTTTATCATTAAAATACCAAATTATCAAGAATTCAAGAAAATTGCTATGCAACCCCATTATATGTTAGGTCATTACATTCAGTATTAAATTCGCTTTAAATTGAGGTGCCACAAAGTATACATTATAATTTAAAAAAATTGTCGACGTCATCCACGTGACAAACTTTTATACATGCCAAGACAGCCTGAGACTACCTTGGATACACCTATTTCGAATTCCCCAGATTAGTTTTGTAATTCAAATTTTGATTAAAAATTACTTCGTTAAACATCCTGTATCTTTCAGGTCATAATTGAAAAAAGTCCCAACACTACCGGCAGCTGATTTCTCAGAAATATCATCATCGTCGTCCAAAAAGAAGCATCGACATCCACGCAAAGCCGAACTTTGAAGTAGTTCGACGTGAGTAATCATTATCGTGGTAACCCAATTTTACTAACGTAATTGATTCAAGTGTTATGTCACTATCCTCTGAAGCATGTCTATGTTTTAATTCACATTCCTTAGTTTCTTTGACACTGAGCTCCAAACAAAATTTTAAAAAGTTGTGTTGCATAGAAAAAGGTTACAAACGCAACCACCTGTTAACAATAATTAACTATAAAAAAATTTGTTAAGTGTTTTCCTCGTTTTAGAGTCGAGATGCGTGGTAATGCCTCGGGTAATACCCTAGAGAAATGCAATATGACAATGGGCAATGATCGAGGATCGGCTCACTTGCCAAAATTTGTACATCGATTTCGGAAATCGTAGAAATGTCGACAATTTCTAAGAGATTTCGAAACGAATTCGTATATGATTTCGGATCGATTTCCGAGATTTCGGAATTATTTCCGGAGATTTCGAAAGGATTTCGGAAGAAAATATACAGCGATTTCGGGAGTGAGCCGCCTTGGGTAAAAACAAAGGGAGAAAGGAAGTACACAATAAAATACAAAGAAAACGCACTCTCTAAGTTGGCCTATTTTGCAAAAAATCGCATTAATTAGTTTTTTGTTTCATTTGGCTTTCTTTTCGCAACCTCCAAAAATAAAAACAGACATAGGTATTTAAAACTCAGTTATTCTTTGGTTTTTTTTACATCTATTTTCTTTTCCAATTTCAAGATTTTGAAATCGCTTTATCGCAAAAGGACCATTGCCCATCAAATGAATAGGTCCATAAAAAATATATTCTTTCGAAACAATCTGAATGTCCTTATCTTTATGCCAATTTTATTGATTAAAGTTAAGCTTTAAAAACTCTCGTCTTATTTAGCTCAAGCACTCGTCCATGTGTCAGAGATAAGTGCGTAGTAGTGTTCCATTTTAACTTTAACTTTATTTTCTTTTGAAGCATCAAAATGACTTTCTGTATAATCTGAGAAGCTTTCTTCTTCAAATTCATTTCCAACGGGAATTTCAGTTTCTGTATCTGTTTCACTCTCGGAATTATGATTTTGAAAAACGTCTTCCATCTTTATCTTGAACACAGAACACAACGGTTTTTCAGGTTTTCCCCACATAGTTGCCACGGTTTTCCCTTCTTTTAATTGAAACTAACACATTTTAATCACTTTATACGTTTAAATGATTGAAGAAGTGCTTAAAATGTGTTGGTTTTAATTAAAAGAAGCGAAAATCGGGAAAAAACGGTTTTTAAATTTGAATGAATATTTCGAGAACGAAACGTCGCCCGATCGAATTGACTTCAGATTCACGATGAGCATCCCAAAATCTACCATGATGCCAAATTTCATCAAATTCGACGATAGTTTCAGCAACTGTAACATTGAAAATCTATTTTTCCGAAAAAGCCGGAAAACCGAAAAAAATACTAAATTCTATGACTAGTGTTCAATGACTCAAAAATAGGTAGTATGCAAAAAGAATCCGAAAAAACAGTCCACACGCTAATACTAATAATTACCAACAAGAGTTTAAGAAATCATTTTTATATTGTCAGAACAACAAAAAACTGGCAATAGTGCCCATGTTGTTCAAGAATTTCGACGCGATACCACTAAGTATTTCGAGAAATCCACTTGGTTTCGAAATTCGAAAGGATTTTCGGATGCGATTTGAGATTCGAAAGGATTTCCGGATTTCAAATGGATTTCGCGATTTCGGAAGGGTTTCGAAAAGATTTCGCAGGATTTCGGAAGAAAATGTACAGCGATTTCGGGAGTGAGCCTTCACTCGGCTATGATCAAACTGTCGAAACTCTGGAAAGATCGTATTATACATCTCTACAATACTCGAGTTTGCCCAAAGTCTGTGTTTCCAGTATTTCTATTATAAGCAGCAGAAAAAAAGGATGGATTCTGTTCTATAGGAGAGTTTAGATCGCAGATGCTTCTACAAATTTGGCTATTCTGGTGATATATTGCCGAAAAACGAGCTGTTGCTACTATGAGCCGATAAAAAAGAAAGACTTGGGAAGTAGGATGGGAACAAATTAGGCCATAATACATGAGCATGAAGTTATCATGAAAGAAGAAGATCCTTTATATATTTATCAGTTGCAAACTGCCTAGATACAACAGCACTTTGAATTATTTTTGTTTTCATGTGCAACGCCACTGCGAATGAATTATTTTTTCCAGATATTTATGCGAAAGCAAAGATGACTGCCAAGCCACTAATTAATTGTATCCCATTGTTCTAATATGGAGTCAAAAAAGATATATCCTTAGGTTTTGTCAGATTCATAATGCCGGCCGTGTGAATTACATGAACTTCAAAAAAGAATAGACATAATGGCGGTGAATCAACAACATAATTCTAGCACTCTGAACATACATTTACATTAATAATAACCTGAAACTTGGAGCCCGTATTGTTTACAGAATACAGCACCAAATGATCTAGAATACATCACAGCGAAATAAAATGGGAAGTAATACTACAAAGTAGAACGGGTAATACAAATGCCCAATCCCAACAAAATGTATCGTTCACTGTAGAAGTTGCTTATATGCATTTTGGTTTGACCTAATTTCTGAGATATTGGACGGACATAAATAAATATAAATATCCCCTTAAGAGCAATAGGTATGCCTACCAGACACATGCACTAAGTAAATGATCTTGTTGCAAGTATCCACCAATTGTTCAAGAATATTGCATTTCTGAATAGAAGGAAACAAGAGCGGTACCTCAGCCCAATTGTATCATGCTTTTACTAAATTAAAATATAAAGGCTCTTGATTCGAATCTTCTAAAAACTATTAGAAAACGAGGCGCATAATAAATAGACTTCTGTATAGATCGATGATTATATGAGAAAGTTCCTTCCATCAATAAATTTCAATTACTATGTTACCTAGTAAATTACAGTGTTTTACCTCGGTTTTAACATTCAATCATCGGGTCATTTTTATGGTTTAAAGATTCATCTTAAACAATATGGCTTCTTACGTTTCTAATTTGCAATCTGTCGGTTTTAAACGAGACGAATTTAGGCAATTTTCAGGTCACGACGTTTGAGTTTATTTCTTACCGAAATAATTCTAGCAATAAATTATGAAACGTTGTGTCTTAACATTATAGGCTTCGTCGGCAATTCAATTTTGTGACTATTATTGACCAACTGTCGATATTTGGGCCGATATGAATATATCTTGTAGAAATTAATACAGATTTTCGTCTGGGAGAAAGATTGCGTATAATGAAAATATAAATGAAACCTGGCGTAAAGCTTTAATATCTCCGTAGAATTTATATAGAAGCCAGCTATTCAAAATCAACTTTCGAAATTAGTATTTTAACGACATGTTGCTAATGATTAATTTATCAAACAACGAAGTCCTCAAATTTATTCAAGTCATTATTCGCTATGTGCAAGATCCGATACGTGACATCAGTAGTCGGCGAGCCCAATAGCATTTTTATACATTACCAAATACGATAAGGGATCACTTTGAGTCGTTTTACCATCGTAAAAGCCGCGAGGATCGAAAAAACACTGAGACGGCAGTTCCATAGGGAATTTAGAGGAGAAAAACTCACTAAATGCTTCTCGAGATGCTTCTTTATTTAAAAAATGACATGAAAATAGAGTTTTCAGGGAAAAAAATAAAGTTTTAATTTTTTTTCGAGAAGTATTTTTTTCGAGATTTGTATTTAGAAAAGCCTATTCTTTGACGAGAAAACTGTATTAGACGACAATTTGGAAATGACGAAATCTTTTATAGAGGGTAAGCCGAGGGGTAAGCTACTTTCGAGGCTAGTTTAAATGTAAACTTTTTGCCATTTCGAGTTTTAACACCACGTCACTCAATATTTTATTACTAAAAAACCGAATAATCTGGAGGAATCAAACTTTCCACATTAAAGGGGGGTGATATGAGCAGAACATACGAAAAAAGCATAGTTATTTTCAAGACATCAATCTCCTTGCATAGTAAGTTTGCCATGAGCTGCTATGGGTTTACTTTCCAACCAACTTTAAACATAATAATTTCAGATGGCCCATTTTACACAGTGGTGTCTGTGAATAGGCTTACCGGAAACATTGTCCTGAAATCTATGGCAGTTAATTAAAGGGTTTCTAACAAAATCGTATAGCCCAACAGAGTTATGTCAAAAAATCATTGATAATTATCGCAATATGACACTTGCTATGTTGAAAAACCTAAGACGCAAATTTGAGTAGTGCGCTTAAGTAGAGATTAATGATGACCATTTTAGTAAAAAATCAAAACAAAAAGTAAATTTGGATTTTATTATTTTTTTCCCTAAAATAAACAGTAAAAACTCTTTGATTTACTGTATTTGTTCAATTATAAAGTTTGAATCTAAGAAAAACCAGGGAAGCGGAAGCAATTTATTGAAACAAATGTAAAAAGTCGCCTTCAGTGCCTCGCCATTCACGTACCAGTGAACATATAAAAAGACCTGAGGTTGACGTCAAAATGTGCCTCTTTTGAAGATATGTGTGTACCTACATATACAGTGTCACAATTAAACTCCGCATCGCATGGGTTTTTTCCTTTTTAATGGAATTAGGTGAAATTTGACTTCCACAACAGTTTTTCCTTAAAATTAGACCAGAAATGATGTAGGCAACTCGATGAAACGAGCATTCGTTAACTATCAAAATTAAAATTTCTATACCGAATTTCGAAAAATTTTACTTTGAATATAGAAGTATTCACTTCTATCACGTGTACTGTGATACTCGGGACTTTTTTGAAGTGAATACTTCTTTGGTTTCATGAGAATGATTTTTCAAGTCCGGGTCACGCGTCACGTCACGATTTATTCTATAAAAACACAACTTAGTATAGGCCACCACATAAACCGAATAACAGACTGTGAGTACATGGAAACTAATTAATAAAATTCCGAACCCTCTAGCATAGCAACCGTAATATAAATGTATTCACTTCTATCACGTGTATACTGTGATACTCACGACTTTTTGAAGTTAAACATCTTTAGGCGCGTTTTGCATTTTTTTTGTGGTGGTTGAATGAGACCGAGTCGTCACGCATCACGCTCGTATATGTAACGTAACGCTGGCATGTTCCCGTATAGATAGAGGGCCGAAATTTTCAGGGGATGTAGCCGGGGTAAAAAGAAGATCCTGGACGAAAACGGGACCCCGTACCCCCCTCCGTTTGGCCAGGGGAGGGAGGAGAAGGAAAAACTTAAATAATTAATTTCAGGAGAACGGGAAGAGGTACGG
>MU182162.1:445658-471700 GCA_016904865.1 Pissodes strobi
CATTTTAACCGTTGGAATAAGACCAGTTATTACAACCTATGAACGGGACCGTACTATAGATTTTCACACGATTTTAGAATCAATTATCTTCACGCACCAACTTGAATGATATTCAATTAAAGGGTCTGAATAAGGAGATAAGGAAAACTGTAACATTTATTTGTTTGCATATATAAGAAACATATGATAAAGAAAATTGAACGGCTTTGGAATTTTGCCTGCATTTTAAATATTTAAAAAAGGCAGGGTCGACATTCCGACTTGCTGAAGCAAACCTGACTTAATAGTGAAAAGGGCAGACCTAGCAAAAGAAAATTGAGTAAAATTAACTTTCTAGAGTTAATTTTTACAGCATAGGTAAGACTTTCTCCTAAAAGTTGATTAGATCCATAAATGATATTTTAGGACATTCCTGCAGAAGCCTCGCCTGTAGCAAACACTGCAAGCTGGTTTTGGCTTGGCTGTTATCATATGTTTACAGATACTATAGTTCTATCTGTTATATATTTAAGTACCTCTTCTCTTTTCCCTACTTCTGAAAAGCCGTCATTGTACGGTTTTTTTAATTCTTAGTAGTCTTACTAAATTCTCCTATCATTTTGAGACCTCTTGAACCGTAAACTAACACAATAATGGTTCACCTGCTTGGTTCTCACCATTAAATTCAATATACTACATGCCAAGAACACAAAGTATTTATAGAAGTCAAAAATTGTTTCTACAAAAATAATACACAGCCAATGATCGTTGTGTCATACAGACTATAAAATTAACACTGAAATTCGACAATTATTCTGTGCTGTAAAGCAGCCTATGAGCAAACTAACTTTAATCGATGTGCTAAATCTATCAAAAAATAATTTATCGATGGTATCCGGTAACTTATTGAACACGGGCCGGGCCGACCCTGACTCCTCAGCGGATAAGAACCAAGTCCACCCTAGTGATGCCCCCGATATTCCAGGCCAGCCACCCTGATCCTTATGACTTTTAACTTCCAAACAGTCTAGTTGAATGAGGAAAGTGCCTCAGACCAGTATTCCAGAAAGCAAAACCACAGATTACCTAAAACAGATGCGAATCCTTTAATGTTTTCTCTATACTGCATTTTCGTGACCGTCGCCGTTTGCGAGTTCCCGTTCTAGGCCCGAGCGGTATGGTTGAAAAAGTTTGTTGCACCAGCTACATAGTTTAAGCGACCGTAAAATGTGATAAAGATGTTTTGCCTCATTGGTTTTGATTTGTATAAATCAATTTTAAATATGACTATGGAAATAAACTGGATAACGTAAGTATACGTCGAGATTCAAATGTTTCAAAAACATATCTGCATCTTTTATATTAATGACTATTGCATGCGACAATCACTTTTTCTAGTTATTTGTTAACAATAAAATCAGTGAGACCATTTTTTTTCAGCTTTTACACTGAAGTGAAAACGAAAATCACTTTTAGGCATATAATGTTTTTATTTCCCAAAAAATTAAAGATAGGATAAAATATTAATTTTGCTATGGGTTTTTCCTTTTTACATCTTTTAAGGTCTCTGCATATTTTATTGTGTAAAACAGTCTTAACCTAATCAATAATTTAATTACTAAATTAACAGGAAGCTCGAACATGGATGTTAAGTTTTGGTAACGTTTATCTCTACAGATATTTTTTCTAGTTGCAACACGTTTCTCCTATTGAAGTTAAAAGTAAAGATTCTATTTAAAAACAAACCTAGCACCGGAGAGTTGTGTTTGCAACGAAAAGAAAACACAATCCAAAATTTATAGAACCATATATTTTCTACGAAGTTCTTTTTTTTTAAACACAACAACAATTCTACAGTAAAATTTGCAATTTTAAAGACAAAGAAATGTCAAATGACTATTAAAGTAATTGATAAATAGAGTACAATATGGAGATTGTATGGAGACTAATTCTGTTGTTAACACTCAGTACTGTATGCCTTACAACTAAATGCACTAAATACTACAATCCGAAGTGATCACTTTGATTTTACCTAAGCTAATTACATATATCTATGCGTGCGCTGGTTGGTGCACCAATTATACATGTAACAATAATAATAGGTAATGTTAAATGGCCACAGTAATTAAATCAATGGACCCGATAAATGAATGAAAAGAACAAAATTATTGAAACTGTCTTAAAGCCCGACTGTCAATGCTTGATTTATATAAAAAGAGAGAAAATGCAGACCGATTATATTAATCGGTCAGATAAACAAGTGAATAAATGAAAAATAAAATTAATGAGAGCTATCTTAGAGCTTGGCAGACAATGCTTGATTTATTTTTAAGGAATAAAAGAGGTTATATCAGTAGGACCCCGGTGGAGGCGCCGGGCTCCTGTTGGTACTGCTAGGGCACTGGCCCTGAGGGTGAAACTAGCAGAGGACTCGCCAATAAAATTGGCTCGGAGAAAGGACGTGTAGCCACGTAATCGAACTGGTAGCCCGATAGCAGAACTGGTAGCCCGGTAATTGGGCTGGTATTAGAACTGGTAGCCCGGTATTAGAACGGGTAGCCCCGTATTAGAAGTTGTAGTCTGGCAATTGAACTGGCAGCCCGGTATTAGAACTCTCGCTAGTGTGTGAGGGTTGTTAGAGTCGACGGTCTCGGTTTAGTAGGAAGAGTGCGGAATCTTCTAGTGCAGTATTTACATCCCGATTAATCGGTCGTGTCAAAACACAAATAGAAAGCAATACAATATCCGCAAAGAAAAGGCAGTATTAAATCACAATACTAAATGTTGAGTCTCTATGACTGCACTCAAGCAGAAAGCTTCTCTTCTCACCGAAAGGTATTTCTGGAAGGACTCCCTTTTCGTTTGTCAATTTTCACTTCTACGAGATTAGAGGGGGGAAAAATTGTAGGGCGGAGAAAATGTCTAACGAAATTAATAATTCGATACTAGAAATTATACTAAAACTAGCTGACACGACAGACGTTGTACTGTCTTAGCCATGAATATTCAATTCGAACTGGAATAATTAATAAAAAAAATGATTTCAAAAACATATTGTTTATTGTAAAGCTTTTTGATACACAACATTGGTGGTTTTCTTTTCTGGCGCGTAAATAAATAATGTTGATGGTTTTCCGACACGGGAACAGGCGACATATAATTGGCCATGCGAAAAACATGGATTTTCCAGATTGATGCCACAAACACTTAACGACTGCCCTTGCGATTTATTTATCGACATTGCAAATGCAAGCCGCACTGGAAATTGTAACCGTTTAAAGTCGAACGGCATGTCGTTCGAAATCATAGGGATGCATGGAATCAAAACGTCTTCGCCTTTGTACTTCCCTTTCAAAATTGTGGCTTCGATGACGTGGTTCATTAATTTCTTCACCGAAAGCCGGGTGCCATTACAAAGACGTGGCTGGTTTATGTTCCGCAACATAATGATTACCGATCCTACTTTTAATTGCAGATTATGAGGTGGTAAACCGGGCAATTCCAGCGAATTTAAAAATTCCGTTGGATAGTTGACAACATCATCTTGGTTAGTAACGGAATCAACCGATTTCTATGTCGTCAATTCGCCAGCTATCTTATTTTGAATTTGATAATTTATTTCGTTGACATCAACGTTTTTTGCAGCCAATATAACACGTTCCCTCAACCAAACATGATTTTTATAATTTTGAGCAATATTTGGGAATACCATCTCGATGAGTTCGGTCTTCGATTCAGTAAAGTGACAAAAATTTGCAGGGAATGTAATGTATCCAGACGATGTGTCAACGGGAATTTTGCCATTACCAATGTCGAGCAATTGTTTGGAAAAAACTTCTCCAGATAGGTCGTTCTGCAATTCGACTCGCATGTTCATATTTAATTTAAGTGTTTTGACATATTTCCATAAAATTGACGACTTTAAACATGCATTAAGTTCGTCTGCTGGCGTTGATCGTGGAATCACTGGCAATGTTTGTCGAAAATCACCTGCCAAGAGAATCGTCGCACCACCAAACCGGTTTTGGTTGTTTTTTAAATCTTGCATCGTGCGGTCTAATGCCTCCAATGATTTTTTGTGTGCCATCGTGCATTCATCCCAAACGATCAATTTGCTTTGCTGCAACACTTTGGCCATCGCAGAATTCCTTGAAAGGTTGCAAGTTGGAGTTTCAATAGTTTGCATGTTCAACGGCAACTTGAGTGCTGAATGAGCTGTTCGACCGCCTTCCAACAACGTAGCTGCAATACCTGATGAAGCAAGTGCAAGTGCAATTTCATTTTGCGATCGAATCTTTGCCAATATTAATGATATTAAAAACGTTTTTCCAGTTCCACCGGGAGCATCTAAGAAAAAAATTCCGCCAGTTCCATCATTCACTACTTTCATGAGCGTATCGTAGGCATATTTTTGTTCCTGATTTAAAAGAGGAACGTTTCTTTGAACGGTTTCTCTCAATGACTCCGAATCGTATTGGGTCTCGCGTCTCAACTCTTGATTAAATTCGGCGTGCATTGGGCGATTGGGCGTTATCATTCCTAATTGTATTAATCCTTTGTTGGCAAGCATCAAGCACGTGTCCTCAATTATAATTAATGCTTCATTGTGAATTTCTTCGTTCATTTGCAAATCTGCATTTGATGTGCTAAGACGCATCTGATGCAGTATATCTTCGGCCATATGATCTTTATATTTGTTCCACAAATCAATCGGTGTTGATGGGAAGCATGTAGACAAAATTATAGAAAACAATGTTCGTATTTGTTTAGCATTTGACGAAATCACAGCATCTTCGAGAGCGTGGTCCCAATGAGTGTCATTCTCTAGCAATCCCAAACGTTGACAGGCTTCTCTGTATGTGCCGCATAATACACCATTAACAGTTCGCAGATGTTGGAATGATGTTGGGCCACGAACATTGACTAACAGTAAACGCAAATAAAAACACTCGTCTTGGCTGGGATGGACTGTGTAAAGACGTCCTAGTGCATCGGTGGAAAATACTTGTGGGTAACCTGGAACTGGTTGTCCTTGTTTCCTTCGTTGAAATTTCTTTGACGATTGATTCCAAGTATAATATTTTGGCATTTCAGAACAAAGTAGCGTTCTGGCAAAGTCATCATTCTGGCACATTTCAAAGAAGCTGGTCAGTGTTGTCGATGGCGGCCTGTCAGCTCGTTGTAATACGTTCTCCGCTGTAAAATATACTCTTTGACCATTTTCCAAATGTACGGCCAAGTGAACAACAGTGGGGTGTCTTTCATGTATTGCGAATGAAAAAATACGCCACATCGCTTCGTTACTGCTAACATAGCGGCCCATTTGAAATTGATTGATTTCATCATTGGAATTTTCGGCAGCAACACCGAACACAGCCATGTCACTACCTTTGTTCACGTACTTGCAAATGTATTTAATAGATTCTACACAATTGCAAAATTCGACATTTATGTGTGCTTTAAATGTCTTGGAGAGTAACGGCGAAAATGGAACAGCCCAACGATTATCAACTTCAATATCCTGTTGATGCACTTTGACTATTGTTGACCTTCCATTGTCATCAGTGGATCGGCGGCGATAAAGTGGATAACCATCATTTCCAGTAATAGTTTCTGCTACTAATTGCCTTGGATAGCGTTTCGAACATTTTCCGTCAACCATACACGGAGAATTGGGATTTAATATACCACATGGACCATGAATCATATTTTTTGTAACAACCTCATGTAACAGTGCATCTTCTTCATTATCTGGAATTTCTGCTGATATCACATCATCGATTTCATTCGGTCTTATCCTCTCAACCAACCAAATGAGGATATGGGCATGTGGCAATCCGCGTTTTTGCCACTCGACCGAATACATCCAACAGTCTCGCCGAAAATACGATGCTTAACAATAAAATCCATGAGTGATTTTAATTTTTTTTTGAACACCCTTGCAGTGATGTCGTGGCGATCAATGGGTGATTGGCCAGGAAATAATTCTTGTGGAATTTCTGTCCACTGTGGATTGCATGTGAACGTGATAAACAAATCTGGTGTACCATAATGGCGTACATACGACATAGCATCTTGAGCGTATTCATGCATATGTCGCGGACTTCCGACGTATGTTGCTGGGAGAATAGTCATTCTGCCGACATTCTGTGCATTTCCGTCAGCATTGATGGCATCCCGAAGATGAATGTATTCCTCGGAATGGAGTTTTGTCTGGTTCAACCTGATAAATGTCAATCGCTCAGTTTCAACTTTGACGTACATATCCACAGCATATTGGTGAAATAGACGCCGACATTTTAAGATGTGATTGTCCTCATTTTCCCGAACCATCAGTCTGTATGAATAATAATTCATTGAACTAAGCTTTTTGTTAGTTTCGGCGCCTGTAAATAAATTTTTGTGTAAATAAGATAAAATAACGTTGTGATAAAGGTAGTAAAGGTAGATTGGTTATTTACCTGTAACTGGATTTATCATTTTCATCGAAAAGTGATACCCATCTTCACCTTGCCAAAATAAGATAGGATATTGTAACGCATCATATGATCGATGTGTTTCGGACACACGCTGCAGTTGATCGTTTCGCCGATGTAAAACAATATCTCGGTTTTCCAAATTTTCACCCACGACGACAATAGCGACTTCATCAATTGTTGGCGCATTAAAACGTCTTGCGTGTTGTCCTACAGGCGTCTTATCGGCCCTGATGACAATTTTGTGGTTATCAGATGGCATGCGGTCTAATGCTATCTTGAATAATGCAACCAATTCCTTGTGTTGATGGAAAAATGTTTGGAGTTGTTCCACAATTAGTCTTTTCACTGAATTGTTGTGTGCACAACGCTGATCTACTTGTCTTGCTGAATCGCCCATAAAATATATTTGCAAAAATTTGTAGTCACTATCTGCCGTTGGCAATAAGGAACCTGTTCGATGAATCTGCAAGTGTAAATAATAGATGTAATATAGCTAATTATATAGCGAAGTATTTGAACCGCCATGTGGCTGGCAAAATACGTTGGCAGCACTGCCATTCCCCCATCAATTTCTGTAAACACACTAATTTCTGGTTGCTTTTGGCAATTCACCCATGTCGATTAAAAGCTGTCAACGTAATTTGCTCCAGACACATGGTGGCAAAAGTTTATTGTTTCCCATTATCCTTACCTTGAAAGTAGGCATAAAATTATCTCGAATAACTTTTGTTGCGCCAAATGACGTCATTTGAAAGCAATTATTGTATTGCTGGATATGAGTCAAAAAATGTGTAGAAACTGGCCCATTTCCGGAAACCAATGAATGTAATGGCTCTGGTGGCGGTACTAATGGCGTTAATTTGACTTGACCACTGGCGCAACACAATCCAGGTGCTTTATTTTTAAACTTTAATGCCTTGCAATATGGACACACAACGTTCATTGGTCCAATAGCAACGATTTGCTGTGAACTGTAATCGATTGCCACGTTATAATTGAATGTAGCTCGATACGGATTAAACACAATATTATTTCTACGCTGTTGATTTTCATTCCATCGATTCCGTTCAACTTCATTTCTAGCTTAGACGTATTCTTTTTTTCAACGGTTGATCCACCGATTGCACCGGTTGAGCCATTTGGCGTTCTTTTATTGTTCGATGGGCCATCGGTTGTGTCTCAATCGTGTTCTTTTATTCACGATGGATTAACGTATGGTTGCATCAGCTTCCACCGGCTCGCCAAGTCGGTTGTTTCGGTGTATTGTGGGGGGGAGCAACTTTCCTAACCTATACATTTAACATTTGTTTGTTTTGAATTTAGAATTTCAAATTTTGATACATAGAATCATTGTTAAATTGTTTAGATAAATATAAATATAAACAATGATATAATGGACCGTCCCGTTGAAGTTGTGTTAACGCACAACTCGGGTATTAGTTTTAAGGTTTTTTTTTTAACGGAATATGAATTGACTCGTCCTTCAAAGGGTGAGTAAATTTTCCACTAAACCTATTAAAATGATATGTGTAAAATAATCTTAAATGTTGTGTGGTAGTTGAAACATAAAACCTTAAAAGAAGACTTTATGTGAGATATATCTTTATTTATTATAGATCCTTCTTTCCTTGAAGAAATTTCTGAAAAGTATTTTAAGCTCTATAAAAATGATATGATATTTGGAAATCTTCAAGAAAATTGTAAATCAGTTGGATCTGGATCTCGGAGTTACTAATATAATGGTTTCGTCAGCATCATCAGAATCGGAGTCGCTGGAATACAGTACTCTCGCCGCGAAGGCGACCGCAACAGAGATCATTTTATATTTTCAAAAACTTCTGCAAAATTTACAAATTATTGTTGTTTATATAGCATTTAAACGTCAAAGTCAAACGTCAAGCTTCCATCAATGCGTTCTTATTTTCTCAGAACGGTGACGACAGGACCCTAGAAATGTCAACCGTAAAAACATCGGTTCACCAATGATTGAATCCACCGGTGAATAAAACAATAAACCTCTTCGCGTTGCTCGTCAGTTTGACTTGCTCGTATATATCTTTGACTTGCAGCATTGCGAGTTCTTCGACCTAGGTTGGTACGTCTAATTGGTGGCATTTTGAAGAACCAAAATTCAACTGAAAATAAAAAATTGACTCCCTTGTTTTTCCTGTATAACCATATATAGCACGTGCTAGTCTATCAAAACTTACCAAAAATCGAGATTAAATTAAACTTTTAATATAAAGCGTGATTGCGGTGAACTAACTGCGATGATCAAACACTTCTCAAAAAACTCACTGAACAAACTGAAAACTAAATAAACGTTCCGATCGAATCGATTGTGCAGTGTGCACTAAGAAATGAATAAATTATTTTTTTATTTGATATATACTGACCGATGCATATATGTTAAACGACATTTACGTCGCGGAAACTGTCAAGCGCTATGAGTGTCAGTGTAGAAGACATAATCTGTCAAGTTAAAATATTCGTTCAGTTTTCTGAAATTATCCATTTTGGGAGCAATTTTCTTAATTTTTTTTTTCTGTAAGAACCTTCTACAGAGTATTAGAAAACTTATAAAAAAAATATGAATGAAATCCGTAAAGTCGTTCTCAAGTTATGGCGTGACCAAGGGAAACAGGGATTCATTTATATATATATAGATAATAAACGATTTAGTTCTCGTTTGTCATGATGGTAAAACGACGGCGGAAGCCACAATTAATGAGCTGAAGTTAAATTGTTCAAGAAATATTAGAAAATGTTCCCTAACGAAGTGATACAATTTTAAAAACCGAAATCGACAGCCGCAATTATGAGAAATAGCACACTCCTATTACTCGGAACCAACAACTGAATATTACAAAAAGTGCAGCAAACCGGGTGGAAAGATAAATATAAATATCTGAAACCAGCCAGGCAGCGGTACCAAAAAGTTATGAAATATCAGCCGGAGATCGAATTAAACGAATCGAGGATCCCAAACAGTTATGAAATATACAAACCGAAAATAAAATATGAATTTGACGATTCTAATGAGAATTTGCAGTAGGCTTTATTAACACAATTCTTAAAAAGTATAGAACAGTTTGCTGGCTGTTCTACGGTAAAGTAATATAAATCAAGCTAAGTTATACTAGTAACATAACCTAAGCGATCTGTGGTTTGACTGGTTTGCTTATCAACTAAAATAAATATAGTCACAAAGTGCCTGAGGGCTACATAAGAGAAAGGAATGATCAAAATAGTTACGCAAAGCCACAACAATGTTATAAAAGCTAATACAAATATATCGTTAACCTATATTTAGGATAAAATTAATTTACATTAATAAATGCGGCAAAAGCTTATTGACAGTCGACAAACCGAATCGATAAATTTAGAATTAATTAACCGAAGGGTATTGACCTCTTTTCAATAATTCCTACAGCAAAATACAGCATTTCTTTTTGCTAAATGCAGCACATAAAATGATATTTAAAAATATACCACACTGGCCAAATCGGAATATTACATAGTTTGGAAACAAAGTAGATGAAGCCTTCCTAGGGTGATTTTAATTTTCTAAAATAATTGTTTTCAGAAACGTATGCTTTGAAATGTGTGACTAAGAATGACTTGCCTAAAGTTTCTACTGCATTGGAAAATTGAAGACAAAGGTGGCATTCATGAATTTCTAAACCTTTTTACAAGATAACCACACATAATTAAAAGCATTTTGAAGTGGTATATTTTCACGGCAGACTAATAGCTGCTCCTAAATTTTAAGTATTTTCGTAACTTTCATCTAAAATCGGATTGGTATCTCGTAGTTGGGACAAGAAAACGTCTAAATCGTCCTCACAATTCATATGATTTGAATGCAAAAAGTTTTAACAAAATAGTTCCCTATATGCTGTTTCAAACTGTATCGGAGTAGGATTTACACAATTGCCACTTTGTTGTCGAATACTCCCAAAATAGTTCTCTAAACAGTCTTGAAAATTACTAAAGTAAATAAACGAAAAAAACCAGGAAGAAAATTATCAAAATATGTAATATTTATTGTCTAGAGCGCTTAGCAACGCAGAAACATATTAGGAACCAGGAAAACTTCATCCCCCGCGTAATCGGTGTCTTTGGCATCTGTTCTAGGTAATCTGTGGCAGAACGTTGTGAAAAGGGGAAAAAGCAGCTGTCCTCATTGTATCCTCTGCCTCACAAAGACTCGGAATTCTTAACACAACCACACTACGTGCAAGCTTTCTACATATACTTTCAACATGCAACAGCAGGGTAATATGAAATTTAACTTGCTGTCCAGTCAAACTTAGATTTTCTGTATTCTCACTATTACTGTGGTATGTCTCAGGGAAAATCATTTTGGGGCAGCATTGAACCGAAGCTTTTTCGACCGAAAACACCGCTCAACTGTGCCACAAACAACGTTTCGATCTCTCACTTGCCATATATACTGTGGTGTCATCAGCAAGGTCTTAAAATGCCCAAACTGGTATTATTTTCCCGTCTAAAGCCAAATTGGCTGCGACAAGGGATTATGCAGGGGAAAACACATCTAAGTAAATCAACCGTCATGCTGCTAAAGTATTAGGTATGCCTTTTCGATGTTCCGCCATCCGATTTATAATCAACGATATTGGATTGTGAATGCCCAATCGCTTAACTACATTTTGTTGGGCAAGACCCTCCAGTATTATTCGTTGTTTGGGTTAGATCCGTTAAGTGACATCTGATGTCAGTAATCGGCGAACCCAGTCGCATTTTTATACATTATCAAATATGATAAGGGGTTACTTTGGGTCGTTCTAGCGCCGAAAAAGTCGCTAAGATCGAAAAAAGAATGAGACAATATTTGGATAGGGAATTTCTTCTTCTTCTTAAAGTGCCATGCAGATTCCTGCATAGGCGTGCATCGCTTCTCTCATCATGATTCTATTTATTGCAGCATTTTGCAGTGCCTGGGAGTCCCGTATTCCTGTCCATTGTCGTATGTTTCGTAGCCAGGATAATTTTCTTTTACCTATTCCTCTTTTTCCTCCTTCTATTTTACCCTGGAGAATAAGACGTTGGAAATGATAACGTTCTCCACGTAGTATGTGTCCAAGGTAGCCAGTTTTTCTTCTTTTGATGTTTTCGAAAAGTTCAAGGTCTACTAAACTAGTTCTTCTCAGTGTCCTCGTTCGTCACATGATCAACCCACGATACTCTCAGCATTCGTCGCAGGGTCCACATCTCGAAGGCCTCAAGTTTATTGATAATTGCTGTTTTCAACGTCCATGCCTCGACTCCGTACAAGAGAACGGACCATCTTATATCTGAGACTGAGATTTAAGTTTTTATCTGTCAAAAATTTTCTAAGTCTTGAGAACCTTGTTCGAGCTTGCTCGATTCTGCATTTTATTTCCTGATCTGGGTCCCATTTTTGGTTGATCATGCATCCGTATTTAAATTGAGTGACTTGTTCAATGCTCTCTTCATTTATGGATATTGTGGTATTTGGAGTATCGTTTCTACTAATGGCCATACATTTGGTTTTACGGATGTTAATTTTCAGACTCAATCTTTGACTTTCTTTAATTTCTAGAACTGTCTAAATGCTTCTCTGTTTCGAAAACGTCGAGAAAATGGACTTTTCAGAGAAAATATAAAAAAAAATTTCCATCGATTTTAAAACGATTTGAAACCGGGCAAATGAATCATGATCGGAGAATTGGGATATTTTTCAAGCGATAAGCAGCAGTTTCTGCAGATTTTATGGCAGGTTTAGAGGTTAAATTTTACTTTAAGCATCGAAGTTGTGGCAATTTGAAAATATAGAACGCAAAAAATACTTTTATTTCATAATATTAATCTCGAATTGTTGAAGTTTTCACTTCTATCGTGTGGTCTTAAGTACACGCGGTTTTTTATGTAATTTTGCGAGCTTCCATATTTCAACAAAGCCTCCTCGTCCAGCAGCTGCACATAACGACTACGGTCCCATGCATGATTGAAAAATAGAAGTTATAAACAATACCTACTACCATTAGGTATATCAATACTTTTTTCAATTTGATATGCAACTTTAAAGTTAGCGATGCTCCATACGTTTTTGACCCTATTTGCTATTACCTATTTCAGGAAAACCTTGGAAAAATTCGATCTTAAATTGCTGAAAATGTCGATAGATTTCATTCACAATTAAAAAGGCGGTCACAAGTCGTCGATCTCTCTATATCAGAGACCTTCACCTTCAAGTTTGTGTTAACCTAAATGACTGACATTTATTAGCGTAAATTTTGTTTGTTTTTTTTTTGCAGAAGCCTTTCACCGATTATGTTACTTTAAGGCGTGGTGAAGCAAAGACAAATACGGTGATTATGAACATAAAAATGTGTCAATAAATTAGTAAAGTAATTTTCCGCATGGACGTATTTTAAAACTTATTAAACAAGCGTTTTACTGCATTTTAAAGTAATATAAAATCATAGAATGACTATCGTGAAGCACATAGATATTTAAAAGTTACATGCATTACACTTTAGATTACATATATTAAATTACCTAAAACTATGCTAGGAACTTTGATATAGGGATATATTTCGCAGTGAATTTCGATTTCACATTAAATATTTTGATAATTAATAGAAGAGGAATGCTTTGAAAATTCCAACCGATCTAAGGAAATACTTGTACGGTAACATAAAACAGAAATGTATTCCGTACTTACGGTTTCACTTAACATATTACGATTATTTAAGTAATGATAAATATCGCACCAAACCACTCTCTCTATATGGCACATTTAGGTATATATATTTTTTTGGTTACATCACAAGTTATGATGATGGTATTTAAGACATTTACAAGTATGTTTTCTTATATACAGTAACAGTATACAGCGTCCGTATTTTGTCTGCAAAAATGAAAAGCATTTTTATTAAGTTTCACGATAAAAATTTATTTCTTTAAATAACTGCTTTACCATGTATGGGATGATATTTAATATATGCAACTGTGACATTTAATGTATTACGCATTAAAAATTAAAACGAAGTAACAAAAAATAAATTAATAAACTAAACATAAAAAATAATTATATACCTAATTATTATTAATTCAAATACAAATATAGATTTATACAAAACTGTACAACAGTACATCTAGTCGACTTTTTTTTCTAACATTACGTATAACGTTTATTGCAGACATTCCAAACAAACCCAAACTATTCTCTACAAAAAATTTAGTGGATAGAGGTCTGGTGATCTTGAGGGCCAACGCTCAAACTTACGATCTTGAATTTAGCTATCACAGTTCATTTAGCCGAAATTTTACGTTAGCTATATGAAGAAAATTGTCGATGTTTTTCTAATTGCCAAAAAATCCCTGTTCCTTAAGTAGACCACACAACACAAGATCTGTCTCGAGACATTCCGCGTGGCCAACGTCTTTGATATCAAGTTTCATGATGTGTGATGTTGCATCGACTAGTTTTTATATTGTGTAAGGCCGTCTCAATGAGTCCGCTACAGGCTAGCTGCTAGGTAGTATTTTGGGAAGAATTTATAGAAACATATAGAAATTACCCATGTTTATGGGACGTTAAAGCGAATACATACATGCATAGAAACCTAAAGAGTGGCCACTTGTGAAAAAATGCAAAGAAATTTATCCGGGGGCAAATAACGATTTTGTTTCTAAAAAAATACACACCATGTGCTTTTAGAAGAGAGCTCTAAAAAAAGTTTAGAATTTTTAGTCTACAGGTACACAAGCTGATGATGTATATTAATATTAGGGTGGAGTGAAAAAAATGTTTTTTATTTCTTTGATGTAATAGTTACAAAAAGTTTCTACTAGGATCACATATTATCCATACCAATTTTTGTTTCAATCGCTTTATATTTAGTGGTTCCGCCAGCCCCACCAATGTTAGAAAGGAAGTTGAAAATTGCAACTTTTTTGAATTTGTATATAACTGCATTCTTTACGTGTAAATCTTACTAATAGCAAAAATTATACTTCGGTTAGTCTGTTAGTCATATAAGCAATACTAACTACTACTATGCAATGGTAATTGGAGATCAATCATTTAGAGGGTCTGCCACGGCTGAGTCTGTACTGTAGTAATTGAAGGAGTGGGATGAGTAGACGCTCGGACTGTTGCTGTGCGTGCCCCTATTTCTTAAAAGCGTCTAGGGGATCCTATGGTTGTGATAGGCTGGCCCAGGTTCGATTGAAGACGTGTTTTGTTGTAAGGTTATGTTTATTTTTTATTAATTTACTTTTTTTCTTGATTTTGGGCATGCTTTGGGTTAGCTTTGGCAGTAGAATTTTCTTTGGCTTTGGTTATTTTTTGTTTCTTGCCAAGCAAAGCCATAATAATACCTATTATATATTCTTTCTATATGCCATTACGCATGTCCGCAGCTTTTGCATAGCAAAGTTAGTGGCTTCCCTAGACGCTTGTCTATTCCGTTCCTCGTCCGTTTGATTTTCGTTCGATTAGTACCGATTAGCTTAGAACAGTTGTCAATTCTAGTCGCAATATTTAGTGTAAGGAGTATAGAGTATCGGAAAAATCGTCACCTTATTGTTTCTGTTTTCCGTATTGAGTAATAAACTAACTTTCTATTTACTAATATTCCTGGATTACCTGGACTACGAAGAAATCAAGGAGATTAAAGAAAGTACTTTGGCTGGTTTCATTGACTTGCTATAGATTCTACAGTTTAATATTGACTTTGTCGTTAATCCTTAGTTTTTTTTGCGTCTTACTTTTCAATTTTTAATACTGGCCTACTTACTTGCCTTTCATAATTAAATTAATTCCCTAATTATTGGATTGATCCTTGGTTGTTGTTTTGTTTTTTATTTGTTCGTACTGATTAAATTCATATCAACTTACAATTTTAAATTTTTTCTTATCTCATATTATTCACCCTCGGTTCTTCTAAGCTGAGGTGAAGGTTTTGCGCCGATTAGAAGAAAGAAAAAGCGTGGCATGTTTATTGCTAATTAGCTTTTCATAAAACGCGGTTTGATATGAAACCACCCTATGATATCCTACCATTGGTCTCACAATGTAGCATTATAAGTTACATGTACAGGGCCTTTGATTACATTTACGTGGCTCCTGGAGACTTTATTTTTGAAGATAGAAAAAAAGTTTTGCACAAAAATTGTAGGTTTTTTCCATGTTATCCTTTGAAATTATGAGGAAAAAAATATCGCATCAAAAGATGGAAAAATATAAACAACAAATTTTTTAAATAGAACGTTTTGTATACAAAGATCTTTTTTTTTTTGGATTTCAAATATATATAGGTATGTTGATGATATTTGGGCGAGCAATTTTTCAGATATTTTAGCCTGAGTCATAAATAAATTGCAAAAGAAACGTAACAATGTTATTGTTTACATGGCTTTCTTAATATCATTATGATTTTTTTTTCGATGAACATCGCCCAGCACTACATCAAATCTCATCGTCCTCCTCCAGGCTGGAGAACACCAAAGTACAAAGTCTGGAGCTGATCACAGGGGAGTGACCCAACAAACCACGTTCTTACCCCTGTCATGCTCGTTTTAGCTCTGCTGTCCTATTCGCACAGAAAGCAATATTTGGCGTAGCTAATCTGCACTCTTGTGAGTAGTGCAAGAAATTTTAAATCGGCAGATATTTAATTTATGATCTTGGTACTTAATGCTTTGGAGCACTATATGCATGTTTCTTTCATGTATTTACAACATGACCCACAGAAAGAGATGGTTGTTGATTTACATTAAACAATAAAACTGCCTTTAGACTTGTCTTCAAAGAATCAATGAACAGTCGCCACTATGTATAGGTTTATATAAAAAGCAGTTCGTTTATTAAATCTGGAATATCCTGACTGAAATAATGTATCCACAATTATGATGTGTCACTGAAAAAATTAACTAGAATGAAAAATCAAAAATTATCATTTCTAATGGATGTCATTACCCACTAAATTGCCTACGTTTTTTTAATCGATTAAAAATAACAAAATTGCGTATAAAAAAACAAAAATAAACATCTGTCTCTTTTGCTAGGAAGATCCAAAAGTGCAAATGAAAAATGTCAAGAAACATAGGACTATAGCTGCGCCCAGACCGAATGCCAAAATGCTACAGATGGAAATTAGCGCAGGGTGTTTTTAAATTTTGGCACGAAACATTACATTATTGTTACACCCTGTTGTTAAATATGAGAATTTCACAGAAAAGTGCGTTAGGATACAGTTTCCGCTGAGATGGCAGAAATTAAAGGCTCGATTGTCCGCTTTGCTTAGCTTTTTAAGGTGCTACTTCTAAGGGCCATGTCGAGTCAAAAGGCTTGTCACTAGCCTAACTGAATTTGTAACTTTAACTGCTTATTTTGCATACATAGTTCAGCGTGTAGAATATGAATTTTTTCGCATGTCTGTTTTTTCGAGTATCCCTCTAGTATGTTCTTATCTCTTTTACCTCCCATTCATTGATCCTGTCTTTTAGGGCCCGTTCCACAGAATAATTCTGGTTTACACAACCGGGCTTTTGAAACCTTCTTTAGCCACCAAGTCATCTGTTATTTCGTTGCTCTCAACTCCCTATGGACCCAGGACCGATATAACAATGACCTTAATGTGGTTTTAGTCAGTTGACTAAGGGAATAACTGCCTGACTACATGCGAGCAAATAAATAAATTTTGGCTTCGTTCTAATGAGGCGTCTCAACTTGGAAGTTAGTCGATCCAGAGATTTCGGCGCTAACTACTTCTTCTATTTTTGATCCGGCTTCCTTTTGACCCTCATTTCAAAATTGCAAATATCCGCTAATTGTACAAATACGTAAAAACATGCAAAAAAGCTATATCCAATTGTGTTAAAAGATTTCTAGCGAGCCCACCACAAAAAGACAATCGCCAATTAAGCCGGCCACGCTTTGAATCCCAGTGACGTGGCAGTTTGGCAACGAACTGTAAATTCATCGTCGTTATTAAATATTACGTTACCACCGTGGTGCAATTGTTGGAAATAATAGATTTTATACAAATGGGCAAGGATGCTTGCGTGGAAGCCGTTGAAGAACGGGGACTAATTAGGTGCAGATTTAAAAAATATTCTATTTGTTAATTTCCGAAACAACCAGTTTAGAAAATACCGCAAGTTGCCGGTCGTGTACACAAGTATGTAATTGTTCGAAGATAATGCTAAATAATTATTAAGTAAGTAGTAGACATAACGGTACGGAAAATAAATGCATATGCATGTCAACATATCTTCCTTATTGATGACTGATATTTGCATGCAAAAGTATGTGAGTCGCTGTGGTAATATTAAAAGCACGCGAAAAATAATTATAACATCATTTGAAGATCCGTTTAAAGTCATATATAAATAAATAGTAGAATGTAGGAGCAGATTCTTAACCTCTAAACAAATACTTTTCTTTAAAAAAAAATATCTTCGAATTTCTTAGGATAGGACGAATACAAAATATCTAGTAGACAAAAGAGTGCCTAAAACTACACTTTATTTACTAAACAAATGAACACATTTTCAATTTACATCAATCAGTAAAATAGTAGCCTAGTACTAACCCAGCACAACCAATTAAAGGTAATATTGATTTTGCCTTTCAGTGAATTGCTTGAGAGTTAGCACAAATTCGAATGTTTCCTTATTATTATTTTTTTTTCGAGAAATTTTAATGATATCCGTATTAACTCAAAATAGGAAAACATATCATGCAGTTAAATATTTTAGGATAATAATGAAATGATACAGAATAAAATACAGGGTATATTTTTGAACACTCGTCTACACTGCCTCCATTAAGAAGGTAATCTACACAGACATGTTTAGGTTAAATGTCTTTGGTAATCTATACAGGTTGAGATAGACAATAATAATTTGGGCATGTTGTAATAACACTAACCCAATTATTTTATTTCGATAAATTCAAATTACCGATAGCAATTTTGTGAAAACAATACTTTAAGAAAAAAAATATTTTGAGAAGATCCCGGTTTAAAAAAAAATTAAATTGACGAGACGACAGGTAACCTCTCTCGCCTTATTTTTCTCTTATTTTAGCTTCTTTCGATGAGAATTATTCGTTCCTACCGTCTCTTCTAGACGAGAATTTAAATTTTATAAAAGGAAAATTATGACAATATTGACAATTGAAAGTACAAAAATCAGTAAATTATTTAAGGATCATAATTCAATCAATTTGCTAATATATGAATGACATATGCTATTTCATTAAAACAAAATTACCTCGAGTAACCTGTCAACCAAATCAAAAAAATAAAATAAATAAATCCGGAGCACTCCTTTATACAACCGGACATTTAGAAAAAAAATTAAATACATTTGGAAAACATAACATTATTGCATGTCATTTACAAAGTTAAAACCGAAAACACCTGTTGCGAAAAAGTCAAATGTTGTTTATTCTATACCATGTACGAACCGTCCTAAAAATATATAAGAATGACACGCCAATGAACGGTTATAAATATACTAAAGACGCTTCAACTGCGCTTGACAAACACCAAAGAGAAACAATAGTTATTTGTGTATTTAGAGCGCAAAGTAACGGATTGCCGCTTGAGAAAGAATGTTACTGCGCGACGCGTAAGCGGAGCGCAGTAATCTTTCGAAAACGCCAATCTTACTTTGCGCTCGAAAAACACACAGAAGTTTTTCTACAGCCGCATTTTTCAAATATAAATGTACATTTTTCTCTATACTTATTCTGAAATTTGCCAATGACTGTCAGTTTTGACATATTATGTTAGGGCTTCGGGCATATTTAGAATAAAAGTGCCAGCAATAAACTGTAACAAACGCACGACTGTCATTTATTTATCTTCGGTTTCCATGACCATTCAGCACACTAGACGGAAAAAGTGAGAATTTCCTTTTCCATGTTCGCGCTAAAGCGCAAAATAAGAATCCACGGCATTCGTCGATTTTGCGATTTCATTTGAATTTAGTATTTAGTTATTTTGCGCGCGGCTGTAGAAAAAATATATTTCCAATTTAAATTGAATGATATGAGACTTTTCGAGAAAAGCAGGAAGCAGGAATGTGAACGCCTGGCTCAGATGGTAAGGCTCTAGCGTTTAGAATGCGCAGTAATTGGTTCCACGCCCGGCGCTTGCATAACTTTTTGGCATGCTTTGGGTTAGTTTTTGTTGGTTGCGAAATTGACCGAAACGGAAAAGATTTTGACCGGTCAAAATCTCTCCACGTCAACAACTGCTGTTGCACAGAGGCGGGGACGGGGTAGGGCAAAAAGCAACCAGTATGGTGGAAAGGGACTCTGGCTTTCCACGAGTTCTATCAGTAAGAAAGAGCTGACATCACCTAATTGGTGGAACGCAAATATATGATCCTACCTTTTTCAAATTGCACAGGGGTTTTACCTTCCATCTTCTTCTACCTGTGCCAAACGAAACTGGTCGATGTGGGGAAATGTCCACTCTAAGAAGAGGAACGGATTGAAGATCACAACTGTTGGCAAAATCGTAGGAGTATAACATAACCTAAGACTTCTGAAAAACATAGATAACGAAGACATAGAGAGAGGAATTCTAGGAGGAGCTCGAAGACTTCATCCCACTACGGGAATTGGAGACGGAAAGGGACAGTAACACAGAGGTAGCTGGGAGTGGTGATACTACCCGGGATCCTACCGAGGAAGATTGTCGAATTGCAATTCTGTGTTGTATTTTGTATTTTTGTCTTGTTTTCGCAAAAACTTGTTAAGTTGTAAGATAACTTCTTAACTTCACAATGTCTTTTTTGTTTTTGTATAAATAAACGCTTATGTTCGCTTGTAAACAGCCAGTTTTTTCAATCGTCTGCAATATCCATAATAAAAAAGGGATAACATTATAATATTAATATCAATGCGTTTTTCCATAATGGGAGAAATTAAGATTTTGACCGGTCAAAATTGTCAATTGACCGAAAAGAATTTGGCTTGTCAAATGCACAATACTAAAATATATTGATTCATATTACATTCAATAAAATGGTTATATCCTGCAGACGACATACAGCCCCATAACCCATAACATCACTCCTCCTCCGCCGTGCTTCATCGTAGCTTTCATATTTTTTAATTTCAGTTCTTCATTAGGCTTTCTCGATATTCATATTTTTCATCGGACCCAAATAAATAAGGTTTATTTTGGTGTCATCAGCAAATATTACTGATTTTCCAAATCTTTCCTTACAGGTTCCCTAGCAAACTCTAACCTTTCTTTGGCTAATAAAAGATTTGTTTCGAGCAGTTCGACCATGTAAGTTTTTTTTTCGCAATATCCGTTGAATTTTTTTTCCGGGTTACGCCTTTTTCCAAACTGTCTTTTCATCTCATCGAGTAATTTTATTGCACTTTTTTTAGGATTATTTGCTATTTCTCTTACAATCCATCTTTCCTCACGTTCGTTGAAGATCTTATTTGGATCCAACGTCTGTGGAGCCAACCTCGATTTATTCTCGACTCTATTTTCACTTTCTTAAGGTTCAGTTATGTGCTGAATAGCTGACGAACATTTATTTTCCATTTTGGATATGTCTCTTTGGCTATATCCGTTTCTGCAGTGAGTAATAATTAAATTTCTTTCAGTAATGGAAGTTCGAAGACTCATTCTTAAACAATTTCGTTTTACTGACCAAAAAATTGCTTTGAAATGACAAATTAAATAAAAAACAATCGCAATAAGAAACTAATGCAATGACTACATTGTAAATTTCAAATTGATAAGTTGTGCTGTTTTTGGTTCATCTGCATCATTTAAGCTGTGACATTAAAATCGCGCATAATTTAATTAAATACTTATTGTTATTTAGGTATAACATATTCGAAACAAAAATTTAATTTAGGCATTTTAGAAGACTCGCATTAATTTATTTTCAGTTTGTTGCTTTGTCAAAATAAATCTTGAGCCACCAAGACAACTTAGTTTTTTTAAACAGCGACTGCATCATTTGAGCTGTGTGTATATACAAATTTGACCGGAAGCAAACTAAATACTCATTTTCACTTTACGAATTGTTATTATTACACAAATATAATAATTAAAGTTGTGAAAAGTTCATTAAAATTAAGCGATATTTTCTGGTAATGCGTAAAGCAGTACATTACGCAATTTAAGATATATAAGACTCGTATCACTGGTACGTAGCTAATTGTTCCAACCTACTGAGCAACGCGTTTAAATGACCATCGAAGATTACAGTAGAAAGTTTAATTTAATATTTATATATTACACACCAGCTACTTTGTTAAAAAGATTAGATAAATGCACGGATAAATGCCAGCAGTAACGGACTAAGTCCCGGCTGGCACCGATTTCCCACATAAGAAAAGACAGTTTAATACGAGAAAATTGCACAATTTGGACCAAACTACCATAACTGTCTGCGAACATCCGAAAAAATACCCTGTAATTGCATCTTGATATTTGGAATGATTTTAATTGAAGATAAATGTCCCAAATCGCTCCGCTTTTCATGCTCAGTTCTCCGATTAGTTTTATGTTTAATATAACCAAAATTTCAACAAATTGTAATTTGCTGGAATATACATAGTAATTCTTTTGTAAATTCATCTTTAGTGTTAGCAGAGGGTGGTATTTTTTTGTGGTTACGAGTCTTTTAATTCAACTGCCGAACAATCATTCATAAATTTTCTCCTCTATTCGATTTTTTCGTTGTGAACTAATTTGATAAAATGTTTTTATAAATATACAGTTTTCGAGTCTGTTAATTCGAGTAACGAAACTGGTAAGTAAATTTTACTCTTTAACACATTGAGGCACATTTTTTTAAGTAAATGGATTTCTCTAATATCTCTAATTTGCATCCTATTATCGCTATACACTGTAATAAGTTTCAGTATTATTACCATTCTAACTATGCAATTTTTACTTCCTATTTGGTGTAAAATATGAAATAACTAATTTTTTCAAATAAATTACAGCTGGTGTATAATATGTTTTAACAATACATTATTTTATTATTTTACGTTTAATTACACAAATATACACTATATCTCACACGTTTGTGTAATTTAATGTAATATTATTTAGTAATGTAAAATTATGTAAAAGAATGTAAACGTATGGATAAAAATGTAAAATTTATTTTTACATGGTACGCTATGGAAACATTGCCTTAGTGGTATTAGGCGCGCGTATTCCCCCCATCTTCCCCCGAGCATCGATCACCGGATCGGGTGAACAGAACAGACGTGATGACTTTCATACGGTGGCTGCGGCCAAAAAGTGGTGAATTATGTGATTCTGTGTATTGCATGTGTTGTTCCACTTGCTAGTGACCGGCTATTTTTTATAGACAGGTGCTTTTTCGTTTATCCTGAAAGTACTTCAACATGTTTTTGCCAGTCTGTACAAAACACGAACCTATTTTACTTTAAGTGTAGCCATTGTACTGTGGTCCTTAGGTGATGCTTGTAACATTTGTGCAATAAGGTTCCCGTACTTTTTTGCCAAACGAGGAGGCGCCCTTTGCTTTGCTCTAAAGTTATAGCATATGGCCATCTATTTTTTTTTAATTTTAAGTATTAGAGTATTCAGTTATTTTTTTACAGCAGTTTTTATTAAAAAGCTAATATAATAACAATTTGCTTTGTTACCCTTACCATTACCTTTACGTTTAATATGTTTGTCGTGCAAAAGAGAACTATGTTGTTGTAAGGTTAGGATGGTAGTACAGTGTTATTTATGCATTATTTTATAGAGTGTCTAATACAATGTGTCTATATTGGAACCCCACTTTTCACATAAAAAGGAAATGTACAGTTTAAAATATTGTTTTGCGTATAAGTCATGGTGTTGCATATTAATATGAACTGATTTTAAAATTTGTTTTTCTATTTTGCGTACAAACTGATTCCATTTCGACACGCAAAGGAGTGTCGAAAAGGACATTTTTCTACACTACTTTTGTTGACTAGTTGCTATAATATTAACAAAATTGTTCAATGTCAAGGTCCACTAGCAAAAATTGCGACACCGACACAAATTGATTTACATAAAAGCACATGTACAATAATGCAATAAGAAATAAGTTTACCTATTGTAAAAACTTTTGCTTTCTTAAGTAAATGATTTGAATAAGAATGGAAATTCACACAGTATATCAAGGAAATCTTTACACAACGAAGTCAAGTAAAATATACTTTTCTTGCTGTTTATGGTAATTTTACTTGAAGGTCCGAGGCAACCCCTTGCCAACGATTGAGTATGTAATTTTACATAAATACTTTTTACTGTGTATATAGCGACGATTTACAGTATGCTGTGTTATTCATTTTGCTTAGTTCCCTAATAAATTTTTAATTTCAACGCTTTATTTTTTATTAAAGAAATCTTAATTTCAACTCAAATTAAAAACATCACTTGGTCACTGCTTTTTATTTTCCTAAATAATTCCATATTATTATTATTATTATATTCCAGCTGCAATTAAATTATTAAAAATCACCGCCAAACTAAAGCTGACCTTCAACTATTATTTTGTAAGCAATTTTTTACGGAGTATTTAAACACGCAATCTTACCGGAACGGGCTGTTACGTTATTACTGTAATAAACAATTACCAATTTCTGACAACTATTCTTATAGCTCTAGACTGATATTGTTCAGTAATTATTATGTTGGGAACGACACCCACTCGCAAAAACATTGGTAATTATGATCGCTTTATAATATCTTATACAAGATATTTTGTACGTCCTACCAAGACAAGTAGGATGCCTGAGAAATAGTCTCGGCCCACTATTTTAAAATTAGTTATAAAACAATATTAATACGAACGGATTTTAATTTTGGTTTTCACTTTTTATTTTCCCGTTTCTTGGTATAAGGAATTAATAATAATTGGCTAGTTTGGGTTAGTTTCTAAAAGAATCCTTTCAGAGCATTGGGATTTCGGGAAACGCCTAACCACTTCATAATGGCCTTGATTGAAAAATAGTTCTCTCGACGACAGTGCAGTGGGTTGATGGGGAAAAAGTTGTGACGTTTTTATGTTTACCTTACTATATTTGAGAAGATAATTAAAAATAAACTGTCAGGCACACTCCCGAACGAAATTCAAAAGAATGTCTGATGAGACTTGAAAAGTCGAAGCCGGTCGCAGGTGGCACCTTCCCGGACCTAATTGAAGATCAAGCTCCCATATGAATTGTATGGTCTTATTTATATAATATATAGACCAAGACCAATTTAAGGGCAATTGACATGCTGTCGAGAAATTTAGGAAATTCCGTCTACTACAGGAGATATCGGTAAAAAACCGAAAATCAGCTATTTTATTTTTATTTTTTTGTTTGAAGAGATTAAGTAAAATAAATGTCACATTATTATTGCCACTTTCCTCTACAAGATGGCAGTATCAAATTCTAATTCCGACGTTTCGCTTTCCCCGCCCTCTTCATCAAGTTCATTTTTAAATACGGACCTGAATTTTTTATCTAATTTTTTTTAAAAGCCTTTGATCTCTCAAAACCAACGATATGTCACACTTGTCCGATAGTGGTAACAAATGCTGTCATAAGTGAAATCGGGTCACAGCACATTATCTCTTATGGGGAAAATCTAGATTTATTGATAAGTGTGATGCATCATTGGTTTTGGGGACACCAAAATCTAAAGTGTGTAAGAAATTAGATAAAAAATCCAGGTCCGTATTTAGAAAAATGAAGTTGATGAAGGGGGCCCGAAAGCGAAACGTCGGATTTAGAATTTGATACTGCCATCTTATAGAGGAGAAAAAGTGGCAACAATAATGTGATATTTATTTTACTCTATCTCTTCAAAGAAAGGTAGAGAAAAATAAAAATAAAATAGCTAAATTTCCTACGGCGCGGCATGTGAATCACCCTTAAATTGCGCAACTTTGCCTTATTTTAACCGACCCCGTATCTCTGGGGAAATTATTTGTGATTCCACAATTTCTTTTGGGGTTTTGTGAAGTAACCAAAAGCATAACATTGCAACAAGTGTTGAATTTTTGTTCTGTCAGCCGGACCCGTCGGCAAACAGAAGCAGTTTTTTAATGTCGGTTAAGTCTGTGTGTAGTAAAACTTAAAAAAGCAAAATTGCAAATAGTGGATTTTGGAACTGAATTTCACAAGCATGCCGTTTTAAATTGAACTAAGAGGGTTTTGCTACGAAAATTTCTTCAAACGCATGGTGGGTTCTGGAACAATACTCTAGTTCCACATACGGGGAATCGGAAACAAACATGAAATTAAAGTATTTTTTTGAAAGGTTTCTAGTGCCTTTAGGAAGTAAATACTCGGCTAAGCTGAGCCCGTTCGAGGATCAATTTTTGTCAGCGAAAGATGGACAAGTTCGACGCAGATGACTTGGAAGAGACGAAGATAAAAGATGGGTATCCTATGCTAGGGTTTGTGGATGAGCCGGGTCCTCAATATATTATTATATTCTATTATATTCGCAGTATATTTGGATACATAGGTTAATGTTATTAAGCTCATTTCGGTAAAGAAGAATTCACTTCTAACACGTGTACTGTGTTAGA
>MU182162.1:481700-494149 GCA_016904865.1 Pissodes strobi
TTAAAAATTCAATATAGCGGACGAATTTGAGAAATGAGTATATTTGATCCCTTTGCAAATTTTTGATGTGTGTCACTGGGATAATAATCAATCCAAGTTGTATCTTGAGTTCTTGTTGAATTACTTTTTGTGTTCGGCAATTATTGTCTTATCATCTGGATTCTTGCACATCCAAACCTTTACTGGTAATTTATATGCGAGGCTCAGCAAAAACTCAAAACAACGGATTCGAGCATGTAATACTGGGAGTGAAAAATTAAACAATGCTGGATCACATATCTTTGAAACCATTAAGTTTATGTTGTTGAAGTCTTTTTGAGTATAGAGACACACGTAGCATCTTTGTGTGCTTCTATTACCGGTTAAGGCATTTCTTCCATTACCATCAATCATTGACAATAACAAAATGAATCGGACATATAAAGTTAGTTCTTGGATTTGGAAAGACAACCCTTCAATATTTTTTAACTCTGCTTCTACACGATTCTGTTCTTTTTTAGAAACTTCTCTTGATTCACGCAGAAATTGAATCCTGATTGGACGGCAGTATCGAGGGGATGATGGACATGGATTTTTGCCAAATTATGTTCTGAGTGTCTTCCGAATCTGGATTTCCAACCACTAATTTTAATGGAACCAGCCAAGTAACTAAAACACTCGAATCTGAGTCATCGGGGTTATCAAATCTAAGCTTGTAATTTTGTTGGCCAGAGGAACCATCGAATCCCCACTTGCACACAAGAAACGCATTTTTGAGTTCCTCCGAGCTAAATCTATGCAGGATGTTTTCTTGTAGAATTAGAATTCTATCTGTTGTGTGTCTTATAGTAATGATTCAAGGGGAACCTCCGCGCTGGTGGATGTAACATTCAGATTTTTTTGATAGCATTCAAGTTTTGCTTTTTGAACAACTTTATAAGAAGGAAATTTGTTTTTGTCTTTTTCTCTAATGAGATTATATTGGGCCCGTGACAGACCTGCTTCTACGACAACCAAAAGCGCCACGTTTGGCTTTAATTGAGTGATCTGCGACTTCTTTGACTTTTTTAAGGCTCTTATGTATTCAGAAGCCATCTCAGGGTTTAAAGAAATTTCCTTTAGGATCTTAGAGGCTTCAACATGCCCAGATTTTCTTAGCTTCATTTGAGCAGCATAGCATATTTCCTCAACTGTGTTTTGTTTACGCAAACTGGCAGTTTTTTGGCGCTTGCTATTTTCACTGCATTCTATAAAATTTGTCTCTGGACTAACCAAATCCTGTTTGCCTGTATAAAAGTTGACTCATTTCTACTGGATTTGTTCCATTTCTGTTTAAAATCAAACAAAAATTTTGAAATTGGTTGTGCAATTTTATGGAATTTTTCGACTGGGCAATTTGTTATTTGTTTCACATAATCTTTTACAAACTGACATTGCCGATTTGATTTTGTAGATGGACATTCTTTGACTTTTTGCCATAAATCCCTACGGCTGATTTCCATATTGGAGACTAAAAGAACCAAATAAAAAGTTTAAAGTTGGAAAAAAATAAACCCAAGCAAAAACAGAAAACTTTGTAACTTATCTATTGAGTCAAAAAAAGAAATATATTATAAATTTTTTATTTTAATTAACTCCGCCATCTTAGATTTCAAAATGGCGAACATTTTTGCAATTATCCCAGAAGTCAAATATTCCACATCGAACGAGCTATATTTTATTAAAATTGGAGAAACCTTAAATAAGATATAATAAAATCAATTTATTTCAGTTCTTTATGGTACACCAGGAGTAAAATGCACAATTTCGCTCCATGGGTTAAACCGCAAAATACCGCAAAAAGGTTTGGTACTATATTCAAGGTAAGGTTTCGAAGAAAAAAGCATAATCAAAGTTCCCACTGAATACGATTGAATATGTAACTTTTTCGCTAGCCATATCAACATGTTTGGGATTTTTTCAATTTTTGTTGGCGCTTACGTAAACTTTCCCTATTTGCCTTAACAGAACACAGATTAAAAAAAAAATTATATGTAAGTAATCTCTACTTACCACAGTTGAAGGTAGCCATATAAATTTTGTTCAATGTATAGCCTATCAATTTAAAAAAATGCTTTGAAATTGGCATATATTTTAGGCTAAAAACTACAACGCTAACAGATTAAAAATATGGATGACTTTGACAAGCTCTATCAACTGTTTAACTGGCGATAATGTTTCATGGCTGACTTGATTAAAGGTAGAGATGCATAATGTATTATTTACAATAGATTTTTTTGCCTAATTCTTATAATTGCATTTTCGACTTTTTGGTAACTTTTATGCGTCCAAGCCCCACCGTGCAGCGTGTGCGCTAAAATTTTGCTATTTTTAAAATCAAGAAGTCTCCTGAAAAATTAAACTGATTATTTGTTTTACCGTAAATTATAGAACAGTGAAAAAAAATCGATACGTATTTTTTAATTTCCACTAAAGATGATTATTACGAGAGCTATGCCAGTTTTTAGTTTTGTATATATAGATATAATCGTTGACTGATCTCAGCCAACGATATAATATACTAAGCATGGTGCGACGTAACAATTAATATACATGGTGACGACATAAGCATATTTCATGGTGTTGCATCGCCTCATTTTTCGAACTATGAAAAAAATAGCAATAAAAATTTTAATGAAACTTCCTCATTGTGGTATTCGCTTGACCACTAATTCCGACACTTGACAACCACTAGGTACTCGATTATTCGCCAAACAATGAAACCTTGGAATCGCCTCCAGAAAGAGCAGACTATTCTACGCGATTCTCGAATCGCACAGACGTCCCAGGCGACCACTGATAAATTTTAGGGATTTAGCTGGATAAAAAAGTCAAAACTGAAACATGCTTTACCATAAAGTAGTTATCGTCCAAGTCCAAATAATGCTAAGAAACCCTCAGTTACTTACGCTATGCTTAGGTAAATCAATCATCAACTTAGTTGACTATGTTTATTTATAAAATTTGGTAAATCCTTTTATACATAATATTATTTTACTAGTTTAGTTTTGTATTCTTGCATTATTTTATATACACTATCACATTTCACGTGATGTCTCACGTTTCACTTTATATTTAAGGTATTAACCTTCTGCTTAGTATATATTTATTCCAATAAAAATGTAAGTTGTTTTACAATGCTATCATGTTTTATTTATTTGGCACAACTTTATCTCTCCATGCTTCTCAATTTCAATCTTAACAAATTATAACTTATAAAACATTTTTGCTTTCGAGCGACGGTAAGTGAGAAATAAGTATTGTAGTCAACCAAAAATTCGGCTGCCAGCAAAAATTTAAATAAAAAACAAATTCATATAAGTACATGCCAATTTATCTTATTAGAATTATATTTAGTTTACTTACACGGAATGTTCATTCTAATGGCATAATATATATTAAATTATTCAGTAAAATATAACATCTTTATAAGTAAATATCGTTAAAATCCTTGGTCTTATCATAATTTTATCGGTCAATGCGAAAACTCCATACGTGCGAAAACTATTTCTTGTGAACATCCGTTGGCCGTTGCCCGAGTATCTCAAAGCGCCTCGCGACTGGATCTAATAAATGAATCAAGAATGGTCTGAATTCCTTTCGCATTTCCAGGCATATGCCGCGAGGTCGCACCACCAATCAGTGGGTGAGACGTAAGGGTATCGAAAAGGAAGGTGTCACGTTTCTAGGCACGGCATTTGCGCGTTTTCCCCTATTATCAGTCAACGATATTACACAGAAAATATATAGATTTTGCAAGGAAACGATCATTCCATTGTTCTAATAATCGCTGCCTACTAATACTTATACCTACAAAATTGTTTAAAAGACAATGCTTATACTCTCCACACCAAGAGTGGTGCATTTTTTGAAATTATAAACTTTAGGCTAAAAATACATATCATGTATTTTTGTAAAGCTTATAAAATTTACAATCAAACGAAAGAAAAATATACGGCGCACAGCAGAAATCTGACTACGCCCCTGGAGTCTACGTAAAAAACTGTATAAGAGCAAGTTTCTAGTTTTGTGATATGTTAAAGGATAACAGCGTCTCAGGTTTTCCCGCCTTTTTCCCGGTTTCCAGTTTTCCAGGATTATTTTCAATTTCGCCCTGTATCTCAGAAACGAAGCGCGATATGAAAATATTGTTTATACCATCGTTTTTTTTTTTTTCACAAAAGAGTAGCAAAGTGCTGCGAAAACTCCAACTCTCTATCTTTACTCGTAAGTGGGATACCCTGTAACATCATCGAAAATGGGACACTCTGTACATGTTTTGAACAGAGTGGATGTAGTTAGACAAAGCTGACATTGTCTCAAACTTGAATTAATATATTCTATATATTATCCTAAACGAACTATTTAAAAAACGCAAAGTGTTATAATTAATTATTGTATTTTCTAATGTAGTTATGTCGGCGACTGTATGATGTCAATTTTATATTTGCTTATGTACAATTTCTGTATTTGTTATGTTACGGTCAAGTTCTGCTTTGGATTGTTTTCTTATCTTGTCCACTTCATGCTGACCTAGGTAAACACTTACTGTGTTACTGTGTATGAACACCAAACAAACTTGTCTTTGTCTTAAGGTGTATACAGACTTGGCGAGACGAGCCCGAGACGCGCCGCGAGACAAGCGCGAGGCGCGCCAAGAGCCACGAGCGACCAAACGAGACGCTCGCGAGTCCTACTGCGATCCATAGATCGCGACGCGCCAAACCATACGTAGTCGTCCCGTGGCTCGTAGCGCCGTGCACTTATAGCCGTCCACACTGAGCCTCAAGCATCCTTTGATGTTTCGTCGAAAAACCGACTGGCGATGGATCGGAACGAGACGCTCGCGAGCCTACCGCGAGCCCCGTCCACACTTGAAATTTTGGCTCGGCTCGCGGCGCGTCTCGTGCTCGTCTCGCCAAGTCTGTACGCACCTTTATACTATTTAGAACGGATGGCGTGCATTGATAAGGTACGTTTTCCCATAGAAACACGATAACTGAATATAATATACAGAACGAGTAAATAAAATGAAGTGGGAAATTACGTGTGGTTTTTCGGAGTGCAATTTCCCACTGTAAAGTAATATGTAAAAATTGACAATCAAGGTTGTGAGATAGCGTCTCAGGTTTCCCCGCCTTTTTCCCGGTTTCCAGTTTTCCAGGCTAGTAGACACCATAAGTGTTATCTCCGCATGTTTTAAGAGTATCATACTTTAGAATAATATTCTATAATAATAATAATAATATAAATCTAAATTATTTGTAAATATAATCGCAAGCATTCTAGGCTGTACATACTGTACAATTATTATTACAAAGGTGCGTATTTAAATACTGCACACGGTATATGATAGAAAAATGAATACCCCTAAGCTTTCTCCTATAATAATAGAGGATTAATTACCAAGTATACTTTCTCACCATTTCCATTACGCATAACAGTATATTTGAATTGTTTCGTTCGGCAGTAATTAAATAATTTATATTATTACTACTTACTTGTCGAACTGATTTTTTTCTTACATCAGAAGAATTGAATGCGAATTAAGATTAATTCCGATAAGAAATATTCCATAATTTATATCTGCTAGTGCTAGTCAGTTATTTTTTAATATCACATGTTAATCCAAAATTGAATTATTTAAGAACTTTCATTGACGCATTTATTTCTTTATTTGATATTTTCTTGCATTACCTAATCGTCCGTACATTGCTAATGGAAATGCAACATTTCAGTCTCTGACAATTCATTTTAGGTGAATACCTATGATAGCTTCGGGTTAGGGTATCGCTGGAAACGAATAGAATTAACAATTTTGACTTTGATGTTTATAATATTTTTTTTACTTGACTTAAAAACGACCAATGGTTGACAGGCCAAAATTGAGGTATACCCAATTGATATCACGTATTTAACGTAATGCTTGACGTTTAATGAACCACATAGTTTCACGCATAGAGTTTCTTATAAATATTTTTCTTGAATTAGCACTCTGTGTTTCTTGCGTAAAATGTATTTAATTTACCTATATAGCCACTTTCTATATTTTGTTTTCGGATTTTTTTTTTTTAGGACATACAAGTAAGTAGTTCCCCATTGGATGACATGACAGAATTTCTTACAAAAAAAAAAATCGAACTTTCGCAGATCGTTTTTTTAGAGACAAATTAAATTATACATTGGAAAAGCCAAAACTGACGTTACAAAACAAAATAAAATGTATCCATCAGTTTAATAGGGATCTTAAATCCAAATACAGGGTGCGGCATGCAAACCTGCATTTTTGAAATAACGGTAAAAAATAAACGGTTGTTTTTTTAAATTTTAGTTCTACGTTAAAAAAACATTTAAGAAACGCTATTCATTGTTTAAAAATAACACCATTAAAATGCCGTCCATCTCAAACGATGCATTCTTGCAGCAGGTGTCTAGAATTGTTCATTCCATCACGGATTATCTGCTGAGACTGAGGGACTCTTTCGATTTCCTGACGGATCCTCGCCTTCAGTTCTTCAAGAGTACGAGGCCGTTCTTGGAAAACTTTGCTCTTTAGGTAGCCCCACAAGAAAAAATCACATGCGGTGGGGTCGGTGAACGGGGAGGCCAAGAAATTCCGGGATTTGGAAAACTTCGTTGAGGAGATTTATGCTCACATTGGCAGTGCGGCTTGTGGCTTCATCTTGTTGAAATGAGGTTTCATCATTCAGTCCATGTTCAGAATCGTGAGGAATGAAGAATGTTCGGAACATTTCCGAATAGCGTGTCGTATTCATGGTAACAGCTTGCTCCCTTTCATTTTCAAAAAGAATTATTTTAATAATAATTAGACATTGCGCATCAAACTGTAACCTTGGCCGAATGTATTGAGTGATTTTTTGACGTAGTTCTTGAGGGTTTTCATCACTCCAATACCTACAATTCTATTTGTTTACATAACCCGAGTGATGGAAATATGCCTTGTGGGACATCGAGAGAAAGTGGATAAGTTCCTCATTTTTTTTTCAATCATTTCCAAAAACGTTTCACGGCGCCATGCGTCATGCAGCGAAATCGTTTTCATTCATAACCTGAACCAATGGAATTTTGTATGAGTGATAATGTAACTCTAACTACAAGATCCTTCGGGTGGTCCCGTCTAAAACTCAAAGCGCAGCATCCTGTCGACGCGCTGATCTCCGCTCATTCAACATTCACGGGTGTTCGTACTGATCTCACACTGCCATATCTTCTGTTTCTTGTTTCACCGATATTTTCAAAGTGTTGTACCTATAACTGTATTGAGTTAATAGAAGCCACGGGCCGTTCTCTAATGTTCCATTGAGTACGAATGTGTTGCTGGATCCCAGAGAAGGACTTTATTCATACCGACAACTTCGGCTTCTCCATTCGGTACTATGGTTTGGACAACACAAATATAATTGTGTTGCTTTTTGTTGCCAGGGAATAAAACAACTATGAACTCACCTTGCTTATAATCGAATAAAACTTTATTCATACCGACAACTTCGGCTTCTCCATTCGGTAGTATGGTTTGGACGATACAAACATAATTGTGTTGCTTTTTGTTGCCAGGGAATAAAACAACCACGAAATTACCTTGCTTATATTCGAATACATTCTTGAGATTTTGTTGAACCGTATAAAGGGAAAATTCCTCTGAATAAAACATTCCAAAATTTAACTTATTTGTAATTTCTGAGATTAGGTATACAGCCTAAATATATTTGCAAATAGTCGAATACAAATACGTTGTGTGTACGACAAAAATACACTAATTTTAGCTACAAATATTTATGAAAATATCGCATACCAGCAGAACACTAGAATATCGTGTTTCACATTTAGAATAAAATGATGGGTCAATATCTGAGGCTAAAAATGGATACTAGATGTTGGGACCTGTACCCTTCAGTAGCTTATAAATCCTGATTTTGAGTTAAAGTGTCAACAATTGAGGGTTTCACCTTAAATAGTAATTTTTGCAAAAGTGGTGTTTAATCGAATGGATTCGATATCGCATTGCGTGTAAAATCTTGAACCAGAAATTATATTTAGAGATAGAGATCCATTCTGATGCAAATAAATTCCGGTGACCGGGGCTTTAACCACCGTCTTTTAAAATACTATTAAATACCATTTTTTCTACACCGAATAAATTTTAGCAGATAAATTCAAAATAGAATTAAGTAACATCGATAACCACATTATTATATTTCGGTTGAGAATAATTGGTACAAAATTAGTCCTGGATTTTTTACGTGATTAAAGCGGAAGCTCCCATAAACGACAAAAATATCAATGTCTACAATGGTTCAATGGTTAGACACAAATAAAACTAGCTTTTTGTTAGGAATTTCACGAGGTCATGCGCTATTGTGCTCTACACCTACAGTTCGCATTGTTTCGCAAAATTGTTACACAGTGTTTTCGTTGTTGATGTTTGCGGCGGGAAGACGTGTAAGAATCGAATGCAAATCCTTGCAGGATTTTAGCAAATGTTTTAAAGACATCATTCCGTTTGTGTTCAATGTAAGAAATGTTGATGTGGCAGATTTATCTGCAAACACATTAAACAATTATGAAGTGAAATTTTCGCCGCCGGTATATGAGATGTTACGCTTATGTCGGACATATTCATGGAAACCGCTCTAGCTGTATTTCGACTCCTGTTAAAATCCTCAATAACGTATGAACTTATAGCGTGAATACCAAGTGTAGTACAAGCTGAATAGGCCTGCTAAGGATCATGTTATGGACGAAAAGCAGTTTCAACATAATTATCATACCCACGAAGTTGCGGAGCAGGAAGGCATATGGAAGGATGGAGTCGACACTTAGACTGAAGAGCATTACTGAATGATATGTAGCAGTTCGAGTAAAATTAGGATTTTCTGAGCTCTTCTGTATTTAGATAAGGTTAAGTATTTGTGAAATATAACTTCAGGGAAGATCCTCATAATGTTGCTTCCACCAAACAAACGAAATAAGAGTATTAAGAACTTCGAACTCTTCGAAGTAAATTAATATCCGCTCAGAGAAGTATCGGAGTTATATTAGATTATGTCAAGATTATCTGGGGAATACCTATTGAGTAACTAACAACTAGAGTCTGAAGCCAAAAGTGGTCTGCCAAATGTACATCAGTCTAGTGAGACCCTCAATAGCATATGAATTCATTGCATGCTGGCCAAAGGTGATGCAATACATAACAGATGCTTGACATATCTTCTGGACCTTTTCCCGAGTTAGTTATCGAACGGAAGGCGGGAATTGGACTGCACTGATCGTAAATTTCATTGGACAAATGATAATATCGGGAGTAGTTGAGTAAATAGAAAAATCTCAACTTCAGTGAGATCGGATCAAATTATTCCCCACCAACTTCACGGTACACCCTCTGAGTGCTTTAAAGCGGTAATTCTCTATCAAATTTGCCGCGTACACAGACGTGTGCGCATTTCAGGAGGAGCTAGCGCAGTTGGAAAGTGACTAACCAAGAAGTATTAGCATTCTAGATACAATACAAATGCAAACGAGAAATAATAAAATAGTTTGGGTTAACATGAATATGAATATCGAAGATTCTCTGGATGAATTGAGAACCATATTGGAACACAGTAAGTGTTTTGTGTGCCAGGTCAAAGAAGATTTCACGGAACTGAAATTCCCAAGGAGGTTTTAAAGCGAAGATAGTCAGAACATACGTTGCCAAGCCATAATCAACTGCAAGGAGCTGTATAAACCTCCACTGAAAATTTTTCATTACGGGACTGTATGTAATATGATTTTGAACTCATAAGTCAACTGTTAAAACTGGACCCAAGAGGATATAAGCTCCTAACAGCATATATGCAGATACACTAACGAGAGTATGTATGTTAAGTCCAGTGATTTCCATCAGAAGAACGGTATCAAGAAAAAATAATTTGTTACAAAAGCAACCAACTCATTCAAAAGAATATTAATTAGTTGTTAAACTGTACTGCTATTATTCGAATGATGCTATTTTTGCGTCATTTTGCCACTAACAAAATAATCCAGTAAAACATATCAAGATTTATTAACCATATTGGGGTATGGAACCTTCGGTAACATGCACTGAAACATAGTTTTATCCACAATACCGAAACCGTTTTTTTGCACTCGACGCGCATTTCGCTAACCATATTAGCATCATCAGGAGATGATTAAAACTGTTTAATGTTTAATCATCTCCTGAAGATGCTAACATGGTTAGCGAAACGCGCGTCGACTGCAAAAATTCTGGTTCGATATTGTGGATAAAACTTTGTTTTAGTTTTTAATGTGGATAAAACAAAATTCATAAGATATCCAATGATGGTCAAGGCACAGCTTATTCACTACCAGCTAGTCATCTTTCGGCGGCATTCTTTGATTTGGGAAAGTCGATAATCAAATTTTGCAAATTTTAGAAGTGGCCCATGACTCAATATTGTTTTAAACGTCTGGGCATCTGAATAATACTCTTGACAATTCGTTTAGTTTAAATATGTTTTTTATCGTCTAAAATCCGTTTAAATGGCAAAATTGAATGAATAAAAATCCGAAATTTTGAGGCCTTTTTTAGGGCGATGGCCGTAGCTTAGGACGAATTTGTCGTGGATTTTGAAGCGACATTCATTTTAAATTCAACCGTGGCCAACGCGACTGTGGAGTTGAACCGCTCAGGGTACTGCCAGGTAGGCGCAATGCCCGACACTCCAACTTTCCGATTTCGGTAGAGATGACTAGCTGGTAGTGAATAAGCTGTCGCCTTGGCGCCGTGACTAGAGCCTAATGTAAACTGATTTCTTAGAGTCGTTTTAGACGTAAATACAAGGATTTTAATGAAATTTCCTCCTAAAATATATAGTCAAGTTTTCCTGTTCTACACGTCCGAATAAACATTTGAAATATTCAACGAACATCCGGATCCAAGAAAATGAACGAATTTCGGCGCAGAACGCATTTTTTAAGGCACCTAAATAATGACGGACAAATTCTCTGTTGGCTTTCGTTATTGTGAATGTTTTCAATTTTCATTTATTATTTGGTTTGCTGTTTTCTGAATGTGGTTTGATGTTGTGTTCTGTTTTTGATTTTCGCCTGTAAATAATGTGGTGAGTGAGAGATAAAGTAACTCTTTGTTGGTATACCGATAGCTGCCGAATCTATACGGCATACAATCAGGAAATTACAAAGACCAAAATTTGCGACACTTGGCGGCTCTAAGGTCGATATATCCATCTCTTGATAAGTTTACCAAGAACATAATTCCAGGGATAGGGTTGGAACAATTATTTCTAACACAACTAGCTCTAAACATGATCGACGGGTGGTGTAAAATTCACCAAAAAATAACACTAAAAGGACACAGGGTACCAGTATTCAATGGCTATAGATGTCATTTCCACGAGAGTTATCTTTGACCATAAGCTGACATGGAAACAACACCTATACAAAAAAACTACAGAAAAAAAGCATAATAACCTTCAATCTGTGCCGAAAAACTGGGGGCTGCAACCAAAACTGACCACATGGCATTATCAAAGTCATTAGGCCAATCATAGCATATACGTCGGCTCAGTGGCATCTAAATGCAAGCCGGCTTGGGTGCCACTGGTATCCTAAGAGTCGCACCAACAAGCGCATTAGAAATCCTACTTAATCTGCTACCGCTGCATATATTTAGGGGAGATCTGGATAAGTCGCATGCAGATTGACTAGACGGCAAGCACCCATATGCAGATTGCACGGGAAGGATTATAACAAGCTATATGAAGATTCGGAAAGCGACCTCATCATGGGAATACCAACAAATGGCATACTTCTCGAATATATCTTTGATACAACTTTCAGGATAAGTTTAACCAACAGCGATGCATGGATTGAAGGGCCGCCTATCAGCTGTTTATACAGACAGATAATGGTTCAGGTGTCTGTATGTAAGGAGACAGTCCAAAGGTAAGAATCTCACTGAGCTTAGACAAATACTCCAGGCGGAAGTTGTTACAATACAACATTGTGCGAATGAGTTGATAGATCAAGAGTTTACAGACAAAACCGTTGCAAGCTACGCTGATAGTCAAGCGGCAATAAAAGCAGTTAACTGAACGCAAGTTAACTTAAAACTGATCTGGAACTGCATAAAAAACTGCTCAGTCGAAACACACTGACCTTAGCCTGGACATCAGCACAAACGCGATACAAAGGCAACGAACAGACTGATTCATTATCCCGAGCAAGAGCCAGAATTGCCTAAATGGACCAGAGCCCTTTTACAGTACAGCAAAATTTATACAAAAAGCTAGCATCAAATTATGGATTCAAACGAAATCTCAAGAATGCAGCTTGCAGGAACGAAACAGGCTAAAGAGTTTATCAAAAAAGCATCAAGAAAATTTACAACATATCTACTATATATATAT
>MU182163.1:0-25386 GCA_016904865.1 Pissodes strobi
ATCGGAATTATCCGAGCATCTTCGCCGTCCCTCATTACACTTTGTAGATGTTTAAAGTATTTGCGATGTAATCTACATTAACTGAAGATTGCGATATTTCTGTAGTCCTAGATTTGTAAGGCCCTTTTTATAAACTAAAATTCAAATTTATAACCATTAGATTTAATAACACACATATGAAGGTACATATATCATGTTTAACGCTTAACTGATATTAACCTTTAACTTATTTTTAATACTATACCAATATTCTTATGTAATATGATAACAAGTTGGTAAGTAAGTTATAATTGTAGCTTCATATTTATATGATTCTTTAGAAATTATGGTTCAGTAAACAAGATGCAAATCCAGTGGGATTACCCACGCCAAGTTTGTTATAGAATTTTGAGAATACTTTTGATCTTTCTGTCGAGCCAGCTGTCTTCTGAATGATTTGTAATGTAACTCCAATTCTTTGAGCTGCTGAAGTTGCCCCGTGTCGCGTGCTGTCTGCCTCAAGGATTTCCGTGTTTATACTGCTGGCTCTTAGTATTAACTTGACCCATCTGCTAATGGTTTGACTGCTGTCTGGGTGATAAGGCTTTTTGTGAGTGAGTATTACATTTTCTTTGATTTTGCTACTTGTGGTATCGATTGCATCTGCAAATGCAACGATCTATTAGCATATTTACAGTATCTGTGAATGCCGTAATTTCTGTTTTTGAACAGAAAAAATAGGTATGTTCACTAGCTGCAACTGCAATTGCAGACAGTGGAGGGTACGATCGATTGTAACTGCTAATACAACGAACTATTCACCTTTTATTGACTGGTAGCACCATTTTTCTTTTGTGCGTTCTATGTAAGTCTCTAATAGTGTGGCTATACATAGTTCAGGTTGATTGGTAAAATAAGGTAATATCAAATTAGGTTGAAGCCTGTTTAAGCCACCTGCTTTTATTTTATCCGGTAATCTGATTTCAATTATGTATTCATATTTAAAAATATTATCTATTTTTACTTCCGGGTTGTCAGTGTGCCGGTGTGCCGTTATTAGTATTAAGAGTGTGGTACATGCTCTTTAAGCGCTGTAGAACTGGGTAGGAATCCCAAGTAAGTAATTGAGTACTTTGGATTTGGGGGTCTTATGTTAAATGTTCCATTGAGAATCCCTTTTATAACCGCTTCGTCTTTTGTTTAATATTCAATATTGGAGAAAGTGCAGATTTGTGTGAGTTCATGGTAGAGTAGGATGACTCCGAAGACAATTGAATGTTTAGGAGCTCAATAAATTTACAGTTTTGGTACATATTTGTTGGTGCTTACAAAACCAGAAATTCCCCTATTTATTGTAAGTATTTCCGTATTGTTTGTCAATGAATAAATAATCACTTTTATCGCTTCATTAGGTACGCTTTGTTATAGAAAGGCTCTCCTGACAATGAGGAAGTTTCATCAATTTTTCATTTTATTTTTTTTTTATTATTATTGCTGATTTTGATAGCCCATGAAAAATAAGTGAACACGTGTTTTTATTTTTTCCATAAGCCAAAGATTAGGCAGATACAACGCCTTGAGATGTGCTTATGACGTCATAATACACATGAATTGTTACGTCACACCATGCATAGTATATCTATATATACAAAACTAAAAACTGGTATAGCTCTTGTCATATTCATCTTAGTGGAAATAAAAAATACGTATCGATTTCTTTCTCACTGTTCTATAGTTTGCAATAAAAAATAATCAGTTTAATTTCTCAGGAGACTTCCTAATTTCCCTACAGCCAGGGAAATTTTCTTCCACAATGGTTGTTTCTCTCTGCAAGGAGATGTGAGTAGTTATTTTTCAGGGTAAAAGACAATAGACTGTTCTGTCAGTAGGTCCCTTTTCTCTTGTATAAACCCGAAAAATGAGCATTGTTGCGCGGGAATAACTACGCTTTTTTCAGAATTTATATAAAATCTAAATCTTGTAATGTTTGTGTAATTTTATTTATACTTTTAAGCTCTATTTTGAATTACCAATAACTAGCCAATCGACTAAGTAGAGTAAAGTTTTTATACCCTTTAACTTTACATATCTTACAACTGGTTTCAGTTTTGTGAAAAGATACGGAGCTGTACATAAACCAAATGAAACACAATTAAATTGGTATAATACGTTGCAAAAAACGAATCTTAACAACTTTTTTGACTACTGTGCATAGGGATAAGGAAATATGCATCTTTAAGATCAGTTTTCCCCAAGAATGCGTATTATGAAATTAAATTTTTGCCGTCCTGTATGTAGTCTTCTATTTTGCTAACCGGAGTGGTGTCCTATTGAAAGGCATTTTATAATCCTGTACCCACTCTATTATTGAACTGTTTACCTTTAATTTCTGCCAATTTTGAACATATAATTCTAGTTCAGACGGTTGGCTAATTACATTGAAAGGGAGGGCTAATGCACTAATCCCACGGACCATAGTTGTTTCTGTAATTGATACAGTAGTTGTCTTGGCAGGATTTAGTACTCTCTTTGAGATTTAATTTTGATGGTCAGAGGACATTACAGTTGGCAGCTGGTTGATACTTCTCTATCATACTGTGTGTTTTTTTTTCTTTTAGTCCTTTTAATAAGTAATTATACCACCTAAAAACTATCTATCTGAGTATGTAGTTCTGGCCTCGCAGGTATGATTTCCTCGTTTTTATTTTTGCCTATTAACAAGGCGTGGTCTTTACTTTGTTCAGGATACTTCTCTATCATACTGTTTATTTTTTTTATATCTTTTAGTCCTTTTAATAAGTAATTGTCCCATCTAAAAACTATCTGAGTATGTAGTTCTGGCCTCGCAGGTATGATTTCGTCGGTTTTTTTCCTATTAACAAATCTTACTTTGTTCAGGACCATCTGGTGCTTCTGATGTTGGTAAGTCTTGATTCGGATAAGTTATTTCCTCAGCTAGCGTGAGAGGATCTTCTAATGCATCTGCAAATGCAAAAGATTTTCCTTGGTTTTGCTACTTATTATATCGATTGCATCTGCAAATGCAACGATCTATTAGCCTAGTTACAGCATCTGCAAATGCTGCAATTTCTGTTTTTGAACAGAAAAATAGGTTCATGAATATGTTCACTACCTGCAACTGCAATTGAATTGACAGTGGGTACGATGGATTGTATCTGCTAATAGAACGAACTATTTACCTTCTTGCTTGCTGCTTAACCCTGGTTATGCTTTCGTCTGCATCTGCAAATGCAACGATTTTTTAGCATATTTACAGTATCTGCAAATACTGTAATTTCTGTTTTGAACAGAAACCAATGCAATGATTTTAAGTAAGAGGGTTGCAATAGTATGGTGGTTATTTGTTTTTGGTGGTTATTTGTGTTTGTATCTGCAAATACATAGCACTATACCGTTTTATTTTTGTCAATACATATATCCTTTACATCGGCAAATGTAGGGATATAGTGTGCCTCTAACCACTCCAACATAATACACCTACTGGGGTGGAGGCTGTTGGGGCCCTTCACATCTGCAAATGTGAAGGCCAATTTTAGTTACAGTTATTCGCATCTGCAAATGCGAATTTGTAAATAGGTATTGATATTATTTATTAACATCTCCTGCAAGCAATGTTTACTCCAATTTTTTCCCTCACTGGTTGGCTCATATCCACACGAATTGTTTAAAAATAATGCGTTCCGGAATACATCGCTTCGACAAAGCCGAACGATAACATTCCGATAAATTTATGACGAGCGGCTAAATCCCGAGTTGCAATCCAAAATACTGCGCGAATCCATATCTACGTCCTAGCAAAATTTCTATTAATTTACCTTTTTCCCTTAATTTTGGGTTACTTTGGGTTAGTTTTGGTTAGCACTTGGTTAGTTCTCGTTGATTGATCCCCCGTTGCCAGCAAAGCGAACGGAGGGGCATGCATAGCTATAATAATACCCAACTTGGGTTTTAGTCGCTCCTAAATTATGAGTCAGCTTGCCTTTGTGGCTAGTTTTTAAGGGTTAATTTCGTGAGAAAAAGGCACTCTTCGACTTACTTAAAAAAATTTTTTTTTCTTTTTTTTTTTTGAAAATTATTGATTAATGCAGTAATAACTATAATTACAATATACATAGTCCTTAATCCTCTAGACAGTGTTTTTAACACTGGTATTGAGGATAATTGCATTTTAGTAATAATAATAGTACGATTTCCTATAAACTCTCTAGTATTGTGGCTATGAATATCCTTTGAAATTATTATGATAATATTTGATTTTTGAGTTTTATTTATTATCCTGTAGATAACTGGATCATGATTAAATATAACTTTTAGTTTTTTGTTTTGCAATATTTGCATCAAATCGAATTGTAGTTTATAGTCTCACATGTGGCCCATACGGGGGTCAATTATCGAAAACGTGATATATAATAGTACGAAGGCATTATAACCATTTGTTTCTATTTTTTATATTCCTTTATATGGTAAAAACGGTTTATTCTATGTAAAACATTAATGCAGGCCGACCGATATATTTCGTTAGTCAGCCTTTTGTTGTGTTATGTAACCACTTTTTGTGATTGAATAGTATTGCTCTGGTAGGATGTACAATTACGATTAGACGAGATTACTAGGGAACGATTCGAATAGCTCGTATCGTTAACTTTTGCTTATTATTTATATTCATTTCGATATAATATATTTCAATTCCGAATCTGTGTATATTTGTGCACAGACGACAAATGTAACAATGTTTTGTCATACCCTCATATATAAATAAGAGTTTGTTAGTAATATTTGACTGTAACCCGTTCGCACTCTATTTTATAGTTAGATTTAGAAGTTTGAGAGTATTTCCCATTTTAATTTTATTAAGTCAAAAATTAAGGGTTACAAGTGTCATATTTATTCATAATACTAAGGTAGCTTAGTATTATACACATTATGCTTTTATACGAGAGATAGTTTCTGTTTTTATACATATAAGATAACCAGGTATTTATGTATACTTGAAATTTTGGCATATAATCTTATGTGAACTCACCCTCTGATTCGCTTCTTCCGATGAATATTGCTCCCTTTTTTCGCCTCCATTGCGAGCAAGACATATCACTACACATACACTGTACTTGAAATACGCTTTCTAGGCATTTTTCTTCTTAAAACCAAAAGAAAGAACCGATTTAAGGATTCTTGCTTGTCACCGATCGGTACAAAATTGTAATGACGCATCAAGGCGATAAGCTCGAGCGGCTAGCCAGGGTCGGCTGAATCACCATGTTTTTAGATAACTTCTTTAAAAATTGTACCGATTGGAAAAAAGTTGTATACTACAAAGTGTAATGAGGGACGACGAAGATGCGAAGGATAATTTGTTTACAGTTGACTGAAAGTGAAATTAAATGCACACATAATCTAAGATTGTTGCTATTGGAATCTAAGTAAAGTTCAGACTTCTTCCTACAGCACGTTCTAATTATGTGAGATATGTAATGTATGTAGGATTTGTGTATATTGTGTTAATTTAAAAACTTTCCTTACTTAACCGACCTTCGGTGCATATACCATAATTAGATGCTATTACGCAATGAAACGGGTCAGGTATTGATTTTAGCATTCGCTTCTTTTCAGATTTACCCCTACTAAACTACAATAACTGCTGCTTTCATAGCAAGCAATCAATATCTCAATTTAAAATATATTTTCAACACATATCTTGAAATTTATTCGCCAAGCATCACATTTTAAACATATACGAGGCAGTTTTGAAAAATACATGGCAAGATTGACCCTGCCGCAAAAGTTCAGCTGATTTAGAATAAAGGTTATTTCTAGCTATATAACTCATAGGGAAAAATGGTTCATCTTACAAGAAAATATAGTGTCCTTCCTTCTATAAACTACAAATCTGGATTAGAAAATACGGTAAAGTTGTACGGAGGACTCTAAGGCCCATTTCTGATCAATGAGTGGAAATATAAAGCATCCATGCCCAACGTTCAACATTGATATGGAATTAACCAAAGTAATGAGAGAACCTTCCATGTATTGCAATTATTTTTATAAAATTATTAGTTCCGAAACACCATTCAAATTTAACATAGTATCCTCATTTATATCAAAATACCATTAGCAGATATTTGTTGCAACACAAAAACCAAGCAGCAATATAATTTTTTCCTGCCATTTTTTAATTGATATCATGAAGTAATAAAAACATAGCAGGAAGGCACAAAAATTAGGTACTTGACGACAAACCTATTTTAACCACGTATTGCAACAAGTTGATTGTTTTAACTTTAATTTTAAAATTTGTGATCAGTATACACCAACCATAGGAGAAAATGTTAGATTCCTAGAAAACGACATTGGAAAAATTAATTATTAATAAATTGGAAGTGAAGCATTACCTGAACTATTTTTAATTCTGTAAACTTTGCCTGAACGAACCGCACGCCGCTGCACGTTTATATGAACGAGGTCAACAAAATGGATTTGGAAATGCCTGGCTGTAATAGCAAGCTGATGAGGGTAAACATCCAGATCGATCTGCAGCCAATTTACGTTAACCTTTTTGAACCGCATTGTTGCAACAGACCTAACTTGAGTTCATCCTTTTAATCCATGGAATAAGCATTTCTAAAGAGACGAAAACTCCCCACTGTTTTTTTATTGCAAAGACGGGAAAATTCGATCTGACTATTCATTGTTAAGAAAATCGATTGACAAAACTGCACGCTAAAATAAAATGAACAATTTCGCATACGAGCATGACGTCACTAAATCTAGGCACATGTTAGTTGGAGGTTGGAGGCGTATATTTAAAAGTGCAATTTCTTTGTCAGTTAAGTAGACTTTTTGGATGCAAAATTCAAAAAACTCTTTTTTTGTAAATTTAACTTTTTATATGTAATTTGAAAAATAATTGGGCTAATATTGCTTTGCATTACTAGTTTGACTAATAATGTTTTTTACTAATTTTCTTTTAAATCAAAAATTAAATTGCAGTTTACTGACCTTTTTCTGTATACATAAATAATATTTAAAGCCTGGTAAACACAAGGCTGCGAGTCATGATCTCAGCCCATAGATGCGCCACATTCGATTTTTTTTAAAGGCAAATGAAATTTCAAAGCCGAGAACTTTGAATATCCAGTTTATAAAAATAAGTAGGTGATAAAATGTCACTATAGATATAAAAGTATCAAAATCGATAATAGTAATGCCAAATTTGGTGGTGTGTTTTCTCCATCCAAAGGACCCCCCAATATTTAAATAGAAATAGGTTAGGCGTGATATTTGGATGAAATTTAGGTATGTTATTAGAGATGCCCTGAGCACTATGGGAACAACCTTACATACTTATATGACAGGTGAGCCGTTGCTAGCTGTCAAAAATTAATAGGTATGCAAAAGTAGAATAACTAGAACAGATCTTGATAATCGAGCTATCGACCAAGATAAATCGAAAAATGTCTACAATTTTGACACCCGTCAAAACCCTTCTAAACGACAGCACTCCTGTTTTTCAGGTTTTGATATTTTGTGACATGTCATTTGACATTTTTGACTTGTATGAACATTAGGAGTTCAAAGAAAAAACTGAGCTGTCAGAACCTGTCATTTATTTTAATATATTAAATCTAGTTATTTTCCATTTTAAGGTAGTTTATTTATGATAAATTATGAATTAGCTTTATACATGTTTCAGCTTTTATTTTTTGGGGTTAGATTGGGTGTACCTATTTTAAGGATCTAATATTTATTTATTAAAAGTTTCCAGTTTTCTTTTTTTTACGCAAAAGATTATGATTTTGTTTAGAACAATAATTATAAGGAAGTGTATTTGAATTGCTGCTAAAAAAATGTTGCAAATATCAATTTTTAGGTGATTTTTGCAATTTTCAAAAGGAGTGTTTTCATTTAGATAGTTTTAACAGCAGCTCACAAAGGAAAGAGTTTTTATTGCAAATATCAAAAAATGTATCTTCGAACTCATTAATCAGTTTTTAAATATAATATAGGCTGCTAAAACTATGTCCATAAGAGAAAATAATTCATATCAAGTTCATTAAAACAGTATTTGGCAATTTCATGCAGCCCATGAAAAGTATGGCTTAAACCTTAAACTTACGTTCTCTTGAAAACCGAAAACATAAACTTTAGACCCATTTTTATAGTTTCCATTGCCGTATTTTTAAAGCTTAATGACGCTAAGTATCACTTATCCAAAAACTAGCCGAAACCGAGAGAAAAACATACAATTAAATATGAACAAATACTTATAAAACTGTGCTGTAACAAGGGGGTATTGGCTGTAAGCAAGCTGCCAAAGTGTGCCGGGCGGCACGCATTGGCACACATTCAAGTATTGCGCAAAAGCAACATATATGAGTTTACGCATTTAAAAATACGCCTAACAATATAAATTGTATACCTAAATATACAACGAAATATTAGGTACAAGTTTAACGCACCTAAAAACACATAAATAGTTCCTATTTCAGAAAAATGCAACAAAATAACACTAATTACGGCAGCCGTTATCGTTCAATTCACAAACTAGTCGTTTGCAGTGTTGCCAGATTTTTTGAAAGTGTCGCCACCCTTGTTGCTTATTTGTCGCCCAAAATAGCATTTGTCGCAAAAGTAGAATTTGAAAATTGCTTTTCATAATTTTGAAATTTTGAGTATGTTTCGTTTATGATTTTCCTACAAGTTTTAGTAGCTCAAAATCGCCCAACCACATCAAATATATTTTATACATAAGTACCATATCCTCTATCTTAACTATAAAAATGTAATTATACCAAAATAACAATAAATCTTTTAAATTTATATGTTTAAAAACTTACGAATTTGCAGAATTTGGGTCAGCTGGCTCGGTAGAGTTAATTTCATACATTAATTAATTGGGATGTAAGCCTATTTAACGTATATTTAGTTGGACTCGAATTTTTACAGCATTAGTTGAATGACATTTGCTCAACATAACTGCATTTAAATGAATAAGAAGAAGTAAGAAGAGGAGTTAAGAACTCTATTCTCGAAGAAGAAGATGTGCTTCAGTGGTGGAAAAACAGGGAATTACCTAATTGTTAATTTATCCAAGACTAGCTTGCCTTACAAGAAATACTTCTCTGTTGTAGCCACATCCGTAATTGGTGAAATGATATTTTCCAAAGTAGAGCTCATAGTCTTAGACAGAAAATTTCGCTTAAAGCCAAATTCAAAAAATTATGTTTTTAAATGAAACTAAATATTTATAGAAAATAATTGGGTTATTAGGTTACTAACGTTTAATTTCTTAAATGTTTTTATTTAGTTATGCTTCACTTTCCGGTTTTTATATATTTGCTTTCCGGATTTTAAATATTTATTTATATTTAACATAACTTTACCGAAGCAAACGTTTACATTAAGTATCTAATGTATGATAGAGTAAAAATAATATTATGTTTTTTATATTTTTATTTTATTTGCTTTGGGGCATGTGGGTCTTGTCGTATTTTAATATGTTTGTGCTTGTGCTAGTAAGCCTCGCTTAAATGTTTGCATTGTTAATTTTTTCATATTTTTCAAATATTTGCTGTTACAGTATTATTGTTTTATTGTAATTCAATATTCGATAAAACAATAATCGTGTCCAGCGGACCCTATACTACCGCTTTGAAAGACAAGTAGTTTAGGAGTTACAGCAATATTTTTTTTTAAATCGTAACCGAAGAAGCGTCACAAATCACGTTATTGAGAAATTGAGATATCGCTCCAATTATAACTTGCGATTTCTTTGAACAAATTGCGATCCCATCACAAATCACTCAATCTGGAAACCCTATATACACGATACATCGAAGACGGTGGGTTGAGGCTGTAAATTCCAGACTTCCAGCGTGACATTCAACGTTAAATGCGGAAGTATGTGCCACAAAATAATCAATACCTTTACTGGGCTCCCATTCAGTGGTATTATTTTGGCAAAAGCATTTGGCTAGATTTTATGACTTTACTGCAATTTTAATATTGGCCTGTAGGCCTTTCTGTAGAAGGTAATGGAACTAAACAATTATAGAAAAATTAAGAAATTACCAATATAATAATAGTTTAGAAGTAATGTCTTCGAATACCCAATTCTTATAGAGTATAAACTCAGAATAAGGTGCTTAGGTTTGTCTCTTCAAATCATATGTACTAAGACCTTTTCAACTGGTGTGTAGTGTAATTCAGTTGTAAACTGTGTGTGGTCGTAGAGTGTAGCCTATAAACTGTTCAGATTCAATTTCATGCACTGTAATGACAGAGTTGATATTGAACATAGTATTTCTGGCCAAAGATTTTCTAGTTTCGGTAGGAATTAATTTATATTGTTTGAAGATTTCACCAACCATTAGGCCAGATAATATGACTGAACCCAAGTATTATAAACGATCCTTAAAATTACCTATGCTGGGACACATGCATTTTTCAGTCAGCCATTTTTTTGTTGCTTAAAGAACTGATTAATTAAACAAATAATTAACTTTAAAAGAAGAGCTGAAAATTTAAAAAGACACACTTTTATTCTCATTTTTTAAGCATTCTCTTAATTATTTATTAATGCAGCGTTTAGAATTTTTATTGCGCAATTTGGCATATTGACTTTTATTATTATTTTATTTTGCAATTTTTATACCATTTTTAACCAACAATAAGCTTCATCAAATATATATTTTTAAATTTGCTTTGAAAATTACTGCTGCCTGGGGAGGTTTCAATGTTTATTTTACAATCACTTTGTTATTCGCTAAGTATCGTGATTTCACAGACTTTAATCTCAGTTCAGGATCAAGAACCCCATTCGACCCTGGTAAACTAATCCTGCTTTATTCGAGAACCGGAATTCTTTTGCAGCAGGACCCTCTATACCCTATCCATTCATAACGCGTTATATTTTTCCCCCTATAACATATAGCTATATACATTTATACATCATGCAAATCTTATTTTACCTTTGCAAAACAAGGAACACAGATAAAATCTCGGGAAATCTATACAGCATATTAATAATCTGATTTGAAATTCGTTGTGTGTATCTCCTTGGTTGTGTAATTTTATGGATCTGTATTCTGTATAGTCTATAATGTGGAATTATGTCCTACCACTTTAATTTTTCATTTTAAATAAAATGAGTTTCATTTCAACTGATGTCTAAATTGTTAATCAAAATATTGGTTAAATGCCATAATGCAAATGCAAAATACAAGTATACTGCTTTCAGCTCAAAATTTATAGATTTCCCATCAATTTTGTTAACTATTAGTCTTGCAATATTTAACTTTTGAATATCCGATATCCCTTTAATTTAACATATATTTTTTACTTTTATAAATAGTATGATCTTGTGACTCGACTGATAACGTAACAAGTTTCACTTGTTGCCCTGGTGATTATTTTTGGCTATTGGCCGTCACATCATAATGTTTCTAGTAACTGCGCCAACTAACTTCACTCGCTCTTCTATTCATTGTTTTTTAAATAGTAAAATACCATGTATTCATTCATCGGTTTTGAACGTTTGAACAAAATAGAATTTGTCTCTTTATGATTCATCTTTATATGACTCGCTATGATTGGCTCGCTCGTTAACCAGCTACACTTGCAACGGTTGTGCAACACAATTTATACATTTACATAATACTATTACCACATAATATTATTTCAGGTAAATTATTGCACATGCAAGGAAGGAATAAAAAACAGTCTTCTGATAAAATGTTACAATCATTACTAGATCAGTGAAAAGTACACAAATATCTAAATAATGTAAAAAAATAATAACAAAAGTCACCAGAGAAACAGCAAAGAAGCCAACTTAAGTAAAAATGATCAAAATCATATGCTTATTAAATTTTTTGAGAATTTTGGAAAAAATTAAGGCATTATAAAAAGATGCGAAAGCATATTTTAAGTTTGGTAAGAACTTGAAAACATTGAAACTAAAAAACACATTGAAAAACAGGAACTAAACTGAAATTGCTAATAAACGTTTTCGAGATATTTTACACACATTCAATTTTATACATGCCTATGGAAGTAATGAGTAACGGAACCAAACATTTACAAAATGAAAATAAGTCTCAAATAGAAAAAGCTGAAAAAAGCCGTAGGAAAACTATGGATATGGAATATAGTATAGTGTAGATGACAGTGTATTAGGTGGTTTCTGGCCTGTCCTAGTCTAGTAGTCTGGATTAGCGATTTTAAAAAGACTTGAAAAAAAAAACTAAAAAGATATTTTTAAATTATTTTATATATCGAAAAACAAATGCAAAAATGTGTTAACAAGCAATATTTAATTTAGTTAAAAAAAGAAAAATACCCATATAGCTGCTATCCTAGCTTTAGACCTTGCATACTTATCCATAACGTCGTCAAAATCTATTTTTAAAGTTAAATGCGAATTAATATACATCAATGCAATGATAGATATGATATTTTCTTTTAATTTAGTTTATTTCTAGAACAACTTTTAATCCTCTATAAAACAGAAAACGATCTTTCACCGCTGGCATTACAAGCAGGGATTGTAAGATATATTCTTAAAGTAACGTCCATATTAGAGAAGGTGGTTTTAATATTTTATTAATCAACAATATCGTTAATAAAATAATGGTACACATGCTTTTGGAAAATCATTGTCCAGACCATCAGGAGCGGTGTGCTGAGACTGGCGGGAGAGTAATTACGTGAGAAGCAGCAGGAGGACCGAGAGGAGGACAAAGCAGCTATATAGAACAGTATTGCCAGATTGTGAAAAATTAGGGTATTTTTTCAAATTTTGCAATTGCGACTTGCGACCTTTTTTTAATCGGGAAAAATAATCAGTTGTTTGTTTGTTTTTTTTTGCCTGTTGACCATGGCCTATTTGGGCTGACGAAAAAAAAAATGCCACTAAAATGCAAGATCATTCGATAGAAGCGAAACGCCAAGCTGAAATAAAAAACGTCTATGCAGATGAAACAGAAAACATAAAGATGCTGAATATATATGAAAAGGAAACTAGGTACATGGCAAGTATCACACAGGGTAGATCATTTCACCAAAACTAATGATATATTTTTTTTAAAAGAAAAAAGAATAATTAGTAACTTAATGTTTGCTGACGATTTTAAGGAATTGCTAAGACATAGAAAGCATGGAATCATGGACCAGATGCTGAAAAAATTACAGTACAAAGAAGAACATTGACGGTTGAAGAAGAAATAATTATAGCAGGTAATATTTGGATTAAACAGTATTGCTAATCAGGCAAGTTATATAAATTGGCATACGCATTTCATTTTGGTGGGCTGCTGCGATATCCATGGATCTACAAATTTGCAAAGGTCGCATACGGTTGTGATGAGGTGCAAAATAAGAAATATTGAAATATCACTAAAAAAAAACATAAAACTAACGAAGGAGTATGTTGAAAGAGTTTCATGAATTGGCAATGTTTAGAGTAAATTCTTTTGGGTATACTAACATTCATGGAACGATAATTTTACGATCAAGTTAAAGCGAAACATAAACGCCTGCGTGAGAAAGGCTACAACACCTGCAGTTGTGATAGTTTTCGGATGCGATTGTGAAATAAGTAATATTTTTGAGTTTGTCCCTAAATCATTATAAAATTTACTTGGAAAAAAATAGTCGGAAGGATACTAACATAAACTATCAATAAATTTTAATTGAATTTTTTCGGATTTATCAAACTAATTTTCTTTTAAATCTATTATATTTTGCATTTCTTTTATTCGCTGCCTTCAATATATACCTAGAAATTGTAGCAGACTTCTCGATAACTACTTCATCACATCAATCTTCATAAAATAAATAAAATTCCGAATATGCTATTATCTAATCTAAAGCTTTGTATGGATCCATTTTGCAATAATAGTTGAAAATCTATGAACTGAGAAGATAAGCTTATTTTTAGAGGATATCTGTCTGTATCTAAAAGTGAACATTTCTGATGGGTATTTGAATAATATACCTTAATTATTACAGATTGCGGCATATCATTATTATTATTTTCTGCGCTAAAATTCCTTCCGGATTTCAAGATAACTTTCCAAGAAACTTCTAGTCCAAGAAATCTCTCTTTTCAATATTATGTTTTAAAGGAAAAACTCTCGGCACAAAAAGTTACCGGTTTTATAAAATAAGTTATTTAAGTTGCAAAATACAAAAAAAAAACGTTTTGGCATCTAACCAACCACTTTTCTTGTCGGGCTTGCTTTCTAGAATACTACGTTCGATCACATTTCTTTATAACTAAATAATTGTTTTTCCTTCCAATGTAACTGTTAAATCATTTAAATTTCTAATATTATAATATTATAAGAAACTAAAAACTTAATATCACACTTGCTTTAAATCAGTTTTCAGCCTCCTATAGCAATAGATGAACACTCCATGTCCTGAATTCTGCTGGAAGTTTTAGTATTATTTCTTACTAAACATCTTATTTCCTAGCCCCACCTCTTCCTGTTCTGTCCATTGTTGTATGAAGTATGAAATCATTCTTGTTTACTTGCTCTCTCTAATCTGAAACTCTTTCGCCTGATTGTTCTTGGTCTTCACTTCACCATAGTAGTCGGTTGAAGCTTCTGCCCAGATCACCTTTAATAATTAGACCTACGCAGATATCGTATTTTTCATCACATTAGTAGCGTTAGGTCTCTTCCTTAAATTTTGCCAAGTTAACCTGCTATTAGATATTCGTAATAGATATTCGCAAACAGGCCACATTTTTCTACATCGAAGTTATAGCTTCACGATATCACTAGTAGAATAGAGGTAAAATTTTCTGATTCAATGTTTATTGTTTTATTTGTGTTTGACAGGATGTAGTTAAGTTTTTCGAAAACATCACAACCTGCAGTTTAGTTAAGCTTTTGAAAAGCCTATAGAAATCTTATCCGCATGATTGTCTTCTACAAATATGATTATGTGAGACATAATCAGCTGCATTGTGATGTCACTAACGGCGACTTTTGGGTATTCTTTTGAGATTAAAAAGTTTAGATTTCTTCGAGAAGCAGAATAAACACTTCTGTAGTCTACTTTATTTATTTGGATATCTTAGCTTTGGCGAGTTTATTGGATGTAAAAAATCGTCGTTCTAATTGAAGGTGTCAATCGAGATGTTAATAATCGGGCTCTGAATTGCTATTGCCTTGGTTATAGCATAATAACTGATACTCAGACTTGGGCTAGTGCCAACACTTATCATCAATATATAGAGCATTAAGAACTGCACCAACTGATACAACATGATGTTTCTGTAAGTTAATAACCCGTAATAAATTTTAACTGGATGTCTATCAAATTCGTGACTAAAATCTTCTAAATAATTTAAAATGTCGCACATTCCACCATGTTATTTTGTCGATAAAATAACGAAAACTTCCGTAAATCCAATTTTTCAACGAGCAGCATCTTCAAGAAACAAGGTACCAAGGATTCAGATTAGCAAATATAATTTATTAAGCAACTTTAAATTAGTTCGTTATTAGAGATGATATTTTTGTTCTAGTGGCATAGATAAACACAATGTATATATGCAGTTTGACAGAAGGCTTTTCCAGAAAAGCTATACAGTGTTGAAATATTGTTCTAGCATTCTTGCAGAATTTAACACATAACTTTTTCCATATTTAGAAGCGGAGGCTTAGACTACTAAATTACAAACATGGTCGCCGAAATGCTTTCATCGCACTCTATCTTAAAGGTCCTCCAAGGCAAGGTTCTCCCCACCATAACCAACATCAACAATACCATGGCAGAAATTAAGTTTCATCACCGAGATATTCGTAAAATCCTCAAAGAAGTAGATACGCAAAGACAATAACTGCGTCAACGAACTAACACCCATTTTTTCCAGTCTTTTGTTCTGTATTACTGAAAAGGGTTATATCCAAACCCATCTTCTTGGAAAGTCGCTCGAGTGCAACCTGTTTCAAAGAAAGGCAATAAAATCACGCCCACAAACTATCGCCCAATTGACTTGCTTCCTATAATTTCCAAAGTCATGGAACGTGTAGTAAATTAGCAACTACTCGAGACCAATAGAATAACTAGCGGTAACCAATACGGTTTTCGCAAAGGGAGATCGACATGAGATATATTGGCATATTTGATATATGAAGTAGGGCAACTGAGAACTGCGGAAAATCTGGAGCGATTGTGTTGGTTATTTCAAAGGCATTCGACAGAGTGTTGCATGATGGATTGCTCAACAAAATGCCGCCCTCCGGACTGCTATTGTCTCTCTGCAGCTGGCTTGCCAGTTTCCCTAAGAACAGATCTTTGTACATTTCAGTTAATGAACTGTATCCCCTTTACTATATTAATGAATGCTGACCGAAACCAATAATCCTGTTTACAGTTTTACAGATGACAGTACCACAGCTTATTCAATAACCAGCTATTCATCTCTATCGAAATCGGAAAGTTGGAGTGTCGGGCACTGCGCTTCCTGACAGTGCCCTTAGCGGTTCAGTTTCACAGTCTCGTGATTTTTCAGGCCATGTAATGACACGAAGCGAACTGAATTTAAAATGAATATTCCCTTCAAAATCCACGACAAATTCGCCCGAAGCTGCGGCTATTGCCCTAAAAAGACCGGAAATTTCGGATTTTTATACAATTTTGCCATTTAAAATCGTTTTCAAAAGGATTTTAGACGATAAAACATCGTATTTTAAATCAACCGAATTGTCAAAAGTATTATTCAGATGCTCAGACGTTTAGCAAAATATTAACTCATGGCCCTCTTCTAAAATTTTCACTTGACTTTCCCAAATCAAAGGATGCCGCTGCAAGATGAGTAGCTGGTTATTGAATAAGCTGTGACAGTACCCTTGCCTCCCAATTTAGGTCAGAAAAATCTTTGCAACGCAGATAGCGGCAGATTAGAAAAATAAATCAAGATCTGGACAAAGTTCGAACTTGAGGCGATAGAAATTTGGTCCAGTCCAATGCAGCAACGACCCAAGTTGTGTTGTGGCTGTTTACCAAGAAAGCCAATACGGGTGGCGAGCCCTGACATTATTATGGTAGGATTGACCATTCCTTCATCCTCGTCAATCGGACTACTTGGTGTCTCAATCAACAGCAATATATCCTAGCATGACCACGTTGCTAACATAGCAAAATCAGCCTCTCAGAAGCGATGTCCATTGTGCTACATATTGTTTTGGTAAATATTTATATAAGAAAATAGTACTTTGACTTTATATCTACTGCCACCAATGAAACTTGTGTGTCTGTCGTAAACTCGAGAGACTAAGTAGTTTAGTGCGACTATAAAAGACTTGATGATTTGAGATCAAATTCTAGAGATTCTCGCCTCGTAAAATTGAATGTAACTGCAAAAATTGGACAAGGCTGTATAAATGTCAACCTTTACACCACCCACTATGATTGGGATGATGGGATGTGTACTTTTACTCCAAACTATTTTAATCTCTAAGGATACTAGTAGGGATAGACGGCGGAGACTGCGCGCGATAGGATATGTATCGAGGATGCTTTCGGCGATTTGGGCTGCTTAAACAACTTTTTAGACAACCTAGATAGCTTCTTCGACAGCGTAGCTGTCCCAGATACTTGTCGCTTCCGCCGCAGCAGCAGTGGATGCAGAATCCGACATCTACATTGAATCAAATTTTGTTTTTCTATCATTCGATTGATCGATTTATTTAAGGTAATGAATGTATGTATTTATGCAATAAAACTTTTTATTTCGTTGTATTCATTTTATTGCAAAAGTAGCAATACTTTAAGGCAAAAGTGGAAAGGAAAAAGAACGAAAAAGCAAATAAATAATTAATAAAAAAAGATGCTCAGTTATGAAATTAATAAAGAAAAGTCTGTAGGAACATAAAACTCCAAGAGACAAGTCAAAGTCTTCAACAGGCAAGATACAATGCAGGAACATTTCAAATAATAGTTATAGCGACTAATTTGCATAAGCAGGTGTTTTTATACTAAAAACCTTGAAACAAAAGGTTGTTACGTCTGGTTTTCGGCGATTATGTACAATTAGGTGAACCTTCAAAAAGTTAGAGGTCCTTTAACGATAACCGTTTCATGAATGAGACGCTGACGAGAATTTGTACTTTCTGTGTCCTGCATGAATCGCAATATAGCAATCGTACCTACACTACCCCTTATGTTCCACAATGTCACAATCGTGGGAGTCATATTTATGGGGTACTTAAAGCTTAAAATCGCTTTTACTTTGTTTGCTCCCATGTGCTATATCTATTTGAACTGCCTAAAACGCCAATTTTATGTTTGGCGGCATTTTTGTTGTGTTAGCGAAGGTCGGTCACGAGTTTTCGGCAATTCTCTATTGTTGTGTCATGTAATAGTAAATAATCGAAAGTGTGAGTAAAAATATGCTTAAATGAAGTTTTGTATGTTGAATTGTTTTAAACATGTATAGATCTACGACTTTTACACTAAAACCGCTAAAGTTATTTTGAGGCTAGGCTTTCATTTTGGTGTTTTGAATGGGTGTCTCAATTGTAACGTGGGGTAGTCAACATATACTAAATTGAAAAAAAAAACAGTCGTATTTTTCGTTGCAGGAACTAAACAAAATATCAAGTTGTTTGAGCTTTCTGCTGATACAGACAGGCTTTACTAGTTGCTTGACGCACTTGGGTTCGATTTTGAGGCTAACAGTGACGAAGATGACGACATTTTTGAGCTTCCAACAGTTACTACGGATGAAAAAGAATCTGAAGAAAGCAGCGGAAAAACACATCTTCTGATCTGATTAAAAATGGATTGAACTGCAATTGAAGAGTAATGCATTTCCAATAATATCACAAATGACAACATAGCCGAAGTTTTGAATCTGATCTGATTAAAAATGGATTGAACTGCAATTGAAGAGTAATGCATTTCCAATAATATCACAAATGACAACATAGCCGAAGTTTTGAATCATTGGTGTTACTTCAGCAAATATTTAAATGACTATTTTTCCAGCGGAACTGACTTCTATATATCATTTACAGCAAACAGGCGAAGAGATTAAAGCAAATATTACCCTAGAAGAAAATAAATATGCCATCATGGGTTGTTTTAAATTTCCAAGAATTCGTCTTTACTGTAGCATAAAATATCGGCTCCCATTTATCACTGATTTAATGAATTGGGACAGGTTCTATGAACTTTGTATCAATTTTCATGTAGTAGATAACCTTTTGGTGCCCCGAAATGTTAAAAAACAAAACCACCTTTGGACAATCCAGCCGATGATTGATCGAGTAAGAAAGAGATGTAAAGAAATTTTTTAGACCCATTAAGGGATGTTTTCCAATTGATAAACAAAATATCCCACTTTTAGGACGATGTCTAGTGAGCCAGTTTGTTTAAAAAGAAAAGCCATGACGTGTGGGCCTTAAAAGTCTTGTTCTAACAACGTCAGGGGGTACAATGGTAGATATCTGGATATATCGGAGAACCTTGACATCTCTGGAAAACAAAGACTTGGTTTAGGGTCATCGGTCGCTCTGCGTTTGATAAAAATTTTGTCACAAGGAAGCTTAGTTCGACATTACCTTTGCTTGGCAAATTATTGGAGCTAAAAATAAACGGCACGGGGACGATAATATCTAATAGAATAAAGGGATATGTTTTAAAAAAGATGCAGAGAGTATGTCAGAAGCGACAAGAAATATGTACAACAAACTGTAAAGACTATAAAAACCTTAATATGGTTATTGGATAAAAATGCGAAAAGACATATCCGGTTCAAATGGAGTTAAAATGTATACTTAATGAAAAATGGGGTGGAGTCTATATTTGTGACCAAATGACTGAATGTGACAGAACTTATTTTAAAACCAGGAAATGGACGTTTTAAACTATTCTACATTTATTTGATATATCCATAGTTCGTAGTTGGATGGAATATAGAAATGAGTGCAAAGCTAACAAGTAAAAGTCCAAAGATATTAGTTTAGGAGAGCTTTTAGTTTGCGGCACAAAAAAAAGGGAGAAGAGAAAGTAAAGACGCTGTATTCGAAGAAGATCCGTGGCCCAGTCCTAAGAAGGCAAGATGTGCTCCACTTCCTTGTGAAGACAAGATGTTTCAGAGAATGGCCAATTCACGAAACCAAGAAAAAATCCCCAACATGTGCTGTTTGGAAATTTGCCAAAGTCGTTCGAGAATAAAGTGTGACAAGTGCAATTTTTTGTGATATAAATCAAAGTTGTTTTTTTTATTTTACTGTGATTTTTTTTGCATCATTAAATATAAACCTTTAGTGCCAAAGGTGAGTTTAGTTATAATTGTGCCAGTAATACGTTGGTTCCTACATTACACAATTGTTATAGTCCCTAAAATCCCTAAAAGTATTATTTTACAAAGTATACAAAAGTTTAATCTCAGGCAAGCAAGGGCTACGAACCAATGTTTCAAATGCAATGATACGTATGCAGATAATGCAAAGATAAAATAAAAGAGCTTACGATTAGAATTTGCTTTCTCTTAGATCCCAGTCAGAGAACTTTAAAAATTCAGAAAATTGCATACCAATAATACTGCTTATATCGTAATATATTTATTCTTTATTGACAGTGTCCGAAATGATGAGGTAAAACAGCAGCAATGATACTATATAATACAATAAGGATCTCAATATACTACCATTGGTTACTACCCTATTATAACATACCGGATGTGACGTCGATAGCGAATCCGAGACCTTGTATCTGTAAATAGCCTGAAGCTGAAGTTTACTAATTAAACTCAATCAGCCTTACAGAATACAGGTCAAAATAGATATAGTATAAAATACTATGACCAATTATTGGGGTAGTCAGATAAAAAAAAGATCATTCATTTTACTTTTCCTGTAGGTGAATAAAAATACTTACTGCGAAAAACAATATATCGCTGCCTAATCCAAAAAAAAAAGATAAGAGAACCAATCCGAAAATAGCAGTGGCACCAACCGAGAGAGCCGCTCCTGCTGCGGCGGTTATGAAAATTTCGTAAGTTTATTCGCACTCACGCACTTTGCGACGCATTCTCGAGAACGAAAATCAGATCCTCACACGGAACACGTTGTTCCCCTGCGTTTGCACGCACAATGTCTATAGCGACTGGCATTCCTGCTACACGCATATAACCGCGACCCGCATCGCAGTTATCGGCGAAATTCGCAGCGAGCGCTCGATTGTCGGCGGGATCCCAAATGTCAGCGGCGATTATGCATTTCTCGTTCGGTTCGCGAGCTCCATGGATTATTAGAATTAGATCAGTTGGATTAGAAGATAATATAATATAATTTCATCTAGTATCAACGTCAAACATAAAAATTCCATAGATATTCTTGATAATAGTACTACTACTACTACTAGCACTACAAGTACTAGCGTTACAACTACCCTACTACTATTACTACTACTACTATAACCACTACTGCAGTCTTGAGTTGCTTTTTGACATTAGTTGATCGGAAAATATTATACTTGAAATAAAACAAAACATTAAATTTTATAGTTTAGAAACAAATATCATGTTTTTCACAATTAATGAAATAATGTATATGAGTTGAGAAGATATACAAAATTGGAATTTCATGTTTCTAATTTCAACTATCACTATTCCCTCTATTAATAGAATAATGTTCACTCTCTGTGATATGTGGTTCTAGAAAGTGGCGACCATCTTGCTAATTTTTAATAGAAAGTTACTTCATATTTTTTTTGCATCCTCATTGCAAATTTTTTGTATTTATTTGACAATAAAGATGGGATCCTGATATCATGTATCTGGTGATTAATAAATTGTCCGAACTTAATATCTAACCATAGAAAGGGCTTACTAACTTATGTCTATGGAAGCCAGCATTAAAATGGAATGCTACAAATTTTATTATCTTGCCTAACAGGCAAAACAATTTTATACCTCAGACTATATTATGTTACACAAATTTAACTCAAACAGATTTTATTTTCAATTTTATGACCTTCTAATAGGTTTTAGTACAGTATTTTGTTAACAATAATGCCACCTGTCTTAAAGTAAGAAAATAAAATGACGTATAATGTGTTACAAGGTGTGGTTAGGATTTTCAGTTAAAGATACATTACTTTTCCACCTGTAATTGGGAGGAAGATTGGAACTGTTATGATGAATCGTCTTAACTATAGAAAGATTACAGCCGAGAAAATGTTACCAAAACAAATCGGAGGGTAAAATTAATGCTTTGACATATTTTTATGGACATTCTCAGGCATGCACTTGGGCTACAAAATACGAATTCGGTTATTCAAAAAGTTCAATTTGCAAAATTTTAACAGAACTTGCTCTCATTTTAGATAAAAATTCAAAATTTTGGAGATGCTCTGCGATGTATGCAATTTTGCGAAACATTACTAATTTGAACCAAAAAAGATCCGGATTTTGCAAATAAGATACAAAATAAGTTTAGTCACAAGTTATTTGAGCAGAAAACTGCCAAAACAAATTTAGTGTTAATAAGTTTTGTTTAATAAAGTACAATCCAATGAAGTATTACAAATACGAAGGAACTTTAAATAAACAAGAATAATTAAATTATTATATCTATTAGAGAATTCTCTTATAGACTTTTTGAAAACATTACTTAGCCCCTAGGAGAGATTATCGGACGTAATTACACAAGTGCATCAAAATTACCGATAATATTGCATGACAGCGTGTTGTCTAAAAACTGCATGAGTTAATTTTCATATTTTGGAGAAAGAACCCGACACCAGGGGTGAAGGTGGAGGGCTCTTTTTCCAAAATATGAAAACGACCGAATGCAGTGTTTCTAACTAAAACAGAGTTTTATCCACAATACCGAAACAGAATATTTGCACTCGACGCGCGTTTCGCTAACCATGTTAGCATCATCAGGAGATGATTAACGCGCGTCGAGTGCAAATATTCTGTTTCGGTATTGTGGATAAAACTCTGTTTTAGTGCATGTTGCCGAAGGTTCCAAACCCCAACGTAGCAGTGTTTCTAAGACAACACGCCCGAACGCAAAATTATCTGGTTATTTTGATGCACGAGTGTAATTTGGGGGAATATATTCCGAATGAGGACATGGTTTTAAAAAATATGTTTTTATTCTTTTTTAATGCAAACACGTACATGTGACTGCTAACAAAATAAAAAGACGCAAAAATACGATTTTCTTTAATCCGAAACGAGACATTTTTAATATATTTTGACTTTACTTGGACGTTATTTATAAATTTTCGCTGTCATCGTAAGTTTACAATGGAACTCCCATAGATACGTGCGATACAATTATCTCTGTGCTCTTTCTGCAGTGCAATTATCGCTGTAATTTTTGCGATAATTGCACTCCATTAATGGTATTTTTATACATAAGAGAAATATTTGGAAGTAATTGCACAAGTGTATCAAAATTACCGATAACTTTGCATGACAGCATTTTGTCTAAAAACGGCATGAGATTATTTTCGTATTTTGGAGAAAGAGCCCAACACCGAGAGTGGAAGGCTCATTTTCCAAAATATGAAAATGACAGAATGAAGTTTTTTTAAGACAACACGCTTGAATGCAAAATTATCTGGTTATTTTGATGCACGAGTGTAATTCGTGGGAATATTTCCCGAACAAGGACACGGTTTTAAAAAATACATTAATTTTCATTTTTTAATACGGAAACGTACAGGTAACTGTAAACAAAACAAAGAGACGCAAAAATACGATTTTTTTTATTCGAAACGAGACATTTCTAATAAAATATTTTGACTTTACTTTGACGTTATTTATAAATTGTGGCTGTCATCCTAATTTACAATGGAATTACCATAGATACGTACGATGCAATTATCCCCGTGCTCTTTCGGTTTCTGCAGTGCAATTATCGCTGTAATTTTCCGATAATTGCACTCCTCTAATGGGATTTTTTATACATGAGGGAAATATTCGGAAGTATCAAAATTGGCAATAATAATTTTGCATGACAGCGTGTTGTCTAAAAGCTGCATGAGTTCATTTTCATATTTTGGAAAACGGGTCTGACACCGAATGTGGATTTTGAGGTAAAATTTTACTTTTAGCAGACGGATGCCTATAGGTATTGCGCTAAGTAAGAAGATTTATTTGCCTGAAAGTTCATTTAAAATGATTTGAAGATGACAAAATAGATCATGATCGGAGAGTTTGAACATTTTTCAAGCAATAGGCGGCGGGTTCAGCCGATCTTCTGAGAGATTTTGAGGTAAAATTTTACTTTAAGCATCATATTTTTACAACAAATACTACGAACAACTATAAGACGTGTTCATTAAAGTTCAAACCGTCTCATCTCAAGCTTTCGCATGTTGTCTCACTATCGTTCACAATTAAGGTTTTAAGGCTGCCTTTCCAATGGTATTACTTTAGTAACAGTTTGTTAGGCACCTAAGGGTTTACAGGCACTTCTTTTTATTCAAGATAATTTGAAATATTAAAAAATTATTTTTTTGGGAAGCACTCAATTCACTATATAAATGAGCGACAGCTATTTCGCTGAAAGATATTTAGCTAAAAGCGAAACACAAATCACTACACGTTTAATTAACTAGGTACTACAGATAAACTGATAAGCCCATATTAAGCGAAATTCTAAAACCTCATAAGTGTCGTAAAATAGTAGTAAAATAATGTAAAAAAACACAAATATATATCCTAAAAAGGTTCAATGAAAACGAATGTTGCTAAACTATAGTGTCTGGATTATTTACCAAATACCTTGTGAGAAAAAACTCATCACCTTAAGTCGTTTTCATGACGTTATATTGAAATTTGTATCTTATTTTAAGTTGACTGAGCTGAATTTAAATAATATTCCAGATTAGGGTGTGACATTTTTCCGCTCATATTTATTAATTAATTTCTGTTTTGTGGACGACAAATAGCAGCACGAATTGTAGTAAAGGTGCTAGGCATTTATACCAGGATTTTTCAGCATCCTATTTGGTATAGTTTTTTATTGCTTATTTTATGGTATATGGAAATGGGCTCATTCGTCCAATGAGGTTCCAATAGGCAAAATTGAATCATAGCTGAAACTTTAGCAACACAAAAATTGAAATAAATGAATAACGAATTAAGTGATGAGATTTTCAAAAGCATATTGCGGGACCAAACTGATCAATAACGATATAATATATGAAAAGCTGTTAATCACAAAGAAAAAAAAGGTCATCGGAATTTTTCAAGTTTACACAGCTGAAAAATGTTTGTTAACTATCTATTTTCTTTCCATTCCCCAAATAATCCCTTTAGAATTATCCTGGTCACGTGAGTTCACATTACATTATCAGTTAGGTGTTATAATAGAGAGAAATAAATAAATAAATAAATAAATA
>MU182163.1:25486-44608 GCA_016904865.1 Pissodes strobi
TGTATGTATATATATCTTTTATTGACACTATTAAAAAAATGGCAAACCTGGCCGAGGTTAACCCGAACGAAAGAAATGTGATCCCATATTTGTTAATGAAAGATCAAACAGTTAGGAAAGCGCGGAGAACTTAAAATGGACAATGAAAATATTCATTTTATTTAAAAGATTCTAACCCAAACAAAAAAAGTAGGTCTTCAACAGGATTCGATCTCGTGACGACTTTCGGGACCAAAAGATGCGGCTAAAATTATTGATGTAGATGTATGTATGTATATATATTTTCATAACTATAAAACCACTGCAGCAAAAATATGATCAAAACATGGACCACATCGATACCGATGCATAAATTTCGGATTTCGGTTGCCTTTACTCAGATTTGACGACAAAATCTTAAGAAACCGAGACAATATGGATATGCAGTTAGAAGAAGTTGCAGAAAAATTCGCTACATTTCTTTATCCAAGAATAAATGACTGAAAACTGCAGGCATATATTTATTTAACCTTTTATTACACACTTTATATTCAAGATTAATAATAACTTCTCATTCTTCAATTCGCTTTAAGATTCGAGATAATTATACAGTTTTTTCTGATGCGTATAAGATATATACTAGTTCTTTTGAGGAACGATGAATAGCTTAAGCGAGTGATAATGCTTTTAAATAGACTCACATCAGCTGCTTTATGAGTTCAGTTTCCCTGTTGCTTGGAAGAAAAGACTTCTACTGCACAGTATCGAATGAAGTTTTCTTTATAAAATATATTGTGCGTAAAATCATGTGAACTATTTTTAATATAACAGCTGACTATCCCCTGCTATGGATCTAGAATTGAAAGCCTTAATCTAAGCATTAAGAAATGTAGTTGTTATATACATATATGTAACACACAAGAGTTTTCGTTTTGCCACTTGGTATTGGCCTGCGGATTATAGGTACTCGATGTGAACTTCATTTGCTTACAGTTGAGACCACTCCAATATTTTAGTTCAACCAGTAGTTGTTTTAAGCAGGAAAAATGCAAAGATGTTTTTCGAAAAGTTGAGAAAAAGCAATTTTCGTGCTTAAAGTTTAGGTCAAGAAGAAGGCGCTTGAATCCATCACATTAAATGACTTTTATTTCAAGTTTGATGCTGTTAATTAATTGGCAGTGGTAAGGGCTCCGACATACAAAGGAGGAGGCGTCGAATTTACTATTTTAATGAAAAATATATAACCTCAAAACCTTATACTGATAAAATGGTGCCTTGGTACCATGCCAAATTCGTCTGCCTGAAGATGTGATAAGGTATATTTGCAGCCGAGTAACGACGTAGTCATAGTCACATTATTTACTAGTCACTTTGTAGTTTTAAAACAATAACGACAATAAAAATATTCCCGATAGACAGCATGCTTGTTTGCTTCAATCTCTTATTGATGTCATTTTTCATTCCAGATACCTCAAAGTCTCAAAAATATGTCTCCCATATTTTAATAGTGAAAACACCTATGTTATAAAAATATAATTTTTAACAATGCCTTAATGAGAGTTTAAGATATAAAGAGCCCGATTTAAAAGATTATCACCGAGATAAAACCCGGAGTGGCACAATAGAACGACGGGAGAGGCATGGGATAATAGGGAAGTAGGTCGCAGAAAGAAAATGCAAAGATTGGCCTAAATAAGCGCCCCTTCGTTGCCTCACAAAAATTTGTATGCGTCTCGAAGCCAGACGATATATTTGTCTTGGTCATATTTTATCCGACGAGGTTGCCACGAGAGGTTTCTTAACGCAAGGCCGAGCGAAAAAATTTATTTTTATGCGTGATGTTATTATAATCTCGAGATTAAATTTAAATTATGTACGTTTAATAATGCGTTTTTATTGTGGAGTGAATTTTCTATTGCGTTCTTAGTTTATGGTTCTTCAAATTACTTCAGATTTGAAAATGAATGACTTTTTCAATTTGTATGTGTAAGTAGAGAAACTAATCATAATAAATAAATATTTCAATTGAAACTAATATACTGCAGGTCCAAATTCGAATTAAAATCATTTCGAACTCGAAAGATTTGATTGCTTCAGGATTTGTTTTTCATCCAGGTATTGACGTATGGTACCACTGGTTATCTATTCTCAGGTCTCCACTTGTAGAGAGCGAAGTACTTTCAAATAGCATATCATCAAATTAGATTTTATTCATTAGTATATCATAATAGGCTTGTTTTTTGTGAAACCGAATTAAACTAGTGCTTACTAAGCCTCTCAAGATGCATGGAAAAATTAAAAGTTTTTAAAGTGACACGTATTGATATAGTCAAAAGCGATCTTATCGTACGGGTCCAAAGGTCACAATTTTCAGTAAAAACATCAGTCGTGGCAGATTTTGCGTGTAAAATCTGTCAAAGGAATGACATTTAATGAAAAATATGACCTTTGGACCCGCACGATAAGATCTTTTTTTACTATAATAACGTTTAACATATAGAGATGTCCACCGATATGATTTTGTTGATACTAAGAAACAAAATAGCCATACCTACTTCAGGCTATTCCTCTTATAAATATGCTGGTGTTCAACAAGATATTGAAATAAAATTTGTCCGATATTGAACAAAAAGTTAATTTCTCTGTTATAATTTTCTTCTTTACCACGTATCGGATACCATGCTAGCAATATGAAGAAAATGAGATCTCAAATAAATTTCTGGTACGCAAACTCTAATAGTCTTACTGCGAATCTACTTGCGAACGAATTAGTCTCTGAAAATATTGCTAGCAAAGTTCAGGAATTTTCGTCAGCTGATGCTGAGGCAGAAAAATGGTACACCTTGTTGGAGAAACACGCTGGTTCCCTTTTCGCGATTGACTTATAAGCTATTTGCTTAACTTGAAGCCAATGTGAACCATAATTGCTGCAATTTAAATCTAACATAATGAAACTCGTTACTGACGAAAATTTTGTTTGTTTCTACAAGTTCAAAATAGCGTCAAATAATTTGATCCTGTCTATAATAGTATATTATGATATAAGTGTATAAGAGGGCCTTTAAAGCACGCGCGACATATTTCAAAACACGATGCGCAGCGGAGTGTTTTGTAAGTCGCAAGGGCGTTAGAGGCATCTCATACTCGTATATCATACGCTATTTTTTTATCACGGATGCATCATAATCTCAAAAATGTTGTAAATATTAAACTTAAGGGATATATTGACGAATATATTAATCTGTCACAATTGAAATGATCAAATGTTTCTATAGCAACTTTTAAAAAAGTAGGCGCATTATAAGCATCATTTTAAGCACGCTGTAGCGTGCGATAATCGTCGATTATGATGCATGCGTAATAAAAAAATCATTAACTCATTACAAGGTACTCAGCTCAGGTTTAATTGCAGATGGTCGAAATGTCAAGAAGTGCCTAAAATAATTGCATGCCGTTTATCGAAGAAAAATGTTACCCGAGGATCAAACAAGAGATGTAGATGATTTTTTTATACATAATTTAGATGTTAACGGTTTGGATGGTATTCAATACTCAGCAGGAAATAATTGCAAAATACCAATTATAACTTTTTGGGAACTAGCAGAAAAACATTTTACTTTAATCTCCAGATTAGCAATTAAGCTAAACATTATTTACGCTTCATATCTTGAGCAAGTGTTTGGGTGCCTAACTCTATACATGGGAACAGTATTTCAGAGATGGTCTTATCTGGGCCTTATAGAGCAGTACGAGCTGATGAGGTTTATACAACTTTTTTGCTCTATAGAGTGCTCCTAGCTTTTGTGCTGCTGTCTTAGCGATTTTGGTAAAGTGATTACGCCAAAACATGTTGTTTTTTACGTTGATGCCCAGCAAGCTTATAGATGAGGCCAGAGTCAGTGTTTGTCCTGTCATTGATAAGTCAGGTCCTGCGATGTTTGCTTTTCTTGAGAGGACAGTTGTTTGAGTATTTTCTGTTTAAATGAACATTGCTTCTCTCACCACATTCTACGATAGTGATCATATCCTTATTGATGGCAGCAATCCGATTTTCACGCTCGCGTTGGAAACGAGCAGGTCATTGGAGTTTGGAGTCCGCGATATGAATTAGGATATAAGAGTACTGTCGTCTGCAAAGCTGTAAATAGAATTGTTTGTTCTGTCTGAGATATTGTTGAAATAGTGCGGGAACCGTGTAAGTGTAGGTGTAAGCAACTACGGCATTGATTTTAAATTCTCCCGAGAGATGTGCATCAATATCAACTCGGATGCTTCGATCCCCTTAAGAAATTGGAAAGCCATAGAAGCAGTGCTTGTGGTAGTATGCTGTTCATTTGCTTGATAATCCGTCATGTCACACCCTTTGATGGGGTGTAACATGGCGGATTGATAAGTGGTGCTTTGGATATGTCGAGAGCCACTGCACGAAATTTGCCGTAGCTCTCGATGGTTTTGGTCCACAGGTAGGCTACGTAAGTTAGGATATCACCCATTGATCTGTGCTTGCGGAAGCCATACTGGCTTCGATCGCTTATGATGCCTGCCGATTCGAGATATTTTAAGAGCTATTTGTTGATAAATTTTTTCATGTCTTAGATATGATGGGAACTAAGGCAATTGGACGGTAGTTATTTGAAATCGTTTTTTACCTTTCTTCGGGACTGGGTTACACCCTTAGACTATATAGTTGAAAAAGAGGTAGTAGTTTTGCTATTCCACTGGCCCCATCATTAAAACAACTCTGCGGGCGGAAAGAAGTGGGGGTAGCGTCTGCGGGCGACAAGCACCTCCCACTGTAGCTCGCGGTCGGTGAAGCGCGCGGCGCCCCGCCGGCCGCGAGCCACCCTCACTGGCTACGAGCTACAGTGGGAGGTGCTTGTCGCACGCAGACGCTATCCCCACTTCTTTAGTTTCATTCATTGGTCATGTTTTGTTTTATTTGGGGGGTTGGGGGGGTAGACATTGTTGGGGCCAGGGCTGCAGCATAATTAGGAATGAAACGTGGAGTCTATCTTTATTATATAGTCTAAGGTTGCACCTGAGCGCATTTCCAGCTAGAAGGAAAACATGCAGTTCTGTATGATAGTGGACCTGTTAGTTCAGCAGCAAATTTCTTAAGCACTATTGCGGGAACGCCATCTGGTCCTGTGACCTTGTTAGTGTATAAACTTTTGAGTATTCCTGTTACTTTCCGTTGACGAAAGACCAGATCTGGCATTGAGGAATTCACTCTCGGGATAGTTGAGGGAGTCTTTACTTGAGCATCTTAGATCGAATTTGATGCAAACATTTCGGCAAGAATGTTCGCTTGTTCATTAGCCGTTTCCGCTCTTGAGCCATCATCTTTCGTCGGTGGTGAGAATATATGTTTAAATCTTTTGTTAACTAAGAGTGCCTTGTGTTTCATATTAACATTTGTTTAATAAAACTCATTTTCAGGAATTTAAAAGCACTTTTAAAATGTAATATTTTATTTATGTAATATTTTATTGTTTAAATATACAAAAAAATATTTATTTAAAATACTAGGTCTAGAAAATGTAGAAAATAGCTAAAGTAGAAAATTGATATTCTGCGTGTAGAATATACAGTAGAATATGTATAATTTTCTATTGACCCATCCATGACTGTAGGGAATATATACTTACTAAGAAAATGATCCTATAAGACTGAAAATGCCACGGATCTGGATATTATTTACATATATGTGTTATTGAGCATTGGAAATGCTGTAATATCATGTAAATGGATGAACAAAAATACATCATTAGATTTAAGGTTTAATAACTTTTGCGATGAAAAGAACAGAATGTTTGACTTGACAGTTTCTAAATTTTCCTGATTCCTTTAAAAAAAAAACCGAAACTTTAATTTAGTTATAGTCCTGTACCAGATGTGCAGTATAGCATTACTAGATGATGACGTAAATGAAAATGCCATACAAATTTACAAAAAATGTTCTAGGCTTAAATTTTAAACCATATTACTCATGCAAACAATACACTAATTTTTAGTCCGTAAAAAAAGTCACACACACACACACACACAAATTTGTCAAAATAATACGATTTTATAAAAAAATAAAACTGGAATTTATAAATCTGTGTAAAATGTCACACATTGATAAGGCACAAAAATAAATCGCGTCATATAATTCGTGAGAGAGTTCCTAGTTTATCAATTGACTGGTAGGGTGCCAAAATTGAAACTTCATTGCGAGTCTCCACTAGCGCTTTTTTTTTTTTGAGTTTGTCTATATTGGTTTAGTCCTATCACGCATTTGCAAATTAAGTCAGTTAAAAACGGGGTCAAGTGTTTCTCGGCATAATAATCTACTTCGGTACGAGGTGCGATTAAAGAAACATTAATTAATAGTCTTGCCTATATATTTAAGCAATTCTGTCTACTGAGTTAATGTTATAGAAAGGTCGATATTAGAGTATGTGATAGTAGAAATATTCCAAAGGAACCCCCCTATATTTTTTAAGTATTTACGAGTAAGGTAATAAATGCATTATTTATGGCTAATTTAACAAATTTAAATTTTATAGTTCGTTATCAGTATAATGCGACTTCTGTTTTAGCAACAGAGTTTTACCGAAGTATTTTTTTGGTAATTGCTTTATCTAAAAAGTATTATATTATCATACGTTGGGCATATAAAGGGTGACAATTTGAGAACTTTCTACACTAGATACAGAAGATATCAAAGAACCATAAAGATGATTTCCATAAAAAAGCAGCTTTACCCTCATCTACCTAAAACATTAAATGGTCACATGTGACGACTCTCTCGAAAGCCTATCAAAAATACTTTTCAGCGATACCAAAATTATTGAGATCAAATAAAATTCTTTAGTAGAATTTTCTTTGCTGAGATTTAAGTACGACATGTTAGAAAATAAACTTAAATGATGAAAATCATCCCAAGTTAAATTTAAAGCACTATAGTAGGCTAAAGCTTTCTATTGTTTGCAATAATCCAAATACTTTCTTTTTTTTTGCTTGCATTTATTTCTAAACAGAAATAAAATAGATTTTTATACGCCCCCTAATTAACTGAAAAATGTCCTGATGGAATACTTCGACAAGCATCAATTAGCCTTAGACGCAATTCTTCCGAAGAAATCGGAGTTGTGTAAAATAGTAATTTAATGTAATCCCATAAAAAGAAGTCCATAGGGGAAAGATCAGGTGATATTGACGGCCACTCAATCGTATCCCTTCTGTCAATTCACTGATTTGTATAATCTTGATACAACCACTCCCTCGCCATAGATATGCTGCTGTGAGGGTGCACCATCTTGCTGGAAATGTAGAAGGTCTTAGTACAAATTTAGACTCTGTAAGTATCTTTGGTTTTCAAGTTCATGAACAATCCAAGGCTCTATTGTTTGACGGAGCCTTTCAGCATAAACTTGGCCAGTTAAATTTCTTTAAAAAAAAAGAGGATCTATGATGTTGTCTCCCAATATTCCCTCACAAACATTGAATTTTTTGGTATATTAAGAGTGCCCCCTGTAAAAAGATGTAGACTAACGTCACTTCAGCAGCGACAATTTTGTTTAGTCACATGAAAATGCTTTTTATTAATTCGATTCGAGATCCAGTTTCTTGAAGTTTTGTAACAAAACCTCTTATGTCGATGTGGCTGACGTTTTTATAAGAATGCCTTTCGTTAAAAGCAATGACATTTCTCAAATAGCAAATACGAATAAAATTAAAAGAAATTCGAAAAAAAAAGACAGGGTGAAGTGATTGCAGCAGCAAGCATGTTAAAAAACAAGTATTGGTGTTATTACAGATAAATAAGAGTTTTAACACTACAATAGTCTTTTAATTTAGGCTAGGGATCCTTTTTCATTCCTTTTCGCTTATGTAATTTTTTAGTTTTTCATGCCAAATTTTACAAAGGTTAGTTTTAAAGCATTTTCTCAAAATTATGCTAACAATTCATATTTAAATACCATTAGTTTTAGTATTTTTCTTTCGTGCAGAAAATTAGCCATTGTAAGTTTTCAAATTGTCACCCTGTGTAAGATTACAAGAATCATATCATTCATCATGGAATACTTAGAATCCGTTAGTTTCTACTTACTAAATCACTTTCCAATATATTACAACGATGTCAATCTTCATTGTTAAGTGATAAAACTTAATATAAACCAGGGAGTAATTAGTGAATAAAGATCTTTTTTCTAAGCTTTTATGCAAACGTATCTGAAGGTGACGTCAAGAGGCATTTCAACTTTTTTATACTGAAAATACACAGACCCCACAAGATGAACACACTTTAAGAAAATTCAAGGAAATCAACCCGTATATGATAGAGGTCAAGATTTTCGCAACTTTTTTCCTCTTCTTCTTCGAAAATAGAGTGCTTAATGAAATAAAAGTATCAAATATTAGAAAAGCTGTGTTCCCATTCGTAAGTGGTTCAGATGGGTGCTCTGACTAGCTTAAGCCACAACATTTGAAATATTTAATAAATGTGAAGAACTTTTGAGCTCTTCATTTAAGCTTCCCTTCGGGCTCTTTCCTCAATTATAACACGCATTCCACCTTTCTAGGGAGCATGAGGTAGATAGCGATCAATGGCTATCAAAGGCCTAATGGCATCGCTAGAGACAACCCCAGGCCATTACTAGCTGGGTAAATTCAGAACAATAAGACAAATAGCTCATCACCCAAAGGTTTAACTTGCAAGGAATGTAAAGAGGGAGTACTGCCACGATGATTTGGATGTGAATAATCGTATGTGCTTGTAGTTTTTGGTGAATCTGTGTGCTGTCCTTTAAATACATATCCGTTACTTAATAAACATGTATATTGTTTGAATTTAACAAGCTTATCAAATTGCAGAATAACGTAGGAAAATTCCATATATTTTTAACACGTTTAGATTTTGTTCTGTCAATTTAGTAAGTACAAAGTTGAAAATGAAAAACATGAATTAAATCTTACCTAATATATGGAAGTTAGTTCAAGAATCAGACATTTGACACATAGACGTCTGGTGTAGTGTGTAAAATGTAGGGGCCATTGGTGGTAATTATTTGAATAATAGTTCTGAAAGAAAACAATTTGTTTAATTTTTGAGTGATTAGCGAAATGAAGAAACTTGAAAAAATTACCGTTTCTTACCTTGAAACAGAAAATAGTTTATACCAGCAAACATTTAATTAATGCTTTTCCATGCCAACCATTAAAACATTGTTAATATCCTTGTAGCAACTGATGAAGATTAAAGCTGTGATCTTTCGAAACATGTTCGGTTGAACAAATCCACCCCTATTTTGTTTTAATTAAAAACCTAGTGGAGCCCTAAGAGTGGTTGTTTGTCCGCTACATTTATACTTCTACTTGCATGACTATCTTTCTTGAAATTGGATAACCGATAAAAGTGGTAATGAAAATCAAAAAAATATATTTCAATACTTTTAGTTTATAAAATTGCACTTACGCCCAACACTATGACAACATATTAGCCAGGAAGGAAAGTTCACTCTGTATTTTTTCTGCGTAGGTTCTTGCCCAATGAAACATTAAAGTCCTTTTTATTGTCAATCAATATTGCCCAAATTTATTGAACGTGTACGAAATACCTCAATTAATATTCTAAAGTAAAAAATTAAATGAATCTAAAGCTAATTAAAGAAAAAATGCTGAAAGAATTTATAATTTGATTATAAGTTTGAAACTCGATTGCAAAATATACAGTACAATATAATTAACTAAAATATTATTTGTAAGTTGTAGCATATTTCGGCTATGCAAATGGAGTAAGTTGTAATCAACGAACTAACTAACCAGCCTTACAAGCTTTAATTTTGATTCCAAGATACACAATTATTGTATGTTGATAATATTGACAGATATTCGTATCGATTTGTGACTTTAGTCTTGCATCAAATCAGTTTATCGAAAACTATACCGGATAGGGTGAAATATATTTATCATAGATAAATATACTCCTATACATATTATAATATGTACAGGGTTATCTAACGAGGACTAAACATAGCCATATTTGTGGCTTTCCTCGTATTTAAAAACAATTTCAAATAGCCTTCTTGTGTATTTTTCCGAAGAACCTGACAGGAGAATTAAAGAAATGATTTCAATTGAAAGAAAAGATATATGACATAAAATTGACTTTTTCCTAATGGGCACCTTATTTATTGGTTCGTTTTTCAAAGTATCTCATTTTTTATGCGTTTCAATAAAAAGGAATTCGTATTTACTTTTAGTAAACAAAATCAATTGAATTCATATGAGAAATTCGCAAATTAAATCAGTAGGTAAATAGAACAAGGTAGCAACAAATAGGGGTTGACTAATTTGCTATAATTTTTGTGTAATCTAATAGAATATTAGATCTTAGATCCGTCATTACTTGCTTTGCTGTGATGAACGGTCCTTGTATGTGCCAGTGAGAATATAATATTACTCCACAATCTTCGTTGGTGTAAATAATAATTTTTGCTCTAATAAATTATTTAATGTTCTCTGGGTTCAGTCTTATATATTTCAATACATGTTTTGTGAAAATGTGATAATTTATCCATTATAACCGTACGGATGTTTGCGTGTTTTTTAAACGCGGTCTAAAAAGTATGGTTTCGTCATGTGAGACTTCTTGACTACGCACATATTATGGGGTTCGTTGACTACAGTCAAAGACAATCATGATTATCTTTGCTACAGTATAGTCAACTAACCTCCAGGTTAATGTTTGTTAGTAAAAAAACATCGCAAGGATGATTATCTCTTAAACCGGTAAAATTATATTAGCAAAATTTGGTACAATAAGGTAATTGGATCCGCTTAAAAGTCGAGTCGGAGACGTTGCCAGCTCTTTTCATCATCAATGATGATGATGATGGTGATGAAAAGTCGATATAGATTTTGAAGCTAGCTTAAAGCCGGCATGCCTACTTATCCGACACCGGCGTTTTTATAAAGTTTTGTTCGAAAAGCTTTACGGGTTTCAGATGTTATCAACCATTCTTGTTTTGTCTACTTTAATATCATTTTTTTTAGTCATACAAGCGGAAAACTGATAATGGCAAAACACCAACAGATGTTATGTTGCGAACAGTCTGAAGTCATAAACGAAAATAGGACTGTTAACAGTGTTACCAAAGACTTTAGAATTCCCAAAAAACACTTGACCGCTACGTCGAGAACGCAGAACGAAAATCATATTTAAATTAAATTAGAACCTGCTGGATATTTCAATAGACGACAAATTTTTTCTCAAGAACACAAAACTCTGCTATTATTATTTAAAACGAGCCTCGGATCTTGCTTCGGATTAACAACACCTAAAGAACTCGCATTTGGATTCGTTAGCTCAAATAAGTTTGAGGTTCCGGTTAACTGGACTAAGAATAAAATGGCAGGTCCAGATTGGATTGCGTCTTTTATTAAAAGAAATAATACTTTATCTTTTAGATGCAACAAGCAACTAGCCTGTCAAGAGCTACTTCATTAAACAAAACTAATGTAAGCAAGTTTTTTTCCAATTTTAAACCCTTGTATAACCGCGTTTATTTAGACACCTCAGATATATGGAACGTCGTCGGTGAAACGTGCATAACAATGGTTCAGAAATCGGATAGGATAATAATTGCGCGACGTGCTTTTAAGTAGATAGAAAAACTTGCATCTACCGAAAGAGGACTACTTGAAATTCTTACTGTTGCAGTGTCTGCATGCGACAATTTTATTCCACAATTTTTTATTTCCCTAAGGGTCAAATTTCGTGACCATTTTATCAGAGACGGACCTGTTGGAAGCTTGGGAGTTCCCAATCCATCCGGTTGGATGAAAGAAGCATATTTTCTAAAACTGAGGAGATGATTAACGCTATTAATCATCATCTGATGATGCTAACATGGTTAGCGAAACACGCGCCGAGTGCAACAATTCTGTTTCGGTATTGTGGACAAAGCTCAGTTTTAGTGCAGGTTCCAAACCCCAACAAAGCATATTTTGTCAAATTTATTAAATACTTTATCCACCATTCAAGATGTTCCAAGGAAAGACCCGTACTTTTGTTGCTCGATAGTCACGAATTTCACCTTTCAATAGCAGCTGTAACAAATTTATCTTTCCCACCGCACTCCTCCCATAAATTACAACCGCTAAACGGAAGCGTTTACGTATCACTGAAGAAATGTTATCATTCAGCTATTCACAATTGGATGGTGAACATCGTGGACAAAACATATTCCAATATCACATCTCAGGGATTGTAAAAATGGCACTACCTGTGGCTGCTACCACAACGGCCGGTTTAAGAAAAAAAAAAAGGAATTTGTCCGTTTGACGATACGTTTCACCCAAAAACGTGGTTCATACCTCGTTTTTGTTTTAAATTAAATTATGTGAACTCTTTTCTCAAAATGTAACGTTCAATCTGTGAAATTTTGATGTGTCCATTGTCAATTTGTGTTGTTTGTTTATCTTCGTGGATATGTTCTTTTTTCCATCGACAAGCAACACTGATTTTTTTATGGTAGTGGCACACACAGTATAGTGCTCGACGAGCGGTGTGTGTGCTAAGATATTGATTGACACGGTTCTTGCATATTTGTAGGTTGTAATTAGGGGGAGACAGATGTCCTGGGAGTTAGTTCCGCAGTGATGCAGTGCGCCATACAAAGGATTCATTGTAAATCGATGTTCTAGGTATTGCCAGTTGTACGACGAACTGGTGAGCTCTTGCTGTCTGTCGTACCTGTCTGACAGGCGTTGCCAGGGGCGGGATAAGGCGGGCCAAATCCCGAGAACATCTGCCGTGAAAGTATCTGTAAAACAGGGACATCTCGGCCACATGTCTGCGGTGTTCTAAACTATCCAGATTCCGGGTCAACTTCTGGTCGTCGCGCCGACAAGATGCACAGTTCTCTTCTGAATGGAATCCAGCAGCTTTAGGGTGAGCTTTGGTGCGGCACCCCAAATGTGTCTTATTTGCGCTTTATAGAGCAAGAGCAACCGCTGCGGTGTATACACTTTTTGTTGCAAAATAGCGCACCAAACTTCTGGGAGGCTGATTTTGTGATGTTAGCGACGTGGTCATGCCAGGACATATTGCTGTTAACCGAAACACCCAGCAGTCCGATTGACGAGGATGAAGGAATGGTCGATCTTGCCATAATGATGTCAGGGTCAGCCGTATTGGTCCTCTTGGTAAACGTGATCTTTGCTGCGTTGAACTGGACCAAATTTCTGTCGCCCCAAGTTTGAACTTTCTCCAGGTCTTGATTAATTGCTGTAATCTGCTCCTGTCTGCGGTGATAAGTATCAGTAGCTGGTAAAGATTTTTCTGATCTAAATTGGGAGACAAGGGTACTGTTATCTGCAAAACTGTAAACGGGATTATTCGTTTCGGTCAGCAGGTCATATAGATGAGGAGCAGAGTTGGTGAAAGTATTGCGCCCAAGAGCACGTCAGCGTTAATGGTGAATGTGTCTGAGAGGTGTCCAAACAACTGCAAGGTGCAGAGATCGGCTTTTAAGGAAGCTGGCAAGCTAGCTGCAGACGGAAACTGGCAATCCGAAGGACGGCAGTTTTGATGAGCAGTCCGTCATGACGAACTCTGTCGAATGCCTTCGAAATATCCAACGCAATAGCTCGAGACTCTCCGTAGTTCTCAATTGCCCTACTCCATATATGAGTGACATAGGTCAATATATCTCTCGTCGATCTCTTTGGGAAAGCCGAATTGATTATCGCTGAGAATTTTGTTGTTCTCGAGATACTTGAGTAGGCTGAATGTTTACACGTTCTATGACTTTGAAGATTATTGGAAGCAAGGCAATTGGGCGATAGTCTGAGGGCGTGGTTTTCTTGCCTTTTTTGGAACAGGTTGCACTCGAGCAACTTTCCAAGAAGATAGGTAAAGCCCTTTTCCGTAAGACAGGGAAAAAAGCCTCGAAAAAACGGGTGTTAGTTCATTGGCGCAGTTCTTTAACACGATGTCAGCTAGTCCGTCCGGTCCTAATGCCTTTTGCGTATAGTTCTTTAAGGATTTTACGAATATCACGGTCATGAAACTTGACTTCTGCCATGGTAGTGTTGATGTTCGATTTGGTGGAGAGGGCCTTGCCTTGGGGGACGTCTAAAGTAGAGTGCGACGAAAACATTTTGGCGAGCATGTTTGCTTTTTCCTTGGCTGTAGTCGCCATTATGCCACGTTCGTCTGTCAAAGGTGGGAAAGACGTTTTTGAAAAGTGATTACTTACCTCTTTTGCTAACCACCAGGAATTCCTGGAACCACTGGGGCATCGCAAAAGTTTATTCCTGATCCTTTGATTATGTTTGTCAATAGTACCGTCGAACAACAAAAATTGCGATTTTTAGCGGTCTGATGTTGCTGTCAGTACCTGTAGGCTTGCTGTTTCCTACTTGCAGCTCTTTCGCATCTTCTATCGAACCAGGGCTTTACTTGACGGTAACTTGATGGAATTTAGGATGTATGATTCCATTCCTGAGGAGATTACTTGCGTAGTCTCTTCACAGCAGACTGACGGGTCGTTAGTGATGATGGTTTAGGCCGAAAGCGCTCTGTTACGCTACTTTAGAAAGTCCTTTTGGATTAAAATTTTGCGTGGAATACAAAGGGTGTTTTATTTATTATATAATATTTTCATATTCTGCCAGTGGTGGTTCATACAGAAGGTTAACAATTTCATTCAGAAGCAGTTGATCACTTAAATTACCATTAAAAAAAGCGCAATGATTTTGTTATTAATAATACCGCATCATAAATGAACCGTTGCTCTTACTTGATATTTTATGGCCTCGTCTTCTCAGGTTAGTGAGCCCATATGTCGGTTATGTAACCCAGCAGTATAGCGTGTCCAGAAATTTCTTTTAAGTAAATCAGGATCTCTATCCTGATTTCTTATTATTAAACGAGAGACAAATTGAACACGTAGTTCTATCTGTGCTCACAACAATTGTTGAAACTGGAGGAATTTCAAGCAGAATCTTTTTTAATGTTTCAACATTATTTGGAGACTACCGTAACTAGTTGTTCGCCTTCTTCGGCTGTAGCAGGTATCTCAACAGGCTTTTGCAATTGAATTTCTTGAATTGCTACTAAGATAATTCAGCACGGAACTATCCCGCACCATGGTTCCTGCTACCTATCATGTAAAGACTTAGTTTCTTCGAATAGACAGAAATTCTATGATCTGAAATCTTTCTTCCAGGAAATAATTAATTTTAATCAACATCAAAACAGTGAACGCTATAGGATTTGACAGAATATTGACCTTTTGGTGTTGGTATTTCAAGTATTTATGGCCTTTTTCTATTTACTAATTTATAATCGCTTATTTCTCAAATGCATTAACTTAATTATGTTGTTACTAAAAATGAATATGAAATCCTTTTTATTGAAACGTGTCGAATAAAATGAGACCCTTTCGAGAACAAACGCATAAATAAGATGTTCTCTTTTGAATAAATTCAAATCATTCTCTTAATTATTCTATTCTACGAAAAAAATTACACAATATTGTGCTACGTTTTTGTGAAACATAAGACGACATAAACAGGGTACAATTGAAAATTTTCAGTTTTCGACCAGCTCTTGCAATTGGAGCTAGCCGTATATCCTAACCGTATTTTTATTTTGTCCTTATCTGTAATTTAAGCCCAAGGGAGCCGGAACCTCTAAACTCCTGCTGCCTATCTCTTTTCAATCTATTTCTTTTTGGCATGTAGAGAATACATAAATTTGTATAAAAAAATTTCAATATATTTTATATTTCGTCTCAACGGCGCCAGAGTGAGAACGCTCGTAACCGGAAAACGACAGTTGGAAACAACACTTATCGCAAGGAAGTTTTACTTTACGACACATCATTTTTATAACTAAAATGTTAATTTATTGGCCAATTTGACGAAAAATACATAAATACGTCTCCAAATTACATATACCACTAAAAAGTAGAAAAGTAAAAAATAAACCGTTTACACCTTGGATCACATATAACATAAAATGTTTAATGAAATTAAGGGATAAAGCATATCGTAAATATATTAAAAATAAAACTATGCCTAATTTAGATTACTATAAACAACTCAAAAATTTCACTAAACATGCTATTATTAGGGAAAAAATAACGTTTTTTAATTCAATTTCTATAGACAATGATAATAATGGCCAGTTGTTTTGGAAAAATATTAATAAGCTCCAGTTATGTAAAAATAAATTTGTTGACATACCTGAAAATCTCAAGAATGTTGATTTGATAAACTCTTATTTTTATGAATGTAATAATAGTCCAATAAATATTTCTGAGCCTGAGAGGCAGTTTTACCTTCAAAATAGATGTCCAGATATTAGTGATCAAAATTTTAATTTAGGCTTGATTAATGAGGAGCAACTTATTAAAATAATTAATAGCATTAGTTCTAATGCCGTGGGTGCGGATGGCTTATCAATAAGGGATCTTAAGATGTGTTTTCCTTTTTGTATAAAGCCACTCATAAATATTATCAATTCATGTATTTTAAATAATACTTTTCCCACCTTATGGAAAAGGGCTATTATAAAACCTATTTGTAAGATTAAGGATCCAAAGGAATTTAAAGATCTCAGGCCAATAAGCATCTTGTCAGTAGTGTCAAAGGTATTCGAAAAACATATTTTTCAGCAAGTGAATCAATTCGTAGAGTGTAATGAAATAATTCCTTCATCTCAGTCAGGTTTTAGAAAGAATTATAGTACAATAACAAGTCTAGTTAATATGGTTAATAATATAAGACACAATGAAGAATTAAAAAATACAACGTGTATGGCTATATTAGATTTTAGTAAGGCCTTTGACACTATTGACCATGGTATGTTGTTGGCCAAATTAAAGTATTTTGGGTTTTCATCTGAGGCTTTACAGTTTTTTGGCTCTTATCTTCACGACAGATCGCATTCCGTATCACTAGATAATCTTCAGCAATCTGAATTTCTAAAAATAAAATCAGGTGTCCCACAAGGTTCCATTATGGGACCATTGCTATTCTCAATTTATGTTTGTGATATGAATCGGTCAATACAACATTCCAAGATACAGCAATATGCAGATGACTCGCAAATATATATGCCATTTTCCATTGAAAATATGCATGATGCTAATATTCGTTTTAATTCCGACATTGAGAGACTTGCACTATTTTCTAAAAATCATAATTTGCAAATTAATCCAGCCAAAAGTTGCTTAATTTTTTTTGGAAAAAATAGTTTAAATCCTAATTTAAAGACCAATTTTTCTGTACAAATAGACAATGTTAATGTACCTTGTGTTAATAAAACAAAAATTTTAGGTATCACATTCGATTCACAACTGACATTTCAAAGTCACATAATTAATAAAATAAAAATTGCGTATATGAGACTAAAGAATTTATATAGGTTCAAAAATGTACTACCTAATAAAACAAAATACTTCTTATGTAATAGTTTGGTTCTTTCACTTCTTGATTATGGGGATATAGTTTATTCAGATTGTTTAACTTTAGATATTTCAAACAAAATTCAGAAATTGCAAAATAGTTGTATGAGGTTTGCTTATAATATATCTTTTAGATCCCATATAACCCCATTTTTAAATGAATATCAGATATTAAACATGAAGAATCGAAGAAAATGTCATATGTACAGGGTGGCTCGAATTCGTGTCTATGTATGGGGAACTCGAAAACCGTAAGAGATACAGTGTCGGTCAAATTAAGGCAAAATTGCGCATTTAGATGCCTAACAATATGCCGTTTAGAATGTTTTAAAATTCCGAGTATTTCCGGAGATATCCGGAAAAAACCGAAATTTTGAAAATTCGTTTTATTATTTTCCTGGGCTTATTTAAAAACTGATTTCAAATTGATTTGCACTTTTGTATTGCCACTTTTTCCGCTCTATCTAATGATGGTATCCAGTTTGAAATCCGACGTTTCGTCTTCAAGGGATCATCATCAACTTTCTTTTTTTAAATACGAACTTTATTTTATTTTATCGTTTTTCAGATGGTATTGGCGTTATGAATATGACTATGTGTTTATTTTTTTTTATTTTTTTTTTATTTATTTTATTTTTTTTTTAATTTTTATTATTATTTTTTTAATTATATATTTTGCTTTGGCGTAATCTTAAATAATTTATGGTTGGTACTTTTGAAATTTTTATATTCTATAAAAATATTTTATTTTGTAAGTGGAAAATTGGAGCGTATTAAAAATAAAAAGTAGTAAAATAATTTCTTACGAGAATATGGCCATGAACTTTTACTCAAAGAAGTTGCTTACTGCAAAGATAAAATATTCCCAACTTTTAACCAATTAAAAAATTTATTTAATAGAGAACATCAACAATTTATAATCATACTACGTGATACTATAGGAACTTTGATGGAAAAACACCTATTGGAATTTTGCTTATAAATAGAATGCACTAAGCAACTTGTTTGAGTAATAGTTCATGGCCATATTCTCGTAAAAAATAATTTTACTATTTTTAATTTTTAATACGGGCTCCAATTTTCCACTTAATGCAAAAAACAAATAAAATATTTTTATAGAATATGAAAATTTCAAAAGTACCTACCTTAAATTATTTAAAATCACGCCAAAGCAAAATATATAAAATAAAAATAATAAAAAAATAATAAAAATAAAAAAAAATAAATAAAAAAAAATAAAAACACATACTCATACTAACACAGCCGATACCATCTGAAAAACGATAAAAAAAATTAAACTTCGTATTTAAAAAAAGAAAGTTGATGATGATCCCTTAGAGACGAAACGTCGGATTTCAAACTGGATATCATCATTGGATAGAGCGGAAAAAGTGGCAATGCTAAAGTGCAATTAGATTTAAAATCCGTTTTCAAATAAGCCCAGGAAAAAAATAAAACCATTTTTCAAAATTTCGGTTTTTTCCGGATATCTCCGTAAATACTCGGAATTTTAAAACTTTCTAAACGGCATCTTGTTAGGCACTTAAATGCGCAATTTTGCCTTAATTTGACCGACACTGTATCTCTTACGGTTTTCGAGTTCCCCATACATAGACACGAATTCGAGCCACCCTGTACAGTTTTATTTTTAGAATTATAAGCTCTGGACAACCGC
>MU182163.1:52992-72526 GCA_016904865.1 Pissodes strobi
TTCTTGATACCTGTAAGTATATATATATATATTAATTTCGAAATTAATAGAGATTCTTTCATTTAAAGGATTTCCTGGATCATCCTGCACAGATGTGTTCAATGAAGTATTGTAGAGTATTTCTACCTTGTCAATCTGCCTATAGTCTTTCAGGTTTCAAGAAAGATCTGAAAAGTACGATAAGTATGCCAATTCGATGGTAGAGCATAATGAGACATAAATTTTTTATACCATTTTAGGTGCTTTTTTACTTGTATTTATGAACTTATCCAGTAAATAGGTCAATATTTGCGGTCTTTGACAACAACCTTTCCCTTTATTTTGAGCTTGAGTGATGTCTAACGCCAATGAGGTAATCTGTTTTATTCTACGCAACTTAAAGGTAGAGTTAAAGAAATACTGAATTACATCATGATTTTAAATGCTTTATACATTTTGTTTGTTTTTAAAGGTCATTATTTTAGATGTAAGTTTGTATTTATGTAATTTTATTGACATCTATGTGTAGTTTTAATACTGGAATTTCGTTCTTTTTGTAGTTCTTGAAGTGTGGAAGGATTTGGCAGGACTAACCGATCCAAAATGAAATTCTCCTTATTACCGTTGATTACAAATGAAAATTATATTAGTTTTTCTAACTAAGACAAATTTTATGCTATCACATTTTCAAAAGCCCAAATTTGTGGATATTGTTGTTGTTGATAATATAATAATTTTCTGAATATCAAGCAGTTAATATATTGATATATGCTTCAATATGCTTTGGATCGATTACATGTGGGTGTTATCAGAGTTGATTGAGTTTAAACGGATGCAAATGTAAAGTGGTGTCATATTCAGGAAAAAAGAACCGATTCGGTTTATTAACATTATATCTGAAGCTACTTTTGATCGATCAGTCACTGAGAGGATCTAAGTATGATTTTGGAAAATACACCGACTTTTAATTCCCATATATAGAAGAATGCATTGAAGAACATTTAGTGCGAAATTGATAATATTCTATTGAAATATTAGATATTTTACAATTTAAATCAGTATCGTAATAAGATATATAATAAGAATTAAAAAACATCTCTGGTTTTGTTATGTAAGATACGACTGGCCTCCTCGTATATATAAATTACCCTACTATCTTATAACATACAAGGTGGCTCGAATTCGAGTCTATGTATAAGTATCTCGAAAACCTAAACTAAATTTCGAATAAGTTTAACATTTGTGGCACAGAAAAAAGGAAAATTTGGTTATATAGGATCCTTATGACTGTGATATTTTATGAATGAAAGGAACGAGAAGAAAACGTTAAATAAACGAGAAACGAGAAGAAAACGTTAAGTAAACTGCTTTTATAATTATTAAACCAAAATGTCTGTCCTGCTTGTGTTACAGTTAGTTTAAATGACAATTACTTGATTGTATCTCCCTGACGTACGCCTCTTTTTATAGGTATCCTCGGGGCTTTTATATCCTCATATATGCTAAATTAGAGTAGAGCATCTTGACTTAATCCTAGCATTATCCAGTGCTATGAGAACCGCCCATGATTCAATTGAGTCGAACGCTTCCTGGTAATCAACGAACGCTAAATGTAATGGTATATTATATTCCGTAGTTTTTTCAGTAAGCATGTGTACTGTTTATAGATGGTCTATTGTACTGAAGTTTCTGCGAAATCCGGCCTGCTCTGGAGGTTGGTATGCGTCCATTTTTTGCGTCAGTCTGTTAGTTACTATTTTTGTAAGAAGTTTATACAAGTTGGATAGTAAGCTAATGGGCCGATAATTTTCTATATTATTTCTATCGCCTTTTTTGTACAATAAGATGACCTGCGCATTTTCCCTTTACGCTTTCTTTAAGTTGTTCTCCCCCCATTTTTAATATCTCGGCGATTATACGATCGTCGCCAGAGCTTTTATTATTTTTCATTTGACGGAGCGCTTTCATGAACTCTGCGTTGTTTATTTCGGGTAGGTATCTCTTCCTAGCCGACATTTCTTACTTCCCTTTTTTCGTACTGAATATCTTGAGTTTTCGAACTGTATAACTCTCTATAAAAGTCCTGGAGAACCGTTATGATTTCCTTCCGGGTGCTAACCATTTGGGCTTCCCTGTCCGTTCCCTAGCTAATTGTGATCTGAGAATCTTCATCGATTTGGGTCTTTGATATGTTTGGTATTGTTTTCTTATGTCCCTCCTTATGTTTCTGTTAATTAGCCTATTTATTTCCATATATTCTTCACAGTCTTGGTCCATATTTATTCGTTCTTCTATGAGGTTCTTGGTGTGCCCGCTGATCTTACTATTTTTTCCTTGTTTTTAAAACATATCTCTTTTGTTGCTGCTCGTATGCTATTATTTATGTGTTGTGTTAAGTCATTAATATCCATTTCTTCCTGCTCCACCTTACCTTTAAATTTATTCTTAGTTACGTTTTCTAGCTTATCCCAGTTTCTTTCTAGTATTTCATTTATTGGCATAGGCCTTCTTCTTATCAATGTATTCATCTCCCATCTGGTGTTAATGGAAACAGCTGCTTCGATCAAGCGATGATCACTGTTGGTGTCAAACTGATTAAGAACAGTGATATATTCGCAAATGGTTTTGCTTTTAATAACAAAATTCTAATGCCTGACTCAATCAGGTGTCAATAATGAATAATTTTTTATTGCGTAATTGGTAAGCTATTTTAAATTATAGATAATTGTCCACGTTGGCACTAGAGGATGTATTTAAAGGCGTGAACTAGCAGGACAAGGAAATTAACATATATTGAACACGAATAAACCACTTGTGATGTGTCGACGATATTGTCATAATCAGTGACTGACCAGAACAACTCCAATATATATTGCAATAGCTTCACCACACATCATCTAGGGTGATCCTCAGAATGAAATATTGAGTCTAGAATAAATCCAAATTAAAATTGAAGATCAAATAATGGAGAACGTAAAGGAATACATATACCTAGGGCATATAATACCAATGGGCCGATATTTCTAGAAGAATAAGTCTCAGCCGGGCAGCTTTTGATAAACTCGGATTCATTCTTAAATCCTGTAACGCCCACATAAAGCTGAGAAGGAAAGTATACGAGTCGTGCATCCTGTCAGTCCTCGTCTATGGCCTTGAAACAACCTCACTAACTAAATCCATTAACAAACTTCAAATTACACAACGGAGGATGGAAAGGGCTATGCTGGGAATCAGTTTGCGAGATAGAGTTCCAAATGAAGAAATCAAAAGAAGAACGTAACTAACGGATGTGACCCAACGAGTAGCGCAGCTCAAGTGGAGATAGGCCGGGCATATTGCAAGACCCAGCATAGAAAGGTGGTCGTACAAAATATCAACAGAAGTGTTGGCAGGCCTCAGAAGAGATGGCGCGAAGACATCCAGAAGACGTGATAAAACTGAACGGGGATCCCTACAGACAGACACAGATGGAAAAATATGCAAGAGGCCTACATTCAGGAGGAGAATAAGACAGACTGAGAAGGAGATGAAGACTGTAAGTATTCCAAGTGTTCTATTAAAATATTATGTTATTTGTTTGAAAACATGGACAAACTGCTTTTTAGAGTTTCATTCATAAACTAGATTCTAGACTGAAAAGGAGATGAAGACTATAAGTATTCCAAGTGTTCTATTAAAATATTATGTTATTTGTTTGAAAATATGGACAAACTGCTTTTTAGAGTTTCATTCATAAACTAGATTCTAAAGTGGCCTTATTCATAAACTGTTGTCCATAATAGGGCCACAAGTAAAAAAGTAAATTCTTCAAATTCTTCGAACTAAATAAAAACAAATACTTATTTTTGTTTCCATTTTCTCGTCTGTGAACATTAATCTATCCCGATTATTCTTTTGATTTTATGTTTTAGGGGGATCTCTAAAAATAAACCTTTAGTTGGAAGGGAGTTATACTGCTGCTTCCAACAATTCCTCCGAGCAGATCTTTCAGTCTTCATTCATTTACTTTAAAATTGGATTCATTTGCATCAAAAACGGTATTTCCAGATTAACTCTCCTCAATGGTTTCGCCCACTACCTTTAGCAAAATAACACTTTCTACATTTAGTTATTCACGCACTGTATCTCATATTCTAGATGTAAAAAGCTGCAGAGGTGCAGATGGAGACTCTGAATATATATTAGTAAGAGCAAAAACGAGAATACGTATATCAGCTCGCAAAGGAAAGAACCGCAGCAAGAAAATACCGTGGGATATAGAAAAACTAAAAGAACCTGAAATAAATCAACTCTACCAGAATGAAATGGAGCAAATATGCACGAGAACACAAGAAGGTACAGAAATTGAGCATGTATGGAAACAAGTAAGGGCAGGTATAGCTGACGTCAACAATAAAGTACTAGGACCAAGACCGAAACCAACAGTAAAAGGTTGGTACGATGACGATTGCGAAAAGCTAAATAAACAAAAAACGAGAGCTGGACTCCAAATGATCCAACAGCAGGGTAATATAAGACAATTCTACAAGGAGGTCAGCAACTCAAGGAATGGGTTTGGACCAAGGACTCTAACGATACTAAAAAGCGGTAATGGAGATAAGTGGGGAAACGGAAATATTGCAAGCTTGGAAAGTATATTTTAGAAAACTCCTCAATCGGTAGGACGGAAAAACACAGAACCGCTTGGCTTTCCAAACAGCAGAAGCAAACATAGAAGCGCCTAGATTGGTAGAAACTATTGAAGCTATCAAAAAGCTTAAAAATAATAAAGCACCTGAAAGTAAGCGGATACCGGCAGAATGCCTAAAATATTGTGGAGACGCACTTCATAGAGCTATACTCCATTTGATAACACGTATTTGAAATGAAGCAAAAATCCCATCGGAATGGAAGAAAGGAGTGATCATACCAATACATAAAAAAGGCAATAAGATGATATTAGGTACTAACTACAGTGGCATTACTCTCCTCAGTTGCGCCTATAAGGTCCTGTCAAACATATTACTGAGCCGAATAACACCATATGCTAATGAAATGTTGGTGAATACCAATGTGGTTTCCGTAGCGGAAGATCGACAACGTACCAACTATTCTCGATAAGACAGCTACCTGAAAAGCGCTGAGAATTCAACAGAGATCTCCACAATCTATTTGTAGATTTCAAACAGGCGTATGACAGTGTAATCCAAATACGCTTGTGGGTAGCTACGGAGGAATTCGGAATTCCAAAAATATGCATGGTGAAAACGTGCGTGGAAGGATCAGTAAATAGCGTAAGCGTAAAGGGGCAAAATAGCGAAATGTTCCCTGTAGAAAATGGACTTAAACAAGAAGACGCGCTGTCCGCAGTTCTGTTCAACTTGGCCCTTGAGAAAGTAGTGAGAGTAGCCCAAACAGATATACAAATATTTGGAACCAATGAATCTCGGCTGCTCCTAGCATATGCTGTTGACATCGATGTTGTAGGAAAGAGCACAGTTAACGTCAAGGAAATGTTTGTACAAATGGAGAAAGAAGCTGAAAGTATGGGTCTGACAGAAAACGAGACGAAGACGAAATATATGCATTTAACACGAAAGGATAATAGAGACCGAGTGGGACAAAATATAACTATGAACGACTACAATTTTGAGAATGTCCAGTCTTTCAAATATCTAGGTTCTCTGATAACAGCGGACAATAATATGAAGGGGGAGGTAAAACACCAAATAACCCAGGGAAACAAATGTTTCTTCTCTGTGCAGGAGATGCTGAAGTCCAAAGATATTACAAGGCCAACAAAAATCAACATATACAAGACGGTAATAAGCCCTGTCATCATGTACAATGACAATTTTCGATACACAGTTGCTTAGAAGGTTTGAAAGGAAAATATGGAGGAGAATTTTTGGACCGGTTATTGACCAGCAAACTAACCAATAGAGAATACGAACCAACAACGAACTCTCTCAACTATATGACTCCCCAGACATAGTACAAGAAATAAAATAGAACCGACTAAGATGGTTCGGCCACATCCAGCGTAATAACAACAAAAGGCTTATAGAGAACATATGGGAGGAATCCCCAACAGGAAAGAGACCCCTGGGAAGATCTAAGCTGAGGTTTAGATGAAAACTAAATTTTCATAACACCTCTCTGAAAACTATCATTTTCGACGTCTCTGTAGAGCAAAGAAAGTAAGTCCTTTCGCTCCGGGCACGGGAAAAATTTTCCCGGTCCCTAATTAGGGAGCAGTCTACAAGATTAATCTAGTAGATTTTAGCGTCAATAGTCTAATTTTAAGTAAAACGTCCAGAAACAGCTTTTCCTGTGCTTGCACGACTTCCGGTGTTCGGCTACGCCTCACACCAGAAACTGTCGCGCGCGCACCGAAAAAGCCTAGTTTCCGGACTGGTAATGAAATATACTATTTATTCTGACATTACTTGTCACAAATACTTCAAAATTAGCTGCCGATTCAATTACAACAAAGCATACAAACACATTTCCATAGCAACGCTTGATGAATATTAGATAAATACCTGTCTTGCTTGTGTTGCAAGTTTGACGTTTGCTTTCATTTGAACACAAAATGTATTATGACATGATTTTGGATACGTATAATTATAATAACTTTATGTTTATGTCTTGATTTCAGAGAGGTATTATGAAAAATATCGTTCATTGCACGTCCAGAAACAGCTTTTCCTATGTTTGCACGACTTCCGGTGTTCGGCTACGCCTCACACCAGAAACTGTCTTACGCGCACCGGAGAAGCATAGTTTCTGGACTGGTAATGAAATTTACTATTTAGCATGTGTAATTTTTGTTTTTAATGAATGTAATTTTGCTCTACACCCAAAGGCTCAAATATCTAATTAATTCATAACTAATAATAATTAAATGGTTTCTTTCTACGCACCTTACGCGTTGTAGTATCACAAACTAATTTCATAACCAATTACGGACTAATAAATTTCGTATCTATATTTACGCATTTAGTCATCAAGTGATAGTTTTTATCAAGGAAGGGACAACCCATAAAACGAATGCCAACTATAAGGGTCCAAACCATGCATTTCTATTTATATCTTATCTGTTATTTTGCCAATATAAATTTACACGCATTATCATGATGTCAGTATATTCACGCCTGACGCGTTATACTGCGTGAATATTATATATCAATATGGTTCAAAATTCATCCTTACTTTCGATAAATATATTATGTTAAAGCAGTTAAAACAAAAACAAATGATTTTTGTGGGCCTTGAGTTTACATTTTAATAACACTACTCTACGCATTTGCATATAATTTGTTCCTGATCAACTTCAGATATTTGGTATTGATTTTGGTTCGTGAAATAGTTAGTTAAGTATACGCTGTGAACATAATCGTTATATTTCTTAACTAATATATAAGATTATTAAATTGTCTTCGCAATTTATTATTATTCGCTAGTAAACAGCAAGCAGCTATTAATGTAATATTAAAGAGGACAACAGTAATTTTATTCTACTTCAGCCGTTCGGACTGGCTGCCTGTCAAAGTTTTAAAATTTAGTTGTCTTCTAATATTTCACCTCCAAGGCACTTGCATTTAGCAATTCACGTAATTAATAATATCAAAGCTGTTTAAAACTTATGGCATAGAAATAATAAGAGTATGGAAATCCGGCCAATGCGTATTGCAAGTGAATAACACTGGTCTGCGATGTTTTGAGGTAATTACTATTTTTCCTGCTGAATTTAGAAAAATACATAATTTTGCTCGATCAGGTCAAGTTTTCATTCTATCTTAAAAAAATAAGAAAAATTACTGGAAATTTCGCCAATACTGGCAACGCCAATCGAACAGTGTACTATAATCAAGGGCTTTTATTATCTTGGCGACTCGGCGCACGCAAGTGCGAAATTACATCCGCACCATGATCGAGTTTTGGATCTTAATTGAATCAATAGGAATTCCCAAAAGTGACAGTTAATGGGCGGAGCTAGATGAACGAGGGAAAACGCATGACCCTCCGCTTGCTTCACTCGCTTTGGGGGCGCAACCAACTAAACCTAACCCTAACTAACCCAAGGCATGCCCAAAATCAGTTCTATTCTAGCAGAAAAAGTTACTGGCTTTGTTTTTATATTTTTCAACTTTCATATAATGCATCTAGCTCCACCCATTAACTGTCACTTTTGGGCATTCCTATTGGTTTAATGAAGCTTCATAACTGGATCGTGGTGTGTGAGGAGGCACTTTCGCCACGCAAGTCGGCCTCAGGCCTCAATGCTATTCGAACGGTGGTACGTGCGTTTTTCTTTGAGTGCGAACGTTACTGGTTTTCATAATGAACACACGAAAATGTATACATGACCCAGACAGGTTTTGTTATATATAGGACAAATCACTTTTCCTAGTCGTAAGTCAAACATCACGAGCTTTGTGAAAAAAATCTAACTATAGCCTATCAAACTTGGAGATCAAGACAAGGCATTTGCACCTCACATATGTTGCAAGATATGAGTAGAAGGCTTGTGACGTTCGCGCACTAAGAAACAAAGAAGCCTACTTTTAGTATACCGATGATTTGGCAGGAGGAACAGATCGTATTACTGATGGTTATTTTTGTGTGACTAATCTAGAAAGCAAAATTTTTTAAAATTAAATTTACTTCATCAAGTATCCTGATAATCCCTCCGCATTAAAGTCATGGTCCAAAATTTCCAATTCCGGAGCCATCAGATATGTACACAGAAGTGTCTTCAGAATCTGATGATTAGCAGACAGATGATAATATTGGTTTTGAGGGCGCCGTTGAAATAAAACAATGGAAACCCTTTATGCAAGGCAAATTTGAATGATCTGACGAGATACTTATGTATGTCTAAGGAGTTTGTACAATTGCTGGAACCTCGTTTTCGTGAAAATAGTTTACTAGCACCGGGACAACATCATTCTATTGGTATCGTGATCGAGCGGAAGAGTTCCGTTTTTCTTTTTTTTTTTAATAGAACTTGCTTACTGCAAAAATATCAAAGGATTCATTGAGGCTTTAGGTTTAAAATATGATTCTAACAAATGGAGGCTGTTTATCTATTCCTCCAGTAAAGGGATTCTCTTGTTTAATAGAACAGAGTTTCCTCTGTTCCAGCCGGTCATTCAGTACAAATGACTGAAGGTTATGATAATATGGAACGTTTACTAACCGCACTGAAATATCGAGACTACAATTAGAAAATACGTGGAGATCTAAAGGCATTTAATCAGTACGTTACCTAAAAAGATTTTTTTCTCAAAATTTCTTTAGCTTCTTTCTGTTACTGGACCTTCAAAAAAATATATTATTTTCAGGTAATAAATTTATTGCGTGGCGTACAAGGCGGCTATATCAAGTACCCTTATTTTTTCTGTCTATGGGGCAGCCGAGCAGATAAGAAACACTACGTAAAACATAGCTGCAAAGTCAGGCCTGGTTTACAACCTGGCTCACATAACGTCCTAGCACACGTTTTAGCGACCTCAAAGAAAGTACTGCTTCCCCCATTAAATATTGAACTTGGACTTATGAAAAATTATGTCAAGGCTCTCAATATAGAAGGCCGTGCTTTTTGTTTTCTTAGTCGATAACTGTGAAAGCTCGAATTATTTACGGTCCTCAAATCTGAGAACTGATAAGGGATCACGAATTTGATCGGAATATAGAAGGAAATGAAAAAAAAATGCATGGTTAGCATTTAAATTCTTCGTCCAACACTTTTTGGGAAATCACCGTAGTAAAGAGTATCAACGAGTGGTCGAACATTTGCTACAAGGCTTTCAGTCTCTTGGTTCACGCATGTCTGTAAAAACGCATTTCTTAAGTTCGCGTTAGGATTATTTTTGGAATATTGCGGCGAACGTTTTCACCAGGACATTCGTGTAATGAAAAAGAGATATCAGGGTCAGTAGGATGCAAATATGTTGACAGGCTACTGCTGGTGCCTAAAACGGGACGTTCAAAAAGTCAAGAACGCACGAAAACCCATTAAAAAAATATTTCCAGCCAAAATATTTTTTTACAATATTATTATATCAATATAACCACACTTTAAGTAAATACATTTTTAATTTGTGTGTTTTTTAAATTGTATACTGTAGTGTATAAGTGTATAAGACACATTTAATGTCATATAGTTCAGCTTCTAATTGTATCAAAACATACGATAGCAAAAAAAAACGATAAACTGATATAAAAAATACGCTTCATTTTTGAAATCAGCACCTTGCATTTACCCAAAAGCAGTTACAAAACCTTTAACATCAGAACAAAAAAATAAAACGCAGACCAGTGTAATTTACTATTTTCCAGGCGCCATCGTAGAAGGCGCCATTTATTTTGAAGCCTACATTAAAATACTATTAAAGTATTCAAGAAACGAGGTATTTCTAACTTATTCGACGCTGAAAAAATTTCTCAGAATATTTCACTTATTGAACTGAATGTTAAAAATATAATTAGTTAATCATTAGTTATCCATCCATTGCCACTTGAATATTCTGTTATAAAAATTGATGTACAGACCACAGAAATTTATGAACCGCCATATTTCTTCTGCAAAACGGTAATTTTCTAAAACTTTAAAATATTAGACTGTCAAGTTCATCTAGATATTCTGGTTCCTCTAAGCACTAATTTTCTTTTAATAAGAAACCAATTTTATTTCTACAAAAAAAAAACAACATAATAAGAGTCAATGGGCATACATTCTCAAGATATCAGAGCAAAAATATATGAGAAAGTTGGAGTAATGATGGTCCGAAGAAAGTCAAAACTAACATGACAAAATGACAACAAATAATCTTGGAATCTTTGAAAGAGCGTAGGTTAAAAGGGAGTCCAATTTAAAATAGGATTCAAGAATTTAATCTTATCATGTAAATGTATTCGGCGACAAATTATTATTTGCCCAACGGCTTTAGCTATCCGTCTTTGTGCCCAAATAATGGCTGAAAATTCAAACGTGAATACTGCATAGCTTGATACAAATACGAAAGCACTTCCATAGCATTCAATTACTAATAATATCCATAGTTATGTTTTCAAACTTAATTCCCAAACCACTAGGAGACTTTGATGTGACTCTTGAAAAACGTAACTATTTAACGAACGGGATCATGTTTTACCTTAAATTATTCGACCATTACCCTAAAATGTATAAGAGTAAATATAATAAGAGCCCAAAGACAAAAATTCCAAAGGTCTCAGAGAAGAAACCTAATTGGGTAGTCAAGAACAGTGAGGGTTGTAGTCACAATACTGCAAATCTCGTTGCAAGGGCCTATATTAAAGACGCTTCTTTCCCAAATGCCACTGATTATTTCAAGGATCAAAATGTATTCGGCTATGACGAATTTACTCTAGCATCTATCACTCGTGGTACTAGTATCTAACTGAATGATGGAAATTTAAAATGAAAAATTCAGACAAAGATTGATAATGATGCGAAGGTTCTTCCAATAATACCATTCACTAATACAATTTAATTTACAAAAGAAAGCTTGATGTTGCTCATGAAGCTCAATTTCTGGCATGAGCAATTCTAAGTCGCCTGATAGTAAAAAATATCACAGAAAGTACGCCAAAAGGGCTAACTGCTTTGGAAGGGAGGCTAGCTACAGCAATATTTAGATCAAATGGAATTAGGTGGAATGTCAGTAAATTTGAACCGTAAAAATCCCCTGGAAAGCGAGAGAAAGCAATAATTCTACACTGGTGTTATTGTTTGCTTCATTAAAATAGGAAATTTGATACCGTTACCATTTAAAACATTGAAAAGGCTGATAAACAGATACTTAAGGGTTGAAATACTAAGGGCAAGCCTGCTGAACGAAAGTCGATGTGCGTATCAGTCAGACAAGTCCACTGACTTAGCACTGTGTGACCTCAACAGGTCACTCAAGAAGTCCTTAGAAGACAAAAGGGATAGTATGACATTTGTGGTCATAAAAGGTGCCTTTAGTAACAAATCTACGCAATCTATATTTGGTGCTCTGGCAAGAATCACTGGTTAAATAGAAATTTGAAAAATAGGATTATTATATCAACAATTGGCGAAACAACACTGAAAGCTATAGCAAATTAATATGGGATGTCCAGAAGGAGGAGTTCTATCGCCTTTACTATGCGCAATTCAAATTGATGAATTGATAGTAAGGCTAAGGTCCAGAGGTTCCTATTGCTTAGGATATGCCAACGATTTTGCGATTATTGCAAATGGCAGATTCGTAAGTACGATCATGGAGCTCTAAGCATTATCGATAGGTGGTATAAAGAGGGGGGAGGGGGGGGGGGTTAGTGAACCCTCATAAAATCATAGTAATATTCACCAGAAATCACTAGAAGGATTAAGTGCACCAGTATGCAATGACGTAGAGAGTCCAGTTGCACAAGAGGCCAAGTACTACATAAGCTAAGATGAAACCAACACGTATAAAAAACTACACAAAAAGCATTCAATCTCTGTAGGAGGATATGCGAAAAAAGCTGGCGGCTGCAACCTAAAACATCCAAATTACATACGATCATAAGAATCGGTAAAACAGAGTTTTATCCACAATGTCGAAACCGATTTTTTATTCTCAGGACAACATACCCATCAGAAATCGATGAAGGAGTCGGTACTCGTATATACAGAGTCAAGCCAAAGATAAGAATCTGACTAAGCTTAGGCGAATATATACGAAGTGGAATATCTAGCTTCATAGTCTAGCATCAATAAAAGCAATTAGCTTAATGCAAGTTAACTCAAAACTGGCATAGGACTGCATGGAACCCCTAAGAGAGCTGAGCTGTTGAAACAGACTTACCTTAGCCTGGGTACCAGCGCATAAGGGTACAAAGGCAATGAAGAGGCTGACTCATTAGCTCAAGAAGGAGCCAGAATGGCTCCGAATAGATCAGAACTCTTTTGGGGTGACAACACCTATACAAAAGTTAGGATCAAATTGTGGAAGCAAACGAAATATCAAGAATGGTGGAACAGTTTGCCAGGGACGAAACAAGCTAAAGAGAGAGGGGGAAGCAGCAGTGCACATACTTTGCCACTGCGAGTGTTGGTCAAGACTAAGGTTTCTTACGCTGGGAAGGAAAACCCAAGGATTTGAATTTGATGCTGCTGCTTTAAAAGGTAATTTTGAGCAGACTACGATAGTGTTCATCCCAAGATATTGGTCTATACTTTACACTCTAAGAGTCAATATATAATAAGAGTCATTTTTTTTCAAAGTCATTTAGACGAAAAATGAGATATAATTGGTTATAGTAACGACTTGAGTAACGACGCGACGATTCGAATAGATAGAATAGAGTTTAAAAAGAAAAATATGAATTATAATATGTCGTGAAGATTATATTAAACTTATGGCTGAAAACTGGATTACTCAACGTACTAATTGCAATGGGACGGCTCATGAAGACTATACATCTTACCTGCTCATTGGCAGTTATTTTTGCGCAGAATTAAGTTGCCCGGTTGCTTATGGATACTGGGAAAATTATATTAAGTTACTTTTTCATTTTGTATTTATTGAAAATATTTATTTTAATTTGAACGTTTAGTCTTTTATTTCTAACGCATGTTAGGTGGTAAAAGTGGTACTTAATTCTAATATATAAAGTTTGCTAAAATAAGTTCCCCATAGCTTATTCATTTTGCACGCACGCAATAGTTTGCTATAAAAAGAAATAAAAAAATAATTCATTCAGAATTTAAGCGACATTTTTAATTCTTATAATAAAAGCTTATTAGTTCCCTCAATAGGGTTTGTCATCTTAAGATGCTTTAAGATCATTTTGCACTTTCTCTTCAGCAACTGCAATTTCGAGGTAGGTAAGTACGGTCAAGCTGAAAAATTATATATAAAGTAGGTAAAACCAATTAACTACGCTATGACAAGTAGCTACCATAGAGTGGCCAGCAGTAATAATATCCCTTAAAATCCCGAGCGATAAATGAAATGTAACTAGCCCCTTACTTTCAATTTTTCGCCCGTCTATAAAATTAACAAGCCTTCCAACTTAATGCTGCTTCGTAGCGTTTTTTCAGTGTACATGTCTGGCAGCTCGTTATTGATTTCTTCGCTTTTAATAAATGCTGTTGAATTAAATATAAACCCGGCTGAGGTAGGCAACGATTTTATATCGTCCGTTATCATTTTCCAAAACCTACAAATACTAATCAAAAGTAAGGAACACTGTCTCAATTATGGAGACCCCTTCACATATATTGATTAGTTGATTGAAGGCTCAAATTATACTTTAAATAGCTAGCTGCAGCTCATTTAGGGTTGAATATAGAAATATTCATCTATTTTAAACAATAATCTGCATCGACTAATGGAAAAATAATTATACGGTGGTATCTTTACAGTTAAACAATTTGGATCCATTATTTGGTGGGCGCTGCATCTGGTATGCTTTCCATCTACCGCTGAACAACAATGTGGACAGTTCCACTGTGTAGAAAATGCCATCTCAACTTGTATCCATTCTTCTTTATTGCTGTCACTATAATAATCAAAACATTTTGATATCCGTAAGCTTTTGAATCCTGTTTTCGTCTCAGATAGAAGTAACTTATGAAGAAAGTGAATGTAAAGAAGACCACGCATACGTCAGCGAACCTATGACAGAAAGTGTTCTGCAAACAACAAAAGGAAAAAAACTAACCAAGTTTCTCCCAATGGAATGGAACTGCACAGTTTGACACAGATTGTAGGAAAAATAAAGGGAATGTTGAGGATCAATATGACATTTCTGAGAAACATATAAACGCACATCTAAAACAGCTTCGTATTAAATAAAAGCTTTACCAGCTTACAAGATCAATTTCAGTGCCTCGTTACTAATGAAAGATTAAGTTTTCTTCCACCTGAATCTAGCAACGTTCATAAAGATAATTCATTTGCACAAAACGCACAACAAGTCAATGACCAGGAACATCATAATTTTCGGAAAAAGTAATTCTCAAAAATAAAAACAGAACTAGTGCTTAGTGAAAGTCAGTAAGGTTTTCAGGAAAACGTCATTACTTTGCACCGATTAGAAAGCCACCTTTAACATCATCCTGCACTTATTCATAGCACTCGGAACATTCTGGCATTCTCCATTAAATTATGATAATACTTAGATAAGTTACGAATATTATCAATTTTCAGATAAAACTATAAAACTATTAAAATTTGTTTCTCGCCTTTTCATAGTTACCAAGAACTTCATAAGTTGGCAAAAAATCTGAAATAGTGCACCTGGATGTTTCCTATAATTAGTGTGAGAAGCAAAATTGTCACCACTATCTAGAGATCTAATTTTATACACGGCGAAATAGGTATCCTCATCTATGTCTCTGATTTTGTAATTTTTGTTTTATAAAACTTCTCTGATCCTGGATCTTCAGCTGCTATCTCTTCCAAAGGCAAGCAGAAGCTCCTAGAATATTTCGGCGCTTAATCCAATCTCGTACCCAACTTTCCATGTGTAAATGAGCCTTAAAAACCTATCACATTTAAACAAACGATAAAATCACACAAAATATCAACAAAACCCATTAGGAATTTACTTACTCAAAATTATCTAAAGAGCATACATAATAATATTCTTCAAAATTCATCCCTATTTTCTTTCTTTCACTTTTTCAATTTACTAGCGTTGCTTGGGACGCCTTCAACCCATAAAATATGCAAGAATAAAAGCCATGCAATGTAATATAACTTTATATGTAACGTTTTCCCTGCGTGTACAAGTTCACCTGGCAGTTCGGTATTGATTTTAGTTGTATACTCCAATTAATATTATCAAATATTTAAAGGACGTTCTCATCCGTAGCTGTTTTCCTAATTTCCTAACTAAATAATGAAAGCTCCATCACGCATCGTACCACCGTAAACGGAGCTCATGTGGAAGTGTGTTACTAATTTTCGCTTATAAATATAACAGAATAGGACACATTCAATCTTGTGTATTTAGTTAATGTTTTAGCCTAGAGACCTGTAGGTAGAGTAAAGAAAAAGTTCAGAATAATTGCGTTGCTTTACGCAATGGAAAATTATATTGTCAGCCGATTAGGAGGCAAACGATCTTTAATGTTTTCAAATTTTCTGCTTTGTATAGGTTAGTTTTATAAATACATATGTTTAAAATATGAAACATTTTTTTTTGTAATTGCGAACAGTTATAGACTCCTGCTTGCGGCTAAAATTTAGCATGATCATAAATAGTCACAGCAGCGAAGTGATTGATTCAACACTAAACTAAAACTAAAGATACTTTAAAAAAATAATATTATGCCATTTTTTCCGTCGCTAAGGTAAGCAGTAGTTATAAAACAGATCCGAAAAAGGGCAGTTTTAGTTAGATTGGGTGCTTCAGAAAACTCCCACTAAATTCATAGATGCCGATTCCGGAGGAATACATCAGAAAACAGAAATAAACTAAATGTCTAATATTATTTGTCTTAAATAAAGTAAAGAATTTAAAATAATAAAACAATCAAAACAAGGAGTTGAAAAAAAATAAGAAAGCAAAATCAACGCCCCTAAGAAGTCGAACCATATTAAAATATCATAAAATCTTTAAATGTATTGAAAAAATTCACTCGACGCGCGTTTCGCTAACCATATTAGCATCATCAGGAGATTATTAAAACAGTTTCAATCATCTCCTGATGATGCTAAGCATTTAAAGATCCTTTACAGGCGTAGCCGACTATGTCAAAATCGGCCTCTCCTATTGGTCGATCCATCGCGTATTACCAAATGTCTTCGTGATGCAATCAGTTTCTCGCAAGAGCTCTCGTAGTGTAGGGGTTTAAATCGTTGGGTTTTACCTCGAAAACACGGGTTCGAACCCCGTTATTTTTTAAATTATTTTTTAAGATTATGTTTCTAAACAGCTTTTTTTTATTTTGGCCATGCGGATCGACCAATAGGAGAGGATCTTAAAACGCTGATGCTAACATGGTAGTACAAAAATCATGTTTCGGTATTGTGGATAAAGCTCAATTTTAGAAAAAAATATATGAAAAAATTATTTTCTCTTATTAATTTTATTGTCACTGATGACAAGCATCTTGCACATAAGGTACATCTCACACCTAAAATAAGTGACCACTCAATTCTGTCAATTTCCATTAATCAACAAAGAGAATCATCTGTCGATATTATAAGCCATCAAAGATCTTTTAAAAACTACAACTGTGATCAACTACAAAAAGAGTTGCTTGAAAATAACTGGAATAAAGATATCTCCAACGTGAATTTATTAGCTGATTCTTCTATTACGGATATTAAAACTATTTTAGATCGAATGTGCCCTAAGGTCAGAATTATTGAAAAACAAAAATATGTAAATAAAAAATGCATAACGTCTGACATTAGAAAAATGATGCTGTAAATGGATATTTGATATAAAAGGGCTGTTCTAGATAAGCGTGAGGGTACTTGGGATGAGTATAAAACAAAAAGAAATTTCATTGTACATAAAATTAGAGTAGAAAAAGAAAAATATCATAAAGAATGCATAGACGAAGATAGGAGCAACCCCAAAGAATTGTGGAAAAATCTAAAGACCTTACTACCTAATAAAAAACAAATGATATCCGAACATATTATTTTTGAAGGAGAAAGAGTCCACCAAGAGGCAGATATTGCAAAAAAATTTAATAAATATTTCATAGAAAGTGTCGGCAAAATGGTTAAAAATATATACAAGCAACAATTATAACTCATATTACCAGAGCCCCCGAAATAAAAAATTATTTTTTACAATTTGAAAAAGTAGCAATGACTAATATGAAAGGAATTTTAAAAAATCTGAAAAATGTGGGGGGAGGCAAAAGTGGAATATCCAAACAGGTTCTGTGTGATGTATCTTATGCTGCTGGTGATCGTCTGTTAGATATAGTTAATACGTCTTTGAGCAATGGGGGTATTTCCTGAATCCTGGAAAATGTCTACTGTTATTTCTGTACCTAAAGTTCAGAACACAAAAAATCACAATGAATTCCTACCCATCAACACTGTGCCTGTTTATGAGAAGCTCCTTGAACTTTGTGTTAAAGAGCAACTTCTTAAATTTTGTGCTGAAAAGTCGATAATAGTTCCTAATCAATCGGCTTTTCGCGAGAATCATTCATGTGAATCTGTGGTTGTTGATATATGTGATGCTTTTCTTAAAGCCCTTGACTGTGATAATTTTGTATTGGCGGTATTTTTAGATTTTAAGAAAGCGTTTGAAACTACCGATAGGAATATTTTAATTAAAAAATTAGAACAATTAGAAATTAGGGGTAGTGTTATAAAATGGCTTAAATCGTATTTGTCAAATAGAGTCCAACATGTTAAGTTTATGAATTGTATGTCTGATGTTAATAGTGTAATGTTTGATGTACCACAATGCACAGTTTTGGGTCCATTACTATTTTTATTATATATCAATGATATGGTCAAAGTGCTTAAGAGATGTAAGATTGTTTTATTTCCAGACGACACCATGATTTATATAATAGGGAAAAATATACGTGAACTAGCAATTATTATAAACAATGAACTTAATAACCTATTTAACTGGCTCTGTAATAATAAACTAAGCTTGAATGCAAATAAGTCAAAATTCTGTGTATTTAGCAAAAAATCAAAAATAAATCAGGAAGACATTGACAATATAAACATAACTGTAAATGGGGAAAATATTCTCTATGAAAAAAATATTAAATATCTGGGTGTAATTTTGGATGCCAACTTAAATTTCCATGCTCATGCTGACTATATAAGGAGAAATTTTTCAAAAAAAGTTGGACTCTTAACAAGAATTGGGAAAAATGTTTCAATGAGTACGAAATTAATGTAGTATGATGCCATTGCTCTTCCACATTTTCAATTCTGCCCAACATTGCTGTTTAGTTTAGTGTCTATTTGCTTATTTTTAAATTAAAACAACGTCTTTTACCTGACTATATCTGTGATAAGTTACGAGTTTGTGAAGATGTACACAATTATGGTACTAGAAATACAGATTTTATACTGACAGACATATGTAATACGAATCAGTTGCTCAACTCTGTGCTGTACAAAGGTTTAATAGAATTCAATAAACTACCTATGATCATTAAAACCTGTGATAATTTGGCACAGTTCAGGATGCTTTTGAGAAAATTTATTTTAGGTAGGTGGTAGGATTTGTTCATTTTATCTAGTTTTAATGTGTGAGTGTGTGTCTTATTTTATCTTTACATTGCTTGTTTTATATTTTAATGCGTGCGTGAGTGTCTGATTTTATCTTTACAGTATATGTCTTATGTTAATTTTATTTATACAGTTTATTCCGTTTTTAACTTTTTATCTTATTAGTATAAGTTTAGTATTTGTTGTTAGTGTTCTCCTCGAGTTTCTCCTTTACATACGATATATAACTTTTGATTTATTCTTATATTTAAGTGGCCTTTATACTTTTATAGCTATTATGTATCTTTTGTAGCATTGATGCTAAATAAATACTTATTATTATTATTATTATTATTATTATTATTATTATTATTATTATT
>MU182163.1:72536-87953 GCA_016904865.1 Pissodes strobi
TTATTATTATTATTATTATTATTATTATTATTATTATTATTATTATTATTATTATTTTACTAATGAATTGATAAGATAAGGAAGACCGAGCACCTTTTTAAGATATTTCCATAATTTTTTTATTGCCTTCAATGTGCAAAGGCAGTTGACAATTTTAAAACAATTTAATTATGTTAAAAAAATATATATACTTGAAAATATTATGTCGAAACTGAAACCAGCATGTAATAGTATATTGTGCAACAAGTTTTGAAAAAGACTCTTTGCACACGAGTATGAGGTTTGTGCACGAGCCGTAGGCGAGTGCTACAAGTCGTACGAGTGTGCAAAGAGTCAGTTTCAAACGTGTTGCACACGATACTTTTTCTACGACTGCAGAAAATAAGGATTAATATGCGATTTTTTTTACTTTTAATCTTTTAACTTTTGACAGGACTGTGTGAAAATTTTTCATACGCCGTGTGAAAAGTTTTCACACGCTTATGTCAAAAGTAAATGACAGAAAATAAAATATTTTTGACTGGTTGACACTAACGAGGTTGACATTAACGAATTGTTTATGAATTATTTTAAAAAAAGCACACTTATTGCATCGTTTTCTAAATAAGGAATTTTATTAAATAAATTCAACAAATAATTAAAAAACAACAGACATATTCCTTATTGTGTTTTTAATAAAACATTTAGTATTTCATGGTATTCTTGGAACACATCTTCTCGTTTCATAGGCGAATAAGTAGGACTCGGAACTTCGCTAGTACTGACCATAAAATTTCGATGTTTAAGAACGTATAAATAGTACTTGAATACTATTTTATTTCTTTTTGTATTCCTCACGCGGTTTAACGATGGTTGAATAAAAACAAGAATTTCTTGTATCTTTTTAAACAGGATATTTTCCAATAGATCTATACCAGCGTTCTTTACTAAATATTTTAAAAGTGGCAAGTTACTGTGTTGTTTATCTATTTCTTCGACACTTTCGCAAAATTTACACAAGCAATACTTTTTGTAAATATTGTCCATTGTAAATATAGAAATTTGTGACAACCTTTTGCATGAATTATTGTTCTGACAGTTTGCTTACGAGTAATAGTTGCTGCCACAGCCTTCTAGAATTCGTGAGTAAAATTATGGTTCAAACTCATAATATTATTATTTAATAATCTTTTCATATGACAATATAAAATGTAATAAAAAATATTTTTACTTATATTGTAGTAAGATTAGTGGCGGTTGAATAGAAAGCATATTAATGTTAAAACCCTACTTTGAGCAAACCATATTACTAAAGTTTATATATAGGTATCTCTACAAAAGACATAGGCATATGTGTATCTAATAATATATCACAAAATAGATAATTTTAAATAATATGTTTGTTCCTATAACTTTAGTAGAACAATCTTTTTAAAAAAATAAGTTAGTAATATAAGTAATGTCTTACGGTATATATCATGTTACTAAAGTTTACGGAATAAGTTACCTTTATTATTATTAGTAAAACGAACAAATGTTTAAAAACTACACTGTTCATGGTTGTAGTAACAGAGAACACTACTTTTTACTTAAAAAATCATGTTTTAAGTTAAGGATTTTAAGGGTAGTAGCCTCCGTCAAGATATATAGGTTTAGTATGTATTCTATTAACAAATAAAAAATTACAAAAGAATATAAGTTGACCCTATTACACCACAAAATATTATTTAAAATTCAGTACTTCCTATGGCTTTAGTAATAGCTCGAAACTCTAGACAGACAGTATGTAGTGTGTTACTTGTTATGGTATAATATTAAACTACTAAAGTCCAAGGAACAGTTAAATTTTAGTATTAGTTTTAGTATAAGCCGAAGAGACGTTGTTGATATATATTACGAAAATTGCAAGATGTTAACTTTAGCAATAAAATTACAATTCATAATTAGGCTGGATTTAAACAATTAAATACATCAAATAATTTATTCAGTTACAATAAAGTGTTTATAATTATTATTTAAATAACAAATTATCTTTACATTAATAAAACAAAATATAAAGTTACATAGCTCTATTTAAAGTTATAGTTAATGGTTATATTTGTGCAGTTTTGGAAACTGTGTGCTGGTATATTTTGTCTTTCAATCGAATTCGTGTATGTTGTTATATTTTCGGTTATGTTTCGTGAACATGAAGGAACCGGTGCCGGCGGGGAAGTTTCTGATTCTTGTATTTCATGTTGTGATAAGGACGTCGAAGCTTGGGTTACAGATTTCTCAAATTTCTTTGCAATTTTTAGTTTATTTGCAATTTAATCGTCTACGTATCCTTCTGCCACTCCACTAGAACGCCATCCCCCATGGCGTTTAAGTGCAAGTAAATCCTCACCAGCATTAACAAGTATTGTTGCCGATGAGCGCCGAAAACAATGGCCTGTATATTCGCTCGGATTAGGCAGTTTCAAAAAACTGGCTATTTCTGTAGCCATGCGACCAAACTTATTAATGCCTACAACTTGCCTAGTGCATTTTCCATTTTGATAATTTAAGGAAAATCTGTTTTCGGGTACATTAATGGGTCTGAGATTGGCATACCTTTCACATATATTGTAGAAGTTTCCAGTTAGAGTAAATGATCGGGGCATATTATTTTTTGTACTTGTTAATTTGATCAACATAGCCGAATTTAAATCTTCCATGTTATTGACTGATAATTTATGTAATTCGTCACGTCTACAAGCTCCTGCCAGACCAGCAACTGCAGCCTAAAAAATTAAATGTGTTAATTAAAAACTTTTAGCAAGTTTATGGGTGAGAACATTTTTTGTACTGTAAAGTTTACTTTCAGTACGTACTTTTATTAGCAGGTATTGCTGATCCGATGCTGTATTCAAAATTGTGAAAAATCCTCCTCCGTTAGAATTTTGGACTTCTTTGGTGTATATTTTTAGTTTCATATATTCGGTAATATTAATATTGTGCTTTATTTTTATGGTAGCTTTTAGCATGGAAAATATCGACCACAACGTGGATGTTTTATATTTGCTCGATAGTTCTTCAAAATATACTAGCAGTACATTTTCTGAAGAGGGCTTAACATTGTTTCTTGCTTTCCACCCCTGAAATTTTTGGTATGTGGTCTCGTACCTGTATCTTGAAGTTTCCGGCAAAAGATTTAGCGAGACGCTTGTAGCTTTCTCTTTTATTTCTGGCGGTGTACATTCAAATTCACTATCACTCTCCATTTTTACACAGCAAAAGATCATTTTTTCTAACAATACTTTTGACGGGTTGAAACTAAAATAAGTGTTGACAGGTTGAAATTAAAATAAGTGTAATCAGGCAACCGAAAATCACGACCTACTTGATTCAAATTTTTGTGACATTCGTGCTGTGTATCCATCATTTTGGCCAAACCAGACCCAACCTATTATGTGAAAAAATTTCACACAGTAGTATCATACATCATGTGAAATTAGTCATTTTCGGATCCTGTTTGACGTGCGTTTTTAGACACTTTTCATAGCAGTCGTAGAAAAATTATTTTAAGGCTGGGTAAATAGTAGTGCCAAGTAAAGTCGGGTAAATGCTATGTTTAGATATCAGTACTCTGGTACATTTAACAGCAAGTCTCATAAATTGTTTAGGTATAAAATTTATTAATTTAGGTGCCCATATTACCAAAAATAAGGTAAATATATTCATTTCATTAAAAAAATAAAGGAAAGGAAGAAGGGTGGAAAATATAAGACACAAAGGTGGAAAATAGCACACTAAACTAGACACATTCAAACAAATGAAATACATTGAAGTAAATGCGTGAGAAAAACTTTGCTACCTGAAAGCATGCGTTTTGAACCCCTAACTTCAAACCCCAAACTACCTCAAACTAAAAAGCAAAATTTAAAACACAAAATTAAATTTTTGCTGAACTAAATTAATCTTTTATCTAAATTGTACTGTCGTAATTCCCCCTCCTTGTTTTAAATCTAAGACCTGCTTAGAGTCAGAAGAATGCTATTTTTGGCACCAAGATGGCTGTATAATAAACTATAATGAGCTATGGAATATATTCAAAATATGTTTTGAGTTACAGCATCTACATATTAGTGATTATAACTACTTAATTTGATCAATGTAAAATGCATCTGATAATATTTTTATGGGACAGGGCGCTATCGATTTTTAATTCCACTTTTTCTTGATAATGACACACGTGATCGCATTGCATAATGATAACATGATACCCACTATATCGTAGAAAATACGATGATAAAACCTTATCTGCCATGTAATGCGTGTATCTGATAAAAAGTTAATAAATATTTATGTATAATATTTAATTCATTTTTGTTAAATTATATATTTTAACGCGTCGCAAGTATAGAAAATAGGTCATCAATATTGAAAGAAATGTGGAAATTACTGTCAACTACTGGAAGCATAGTTTTTCACAAAACTTTTGTCTGACCACCATTAATCGGTTCCTCACTCTTCAAAGCACTTAGTTGAATAATTTAATTCATATGATATGATAATTAACTGATCACAGAGGTGGACTAGGTGAGAGAGGTTGGTCAATTTTAAAAGTCGGATAATGTATCGTCAGTTTTTGTAATAGTGGAGCAATCAGTTCTATAAGTTGATGAAAATAGGGATGGAGGGAAATATAAAATGGATGAGTTGAGCCCGTTGGCATGGTTTTTTGCTCTCTTATGAGAAACTTAAATATTTATTATTTAAATTATTAGCTTTTATGCAAGTGAAAGCCAATCTTAACTTAATGTTTTAGCCATAAACTAGTGTGACATATTGACAGACCCAGAATTGCTGCTAATGAGGTGTATTACGAACGGACAGTCACCAACTCTACTATCGGTGTTAACGACCAACCGCAGAGGGAAAGACGCTGACACTTTGAGAGTAAAGTAAAATTGGGGCAAAGATGATATTTTATTAAAATTCCTTCAAGGACTAGAACTATCGAGTGAAAAGAAGTATTTAAAGTCAACCAGAAAACAGTTTAATAATTGCAGTCTCATTTTTATGCAGAAGTTACGTAATTTTATTGTTTTTAAAGCATATATCATTTAACAATGTTTTGAGGATCCAACTAATCAGAATCTAAGAGAAGTAGTATTACTTAAAAAGCATCTTAGATAGTTTACCCAACAAATGATATACAGCTGTAAATACCAAGCCACTTCATGTCGAAATATACGTTTCGCAAATAATGGATTATGTGCCAAAACGTTAAGTATTGTGAACTAAAAAGTGAGCAGACGAAGGAATAATGGAGAAGGAAGTGAAATTGATCACTGGAAAAAAAGTTTTTAAATAATATACAAAACCAACAAAATAAACACGTTTGCGCCACTTGTTTTAGTATATGTGCCAAAACTGTTAAGCCAAGAAATGCATCCAGATATAGACTGTAATATATTTTTTCTTCAAACTTCAGTAAATCCGTCATTACTCGACTGTGTAGGCGGCCGTGAAGTCCGCCTTACTTTTCACTTTTCCGCCGGCGGAGGTAAAAGTGTTGTCATAGCAACATAGATACAATACAAACAAATAACAAAATAAGCGTCAACAACTCAAGATTTATTAACCTACAATTTTTTATTTATCACTCAATTTGTGCACTGCGTTTCTAAAAATCACTAATTTATGAACAAATTGGTTATTATTTAATCGAACTTACTCAATAACTGCTTATCAATACGGAATTAAAACGCAATCGGAGACGCAATTTTAAAAAAATAATTATTGTTGACAGTGTCCACTGACAGCTTTATGTTACATTACTATAGCAACGACCTGTGCCTATTCACAGACACCGGTCTAACCCGCCTTGCGAACCCACTTATCTTTAATAATAATTATTATTATTATTACTATTAAAAAGAGATGTTTTTGCATTAATTTGTCGACATTTGAAGAAAAAATAGCATATTTTATTTGGAGGAAAAGTTAATTTTCATGGCTTGCTCTCTATTAACACGAGCGCGCCATGAAAAGTATCACTTTTCCTCCATATAAAATAATATACTATTATTATATGAGTTAAATTATGTTATTATTATATTTACGAAGATATGATTTCTTCAATATTCTAATACTAGTGTATTTTTTGGAAACATGTTTTTTGTCTTTTTATTTACGTTTCAATATAAAAAATATTTATTGTTCAAGCGGTTGGTTACAAATAAAATCAAATGCTTATATTTCGTTTGTGTTTAACTATGTGTCAACAATAAATTATAGAAAAATTAAATTGTGTTAACATTTTTTAAACCCAGTGAGCAATTCGTAACAGGTCAATGTGACCCTAAGTCAACAGTTTTATTAGAATTTTTCACCTCACCAGTTTAAAGTTGAGGATCATCGCTTCTAGATGCAAATATTTCTTAACGATTTTACTGCCAATTTTTTTAAATACTGGTTGAAAAATTTGTTCTATCAGTGATTTCTTTTGAGTTCAAATCATAGGAAACCTCGAAACTAAACAGAATCTCTAGTTAAATAAAATGATTGCAATGAACATTCTTTTCTTAGTTCTGATCGCAATTTTAGTAAACTGAGAAGCGTGGAAAGGCGTGTAAATGTATGTAGTAGAAATGATAAGGGAAATATTTTTTACCATAAAGAATTTTCTGACGTGTAGGTTCTTCAGTATTCAAAAGCTCAAGGTCAACAAAGCTCAGTAGATTAGAACAAATCAAGAAAAACCCGAAAAGTAAGTACGATTACGTGAAACAATGAATGAGATGAAAGGGTGGAAAGATAATAATAATAGTTATAATAACCCGGAGAGCGACTTCCCTAAAAAAAGTTGGTATAAGAATTTGGGCTTGGTGGATAGACGGCACATGACAATTATAATTAGGATGCGCACTGGGCACTGCCTATATCCTCGGCGCCTTCACTACTGTGAATTTGGAAAGGTGGGCAGCCTACGACTGCCAGTCTCTAATGCGACATTAACCTTCTTTGATGTCTATCAGTCCTCCTTATTACAGAAAAAAAAATTGGACTGATAGAGCACATTCTCAAAAATCTTCGCTTGCTTCGTTGACGTTTCAAATATTTCTTTACTGCGCCGAACTATTCCCTACATGGAATTTTAATACCAGGTCCACTAAACACTGGCAATTATTGACTTACAAATTTTATTTTCTCTAATTACATAGATACAACCATGTTTGATATAATGTTTCAATATAATACTATGTCGTTTTTTTGAATACTTATATGCATTATAAGATCCGTTACACAAATAGTGCACTATATAAAAATCGGCCTTTCCCATTGGTCGATCCCCATGGCCCTTCGCTCGCTTCGCTCGCTACGGGGGCTCAAGAAAAGGAAACCAACCAGGTGCTAACCCAATCTAACCCAAGACATACCCAAAATCAAGAAAAAAATCTGTTTAGAAACATAATCTTTAAAAAAATATAAAAAAAAGCAACGGGGTTCGAACCCGCGTTTTCCAGGTGAGACCGAACGATCTAAACCTCTACACCATCAGAGCTCTTGTCAGAAATTGATTGCATCACGCAGACATATCGTGATACGAGATGGATCGACCAATAGGAGAGATCGATTTTTACATAGTGCACTATTTGTGTAAAGGATCTTTAAATGCTACTTATATTTTATGTTCTATTTTATTAATATAGGTATAATATGTTTATTAGTAATAAAATAAATAAATATTGACGGAGACTTATGTTGTTTAAGTTAGGTGCCGGCAAAAATTACACATGAGAAATATTTAGCCTCTTTCATTTCTGTCGGCCTTCTCTGACAAACACGGCTGACTACGGCCCTGGGAGGCCAAATAATAGAGCGAACCTGCAAACTATTTGCAAATTTTTATATTGACCTTGAGCCCGACCATAAACTCGAGTGAATTCCTAAAGTGCATTGGCCTGCATTAGCATTTTCTAATAGATGATTCTTATTACTAGGCGAATTTTTTATAATTAGTTTTTACGTCATCTTTCGTGGGAGAATTCGTTTAATATAGCGTTGGAAGATTTTTTGCCATCGATAATATATTATGAGCTAATAACTTTAGGTATCTATTTTTATATCTATTTTGCTACAGATAACTTAGACTTGACAACAGGCCGCTATGAAGGAATTCTTAGAAATGTTTTTTTTTATATGTACCGTATGCATATTTACACATCCTCACATACGACGGCACCAGGGTGCTGAAATCAGTTAGGGTTTGTAAGTTGTAGGAGGTATTGTTTGTAAGCGTTTGTAGCACTACAAAAGCTCACTGATTTGGGCACCTAATCGCGCCATCTCTTTACGGTGCAATCAATTTACGGTAAGATCTCTCGTGGTCTAGAGGTTTAGATTGCTCGGTCTCACCTGAACGGTCCTGGTTCAAACCCCGTTGCTTTTTTTTAGGTTAAGTTTCGAAACAGTTTTTTCTTGATTTTGGGTATGTCTTGGATTAGTTTGGGTTAGCACCTGGTTAGTTTCTTATTCTTGAGCCCCCGTAGCGAGCGAAGCGGGCGAAGGGCCAAGCGAAAAGCGAAATATTATACAGGGTTCTCCATACTAGACTACCCATTTTAATATTTAAATTAATTTTTTTTTAGTTGACAAAACAATCTTTTTATTTTACTAAATTACAGCTAACTCTTTGGGATTTATGATAACTTATAAATATTTGGCTAATTTAATTCTAACTTTTAAAAATCACGTCTTCTAAATGACCTCCACCAACTTCAACACATTTTTCAATATTAGATAAAAAGTGGTTCATTACACGGCGTAGCAAATCTTCGTCTATTCCTTCAACTTGTTCACGAATTTTGACTCTCAGTTCTTCGATTGTACCTGGACGACTCGCCAAACACTTTGGCTTTTAAATATCCCTGGCGGTATGAGCTGTTGCCTCATCTTGTTGGGGTAGTAAGGCATTGTTTAGTAATCCTCATCTATTTAATTCTGGAACGAGAAATGTCTCTAGCATATTAACGTAGCGTTCGGATGTTACTGTTACAGCGCGGATATTTTCATCCTCAAAAAAATAAGAGCCAATAATACCATAAGATCCTACTCCACACCACACAACAACTTTTGGATTATGGAGGTTCTGTGTAAAGATTTTACGAGGATTTTCATTTGACCAGTATATAAAATTCTGTTTATTGACCATGCCCTTCAAATAAAAATTTGCTTCGTCGGTCATTAGGAGACTGTGAATTGCTCCTTGATGTAAATCCAAAAATTCTTGACAAAATGCTAACCTTGCTTTTTTATCTTGATTGCTAAGGTGCTGTGCCATTTGGTATTTATAGGGATGAAATTTTAAATCCCTTTGAAGAATTCGATCTAAGATTCCCTTCGATATTCCTAGGATAAGGGTTTGTCGATTAGCAGACCTTTTAGGACTTCTCGTAAACGCAATTCTAACTCGTTCATAGAAAATGACCATAGCAAATAATATTGGTCAACGTCTAGCGCCAAGTGTTAGAGCGCTCTCAGAGGAAAGGAACATGATCATGTTGACGCAGGCCTCAAGTAGTTCGATAAATATGGAAAGCACTTTCCATATTCAGAGATACGCAATAAATTAATTTCATGCCCTGTTTTTCTTTAGTCATCGCTCTTTGCAATTATTTTACCCTTTTTACTGAACTCAGTTTGATATAGTTGATAAGATACTAATACAAAAATAGATTATATTTGAGAATCATTCGTGAAAGCAGGAAGAATATTCATAGAAGCAGTTTAATCAACTCGACATTGACCCAAGACTTTACAGTTGTGAACCAAAAATTGCTGCAAAAATTACCTGCATGCGGTTCAGGTAATAATCTATTCTAAATTTATCTACGACTTAAAACTTCCTGTTTAGTTTAAGGTGGAGGTCAAGCGTTAGGTTTTGTTCTTCGACCTTGTACCGCTGATAAAATATAAACTGCAAAAAATTTCTATTATTCACATTTAATAATTACCAGTAAAGAATTATTTTTACGGGATATATCGTAATTACTTTTTCGAATAAATCCGTCAATATCCAACCAAAATTCAAAATAATTAAAATGTGCAGTAGTGTTTTGAATGAGTTAGACTTTACCCATCATTATTTTAAAAATTTGTTCTACAGACTCTGATGACAGCTGCGGTAGCAGTTTTCTACGTTCAGAGTATGGAAGCTCTTAGGACGTGCCTTTGACCAGTTATGATATTTTATCTTAATTTACTTGAAGTCACTCCAACGTTTAATTGTGTAAAGTATTTTTGGTCCAGATGGAGCAAGATGTGTAGTCTTCATGCTTTCAATGTGTTTAGATGGTTACCGCATTCCTAGAAAATTACAGTCGCACTTTTCCGATCATAGCAAGTAATCCTGGTTAAGCTAGCGCCAAATGTCAGAGCAAAGGAATATCACAATGTTGAAGCAGGCCCCAAGTGCTTTAATAGATACGCAATAAATTAGTTCCATACCTTGTTTTTGTTTAGTCATCGCTCTTTAAAATTATTTTACCCCTTTTACTACTTCAATGAAGTCAGTTTGATATAGTTGATAAGATACTTAATAGAAGTACAAAAATCAGATTATAGTTTAGAAGCACTCGTGAAAGCAGGCAGAATATTTCTGGAGGTAGTTTAATCAATTCGACATTGACCCAAGACTTTATAGTTTTGAACCAAAAATTGCTGCAAAAATTACCTACATGATTCTGGCAAAAATCTATTCTAAATTTATATACAACTCCAAACTTCTTGTTTAGTATTTATCAATCAAGCACCAAATGCCTGAGTGCTCTCAGAGCATAGAAATATGACCATCTTGAAACAGGGCTGAAGTAGCTCGACGAATATGGAAATCACTTTTAATTAATATTCAGAGATAGGCAATAAATGAATTTCATCGCTTGTTTTCGTTTAGTCATCGCTCTTTGAAATTGTTTTACCTCTGTTACTTCCTCAATAAAGTCAATTTGAGGTGGTTGATAAGATATCTACTTAGTAGAAATGCAAAACCTAGATTATATTTTAAAGGCGCTTGTGAAAGCGGAAAAAAATATTTCTGGAGGTAGTGGAATCAATTTGACATTGAACCAAGACTTTACAGTTGTGATTTTACAATTGCTGCAAGAATTACCTGCATGGTTCAGGACAAAATCTATTCTAAATTTACCAACAACGCAAAACTTCCTGTTTAGTATAAGGACAAAGAACTTATAAGTTTAAGGTGGAGGTCAGGCGTTAGGTTTTGTTCTTCGACCTTGTAATGCTGGTAAATTATAAACTGCAAAGGATATTATTCACGTTTAATACTTACCAGCCAAGACTAATTTTATGGTACATATAGGAATGAATTTTTCCAACATATCTGGCCAATATCCAATAAAAATTTAAAATAACTCAAAGGTGCAGTAATTTTTGCAATGAATGAAGTTTTGAAATTTTAATCGGTATTTGCATAAATATAAATTTTATCAAAGTTGCAATTTGTTCCAAATTTTCACCGTGGAATTTTGTATTGATTCCTTTTCAAAGTTCAATCCACAAAATGCCGAGGTATGTGATATCAATAATGTGATTTACATACCTATTACACGATTTACGGGTCGCCATTTTCTTGTCAACTTCTTGATCTTGTCTTGATTTCAAGACAAGATCAAGATAAAAAATGATCCTTGTTTTCCAAGACAAGACAAGAAATTACTTCTCAAGATCAAGATTTCTCGGCAAGAAATCAAGAAAATCTTGAAATTTCTTGAAAATATAAAATAAAAAAAAACTCATTTGTTTGCTAGTTTATTGAAAAAAAAAACAAAGCACTGAAACATTTTTAATGGAAGGATAAAAAATTATTATGTAAAAAATAACATTTATATTTCTAAAGTTTTTTTTTATCATTTCTGGATATGTTATGGCCTAAGGTATTGGCACGAAAAAGTACTTTGCAAAGCGAGTCTACTTCGGTGGCAGCCAAATTGGCCAAAGGAAATAAATACTTAAAGATTGGCAAAAAAAATTGAAAGGGGTCGGAATATTGACTATTACAAAATCAGGTCAATAGGAACAAAATTAAAATTGATACTTTAATTTTGGTAATACTCTGCCTTATCGGCAAAATTAAATTGGATAATTTTTTAATATTTGATGACTTTTTATTTGCAAAGGATTTTTTTTATCATTTCTGTATATGTTATGACCTAAGATATTAGAATCAAAAAGAACTTTGCTAAGCGGATCTACTTCAGTGGCGTACAGAAATTTTGAATTTACATAATTTTTTTTAAATAAAAAGAAGTTTACCTCACAAATGCTAGCCTGCTCTCTCTACTGAGAGCCGCTTGCTCTGGCTGGAAGCTGAAAACTCCTTTGACAAAGTCAAAAGCTTAACAATCTGCAAGAGATTTTTACTGTTTTATTGTATTTACTATCCATTTTAATTTTTAGATATGTTCGTTTTTGACAACGGGGGCAGATTTGTTTGTCGAAACGTAGACCGTTTCTCCAGTTTCCTTTAGGTTTTTCAGCTTCGTTAGGATCAGTAAACTAGCACTTGTGCAGTTTACACCCTGGAGCCCCGGTTAACCTTTTGTCAAGCGGCTCTAAGTGAAGGTAAAACATGAATCCTCCATAACAATATAGAACATATCTACCAGAAAAAAATAATTTGTCAACACATATGAAGCACCGAAATGTAAAACAATACTAACCTGACCGCGTGACCCTCGATTCCAGGCATAAATCATATCAACAACTCTCATCCCTACGTTTAAACAGGGCTTTCCCTCTTGTCAAGGTATCAAGAAACGACTTTTAAACGGGGGTTAACCTTTTGTCAAGATATCAAGAATTTTCAAGATTCCTTGCGTCAAGACAAGACACCAACTCTCAAGAAATGATCAAGACAAGATTTTTTTTTCTTGAAAAAATTTCAAGACAAGACAAGAAATTGCTTGTCAAGACAAGATTTCTTGTCTTGCCGATCCCTAACACGATTGCACCAAAGAATCGGTCACAGGTGAACAAGAAGAACCATCGTTGAATAATGAGAATAAAATGAGTAGATTAATAAAAAAGAGCGATTATGCGATATATTGTTTATCAAAAAATATAAAATTATTATTTATTGTTATTTTTATATATAAACAATAGAGGAGATGATCGATGAAGGCAGGAAATAAGCACTACAAATATTAATTTCACATTTCGAGATTGTCATTAAAAGTTATGTTGAAAAATTATATAACTGGTTCACTATAAATTATTGTGCCAGTTCAGTGCTGCAATACAAGTTGAATAAAGCAAAATATCTACATATCCATGGATTTATCTACATAATAAATAAAATTGTAACTTAAATACAAATTATTGTCGTTATCATTAAGCCAATGAGCTATTGCAACAATTTCCAAGAACTCTGGTCACATATTATATCAAAAAATATTTTTTATCGCATTAACGTCATATATTTTATTATTCTTGCTGATCTTTAGCACCCTTATGCAGGTTAATGACATTATTTTTATCTAATTTTTACAATCGTGAACCAAATTCGCAGATACACATAAAACTTTTTATCTTTGTTTCAAACTGTCTTATATATAATTTGATAAAAATTTGTATGCAATACGCTTTGACAATTTGATTGATAAAAATTTGTTTTTGGTCAATATGTATAGGGAAGTCATGTGTAACCCACGACAGATGTTTAATAAACAACATAAAAATTAACGATATAATTCTTGATTGAATGGCGAATGTAATTTTAAATTAAGCCTGTATTAAATTGGCATTATCATTTTATAATATATTATAAAATGGCATTATCTTTCATTTTTATGGAGTGCATTGCTTCCACCATCGGCCAATAATTGTGTACTTGGTCGATCCTTCCACTTTCCCAAAACGAAATAAGTTCAAGATCCAGAATAAAATAACTCCATTTGAATTTCAAAAACAGGGCACGTATTGACAGTTTTGAATCTATAGAGTAATAATTGTAAAACAGTTCGGATATATGATTTATGTTTATATTTAACGTCGTTTATTCATAATTAATTATTAGGAATACTGCTCCTAGTTCTATGTTCTATTCAGAGTACAAGTGACGTTACTCTTGTTCCTAATCTATTAATACGATATTCTCTCGTCCTCAAACGTTACAAAAACACCCCAGTATCACTCGATTGATAATACTAAAACTTTATTTTTCTGCTGTTAGTCAGTTGCATAAATTAGCAGTTTATGATATAAGTTCGCATGTGTTTTGGCAAGAGTACGAATTTTGTTGAAGAGGCGTTTTCGAGTTCAAGGTACTCCACAGGGCTAAAGCTAAAATTAATAATGAAAGTGTAAAATACGCTATTTTTCTTCTACTACCGTGTGGTAACCGTTAAAATAAAAATATTACATGTATCATAATTGCCATAATTGTCAGTGTTCGTTATGGAAAACGAGATGCCGTAAATATTTGAAACTAAAGGTACCCATTTATATGTTTAAGAAACAAAAGTATGGATAGGTGACATGTTTCTAATTTTACAGTGACTAAAAAGTGAGTTCAGTTAAACAAAATTAAGCATTTATGATGATATTAGCTATGCGGAAGGGTTTGCGACAATGTATTTCGGTGATGTTAAAGTAAAAACTCATCTTTGTGTTGCGTTGTTTCGATTAGCAGAGGGTTCCGTTTAAGCCATATTCACTTTGGAACTTACACACTTATCGCTTTTAGCTGTCATAACCACAATCTGCGTTCTCAATCCGTTTCGCATCTATGCAAGAGTCTGGTTCATTGCCTTCAATAAGTAGTAACAATATAACTAGTGGCAAAAGCATTTATTGGAAGCATTTCAACAAGAACGAAGTTAAAGGCTCTACGACAAAAGCAAATGCCTCTTGTAAATTATGTAATGTTGTTGTTCCTCTATAAATACCAACAATTTAAAGCATCACATGGCGAAGTTTCAGATTCAAAAATTAAGTGAGAAGTTACAAGAAAAAAATGCTGACAGTAAGTTGAAGTAGGTATATAATTTTGTTTTAAAATTTAAGCTACAATATCAATAATTTAGTAAATTTCTTTCTTTGTGTTAAGTGAGTACTTCTAATACTTTCCTGACACGAGTCGAAGAACATTTGAGTCCACCCTAGAGCCTTTTTTGCTTTTGTAGCTATAATGTCTACCATCTTATAACAGACAATATTTTCCTATATACAGGGTGTTTCATAAGTATGGTACATAACTTTAACTCTAGCGCTAAAATTAAAATCCTTCCTAATGATAAGATAATGTTAGGAAAAAGTTCATATATCTAACTGTTATACACCTATAAACATATATTATCTGGATAATATTTTGTTGCGGAGATAGAGAGTGCTGAAATTAAAATTTTATTTTGAAAACAAAAAATGTTTTTGGGCAAAGCATTTTCACGCAGA
>MU182163.1:88053-102517 GCA_016904865.1 Pissodes strobi
TATATATATATATATATATATATATAATAATATATATTTTTATTTTTTATTTTTTTTTTTCTAACCTTATCATGGTGAACTGAGCCCTGGAGTTACGCGCTTATGAATTACAAAACACCCAATATTTAGACGGTGCCTATTTTTCAGATGCAAAAGTACACCCAAACCAGGTTCACCTAGTTCATCTGTAAGCTTCAGCTAAAGCACAACCACACAGCCAAAGGTTTTTGAATGTTTTGAATATATGCAATTATGGGACATTAATAGCACTAAATCTAAAGAGATGCACTATTATATGGAGAAATTAATAGCTCCAGTATTGTGAATAATGTGGGTTTTATATATATATAATATTGCTCCAGATAAATATTTTAGAGAGAATCGTCTATTTTTCTCCTGAGCTTAATTAAAAACGAACTTGAAATTGGATTGCACTTATGCATTGCCACTTTTTCCTCTCTGTTCAATGGTGCTATCCAGTTTGGAAGCCGACGTTTCGTTTTCAAGAGGTCATCATCAACTTCCCCTTTGTTAAATACAAAATTTATTTTTTATCGTTTTTCATCGTTATTGGCGTTATTAATATGAATATGTGATTTTATATATATTTTTAAATTGCTTATTTTGCTTTGGCGTAATTTTAAATTTTTCCTATGATATTTTAAATTCTATAAAAATATTTTGTTTTGTTTTTAGTGTTAAGTGGAAAATTAAATCGTTTATTTTTAATTAAAATAAAATATAGTAAAATTAAATAAACAGGGTCATTTATTTTTTACCCCAAAGCAAAATAAATAATTTAAAAAAATAATAAAAGTTAAAAACAAAACACATATTCATAATTATAACGCCAATATTATGTGAAAAACGGAAAAAAGCAAAGTTCGTATTTAAGAAAAGGAAGTTAATAATGATCCCTTGAAGATGAATCGTTGGATTTGAAACTGGGTACCACCATTGCATAGAGCGGAAAAAGTGGCAATGCAAAAGTGCAATTCAACTTGAAATCCATTTTTATGGATTGATTTTACAACGACTTAAAGACATTTTTATTGGATTGATTTTACAACGACTTAAAGATTTTTACTTGTACTGGCTTGGAAGCATATTTCGTGGTCTCATATAGCTTTAAATCTCTCACAGATGTTATCTGAGTTAATAGCGATATGGAAGTTAGATCCGAATCAAGTTCTTTTAGCTTCAGCCGATAATGCCGCCAACATAAAAAAGGCATTGACGGGGTTAAATTACACCAACCCTGTTTCATATACACCATACAATTAGACATACATGACTCAGTTGAAAGTCAACGATCAATAATTGTAGATTTATTGGCAAAAGCAAGATCTATTAGTAATTTATTTTAGTCATTCCTTTTTGGCTGGACAGTGCATCTAAATTCGAAGTACCTAATACCTGTACTTAAAACACTCTTAAATTATCTTGAAAAATCTGAAGAAGCTGATTTTTCAGGAGTGCAGGCTACCAAAAATGAGCTAAAAGACTCCTTAAATATGAGGTGCAAAGCCTACTTTACTGATAGAAACTTTCTTTTTGCCACCTTATTAGACCCAAGACTCAAGACATCTTTTTTTTGCTAATGACTTATTGCAAAAAACCCCAGAAATAAAAAAATAAATATTAAAGATTAATGGACAGGATTCCGACTTGCTGGAAGATAATTCTCAAGAATCTGATGTGAGCGACGACGATGCTCCTTTAGCGAAAATTGCCAAAAACTCAAATGAGGTAAACCAAGATATTCAGGAAAATATCACCGGCTCGATTTCTCATAGCTTGTTTTGGAATACGTTTGAAGAGCATACCGATATGGTGGCAAGTAAATCAGTATCATATAAGGAAATGACTGATATTATAAATGTAAATAAAAATGATCATGAGATTAAAGTGTATGTTAATTTGGAAAAAAATATCCGGAAATGAAAATCCTTTGACTTGGTGTGCGCAAAAAAAGCATTTTTCCATTAATATATAAATATGCAATAATATATTTAACACTCCCGCCGGGTAGTGTTGCTAGTTAACAGCTAATTTCTTCAGCTGGAAATGCTTATGAACGCACCAGAAATCGTCTAACTCCAGAAGGCGCAGAAAGCTTAATTATGTTACATTATAACTTGCCAAAACTTAACTTAAAATATAATTTTTTAACTTGTGTGATAGTTCTACACTTTAATAATTTTTTGTTAAATTTTAAATAAGAATACACTTTGATTTGTTTTTTATTTAGCATTTTTGTTTTAATTTCCTAAAAAAAACCTTACCTGCTGAAATATTTAGCAATTTATATTTTTATTAGACCGCTACCGATATAGGCCGATATCAAACTTTTATTTCGCCGATACCGGGCCGATAGACCGATATCGATGTCAGTATCGATGGATCCCTAGTAACCAAACGCATTATACCTACAACTGAAGCTTATTTTATTTTAAGCACTTTCATTACTTTTGAACATGTTTACATATTATTATGTAATAACATTTCAACATTTTATGTAAACAAATAATTAAACTTCATTTCTATTGTCAATTTAAACATTACAATCGTATTAGCAGTTCTTTATCGATTAGTGGTGGATGTGATAATTGTAAACATACTTTGTATGCATCCAGTATTGCCGGGGATGTCGCCGTAATAAAAATGAAAATGATACAAGCTAATAATATCAACACGTATCTTTTACGATTTTTTAGGATTATTGGTCAAAATAATCATAATAATAAATTCCCGATCTTTCCTTGTTCCTAAAATAGCTTCTGACAAGCATCATGAACATAAATATTATAGAGAAGCTAAATATATCCCGTCTGAAGCTTATATAAAAATGAATTTAGGATTTGCATATATTTTTGGATTTTTCTTTCACTTGTATAAAACGTAATCTCGTAATTCAGTTTATTGGTATTGATGATCATTTTATACACTCTTAATTAATGTTGATAATCAAAATTATGCAGAACTAAACTAACCGTTTAAAGCCCCAAAGTTAAATATGAGTATTTTACCTTGTATTTCAACAATGTTCAACAAGGTTTGTGTAATTTAGCTTTCGTCAGTTAAAATTTTCACATCACAGTTTTTTAGAACTATTTGTAATAAAGAACCCGATCATGTGTGAGAAGTCCCCCCTGGCAACATTATATTCCATTGCAGAGCTGACATCCATCAATGACGTGTTGCATGAACTCCGTTATTTTGCATCCATATCTGCACTTATCTCTCTCTATTTGCTAATCTTTTACGATGTATTTCAGGAAGTGCCTTATTAGAACGACCTGCTCCTGGATTATTATACATTTGTCGTCTTTTTCCCACATAACTTCATTTCAATATCACCCATGCCCATGAAGCTGATTTTCCCGCCATCTCTGCTCAGGACACTGGCACTGGCACAGGCACAGAAATAAGGGAGTCAATTCATTAACGTCACATATAAGCCTCCGCACTTCAGACTGTTAAGGTTTATGCTAAAATTTAATTTCGCAAATTAGTGAGTTTGGCGATGTTCGTTAGTGGTCTCCCTCCGAGAAAGGATTATTCTTTCTATGACGCTTTTAGTGTGGTGGTTTTGCGCCTTTAATAGCAAGGATCTTAATTTGCGTGAAAACTTTTGGATATCGGTTTTATTCCAAGGTGCGATGCCAAAAGAATATCCAAGAACCGAGCACCACCGGAAAATTAATCATTATTCTCAGGTATTATTATTATTATTATTAGTATTATTAATAATATTTTATTTCAAGCCATACATATAATTTTTTAAATTATTTTAGGCTTAAGGGTATTCGGAAACAACGGACAGCTTTAGTAATGCCTTCGTTTGCTATTGTACCGCACACATTTTCAATGTGGCATCAATTTAAAAACATTATTGGTTTTACGATGCTTCGAATTTCAGCTAGGATTCCTTAAATATTTCATAAAAAATTAACCCAACAGCTGCTAATTCTACTTCAACCTATAAATTTCTACTAAAGGTGTTGCACGCTAGAGTAAGTTTTCATAAAATTCGCCATGTTCATAAACTAAGATTTGTTTTATTTATAACCACCAAACACAATATTATCATTTAACGTTATTTATTATGGTCGTATTACTAAAATTTGACATTTGTTTACTAATAACAAAAATCGTCAAGTAAAATAAAATTCATTCCTAATTTTGGCTTATCATCATTTACAAAGAATTCTATGTTTTGCGATTCAGGGAAAACCAACAATTTTAGGTTTATATTTAAACGAATCTGGTTGTCGCGTGGGAATCTTTCAGATGACAAAGTAGCAAGTAGTCTCGAGTCATAAAAACCACATTATCTTCTAAAAAAACTTATTAAAAGACACCATCAAAAAGTTTCGCTCTAGGTGAATTTAATTAAAAAAAAAACTAAAGATGCTTGATCTTGCGTTTTACTTAAAGTCAATATTTCACTTGTCATTAATATATCTTTTATCTGTTTTTCATACTTCATTACTAGATATTTTCCAACTTTCCTAAGTAACGTTTCAAGACTAAGGACAATGATTCTCCACCTGTGGCGCCAGGCTCGCTGCAGAGGAACGGGAATTATCCAAATAAGAGGCGCGCAAAATGATTTAATAATAAAGGAAAATAAATGAATGAAATAAATGTATTTCAAAATCAGAACAGTGAATAAATGAACTTCGAAATATTTAAGACAATTACCACGTTCACAAGAAATAAAATAAACAAAGAATGTAAAATATTAAATTTTGAAACTGACTTAAAAACATAAATAATTTTTGCGAAAATATACCAAGACAATGTCCTTAAATTTTTTAAAATTCATGGATTTCAAAAGAATTTTCTGCAGGACAAAGTTTTTCATGACAACGAATGTTTAGTAGTTCAAAAAGGGAAGAATCAAGTTAAAAGTTCGTCTTTCAATGCAGATTCAGACTCAATACCAGCAAAAATTCTAAATGCTATGTTTAGAAACATATTGTATTTTTGGCTACAAAATAGTTTCTTATATTCTGCAATTATTAGATCATTTTCTATCGTTTTAATTTTTTCCTTGTAGTTTTCTAGATTTTTGTCTTACATTTTGTATCCCAGTATTTTAGTTTTTACAAAGCCTCTACTTAGATACTATTTTGGGGCTTATGTAATTATGCCTCGCATATAAAATCGATTAGTATTTTGAATCACTCAGTTGATGTGGTGTGATATTATTTGATAGAAATGATGTCTAATTACTTACTTACTTATAAATCCCATTTTCCTTTTTCGGCCCCAATTGGTAATCAACCTGTATAAAAGTAAAAAGTTTTTTTAAAGTTTTCGCCATTTCCCAGCAAGAATTCAAAATTTATGACAACATGCGGTGAACAACAGGCTAACCCGTTCCACTAGTTACGATTTATTTTTTCAACGAATAACGGATTTTGTTATGAATTTCATATGTTAGTTTCGTCCATTTTCTAATTCACTGTCGAGAAACTAGTGCAGAACAAAAATTAGCTTTTTCATTTTAAAAGCTGTTTTCTGGGTAATTAATTGGGCATTTTTAATTCACATATTTAACCAGCAAGCAAGCCATACTACCATTGTCTGCTGAGATGACCACAATTAATTGAAATCATAAATGGGATGGAATTTGGGTTTTAGCTGGATGAGGACACGGATTGCACTACAAAATAGTCAGAGCCCAATAAAATAATTTTTCTTGATGCCAGAAAAGTAAGAACTAAATCTGATATACCGATTCCAAAAATATTGTTTTTTCATAACAGCCCAATTTCTCAGATACAGGCTAATTGATTTTTGCTATGATAAAAAACAAACATTATAATGGAATGTTGATATCTTTAGACTATAATTGAAAGTTCGTACCTAAAATTAGAATCTAATTAACTAGTTTAAGTCACTTGGACAACCCGACCTTCCTGTTCCTGCATTACCCTCACGACGAACTAACTTGCCCATATTATCGTATTTACCCTATCTTACCCAGTTCGTTTTACTATTAAGCTGTCGTAAGTGAAGTTCTGCTATCAAAAAGTATTTAATCAAATCCATGGCGTCATCTACAAGCAGATCTAGCCGTGTGAATCATGCAGAATTTTTTGGCTTTGTATGTGACAAAAGTAGACAACATCCATATGACTTTGTGAAAAAAGAATTATCTGACCTATTTTGGCGTTCATTTGGGAGAGGGGGATGACAAATCATGGTCTCAACATTTCATAGGTAAAACATGCAATGAACATTTGGATAGTTTGAAAGAGAAATTGATTGAAGTTTATAGTTTCAATGGTTTGGAGGAAACCAAGAAATCATCACGATGACTGCAATTTTTGTCTCGTAAATATAATAAAGACATCATTCGCCGTTGGACAGGCTTCCTTGCTAAATATGCATCGTGTCTGTTCAAAACGTAGCTTTAAATGTGTCCTTTTACACAACGGGAGCAAATCAATATCACTAGTCCTTAAAGAGGTTCAAATGTGCTCCTTGTATGTGAAAGTAGGTACACAAATAATTCATTTTTATTTCTTTGTGATAGCAAGGGCTTAACAGAAATTGGTCTTTAAGCAATATATCCACCCTCCTTGTAGGTATATCAAATTGGGACATATGAATCAAGTTTTGAATGCTTTAAAGCGAGATATATTTTGTTTTGGATACATATCGAGGGTTTACCACGGGAAAACTGAAAAACGAAATATCTGATGGTCCTCAGATAAGGCAGCTTGTGAAAAATTAACAACTTGCTGCTTCAATGAAATAGATTGAATCTGCCGTTTGGTGCTCATCTGTTCAAGTGAATGAAGATTTTCATGCATCTAGGAAAACCTAGATGATTTTAGTGAAGAATAGACTGAAAGATTCCATAAAGGCATTAAAAACATGGATCTAAATAAAAAAAGATGTGATAACCACATGATGGCCGACTGCTGTTGGAGCCTTCAGCGAGACTGTCTTAGAAAGCAGTAAAGAGATAAGTTTTGGGTAGTGTGATAAATGTATATTTATCAGTTTGGGAAATGAATACCTTATTTTCGATTTTTTTTTAAATTTAAATAGAAGTCAAATTTGAGATCCGTTACATTGGCCTATTTATTTTTGCTGCATATATCCCAACAAAATATTAAAATATTGTTAAATAAATAAGTGTCCTTGTTTTTTGCCTATTAGCAATTCGACAAATGCTGTATTTATTCTAAAAGATATTAAAGCACTTAGCAACAAGATATGCAAGTAGCATTGAAAATAGTTTGTTACGATATAGAAATTATGAAATCGAAAATCTTTTGGGAATCAATTCACATAATATCATAATTATTATAGAAAGTTTAGCTATGATAATATAAAAATGTATATTAAGCTATGAATTAATAGTATGTGCCTGGACAATTGGCATATAAATGTACCTACTTAAAACTTTAAAATGATACTCGGGTTATAAGGTTCTAAACAAAGCTCTAAATTATTTCAAGTCAACTTTTCTTTTAACATTTAATTTACGGACATTTGAAATGCTGAATATATCAATCTAAAGATTCTAAAGTCTGTTTAAAATTTTGCATAAAACTGAAAGAAAGGCAAAGTAATAATATGTTCTATTGGTTGTTCCAGGTCTTAAAACGTTTAAAAATAAACTAAAGAATATGTAAACGACAAATAAATTTTTGGTATTAATGGAATGAAAAGAAAGTATTAGTCTAATGCAAAAGTTATAGAGATATTACTCATAGATAGCTTGGATTTACTGTTTTCCTATAGAAAATCTAATTTCCCGTCCATCCGTTGGGGAAATTGTCCTTTTCTTAAAAATAATCGAAAATTGACAACTCATATTTTTAACTAAAAAAAACAGTAAGATTAGAGAAAGGAGTTATATGTGGCTGTCTGTTTTCTTGTTACTGGGCAACTCGTTTTGAAATTTTCACTTTAATGTAGAAAAAAAGGGAAATTTATTTACGTCTGGATAAATACAATCATTATTTGGTGATTTTGCGTTCTACGAAGGAGGATTGGATGGAAGGAAGGATGGGATTCTGGGATAGGTTAGTCTGGTTCACAAACGGGTCCAGAATGGTAACACTGTCTGGAAGTATTGCGTAGCGTGAGGCCCTGGGGCGGGAATTATCCATACCACTGGGCGAACACACTATGGCTTTCCAAGCGGAAATTCTTGCGATAATGATGGGTCTGGCAGTCGTTAAGGCTCAATATCGGTGGCAAGAGAATTTTCATTTGCTCCGATAGCAAAGCCGCACTCATGGCGCTGAAGTAAGTCCGCACGCACTCCTTGTTGGTGAGGGAGTGTAGGAGATGGATGATTAAACTGGCAAATCATAAAAAAAATACACTGGTCTCGATGCCGTAACACTCCGGACACTCCGGTGTACCAGGAAATGAGGCCGTTGACGCCTTAGCCAGATAAGGCGCAGCACGTAAATACTTAGGGCCTGATCCATGTGTGGGGACCACTCAAAATGTTCGCGAAAGGCCTGAACGGATAGTCAGATCGAAAGATATGGTGGGCGGCTCTGGGGATGAGACAGACGAGGCTCACAATACATGGGCCCGCGAACTCTCACCAGGGGGTTGTTGGGCCTACCTATGAAGGATCTCAGGGCCCTGGTAGGATTCTACATAGGACACTGTAGGCTTAGACGGTACCTGGCTCTGCTGAAAATTGCAGAGAAAGGGGAGTCTAGATGGTGCATGGACGACGATGAGACCCCATACCCTCTACTTACGATATTTCGCGCATTTGCGTGGGCAATACTCTGAATGTTTGGCGCGACGCGAATCGAGCCAGATTCAGTGCGTCGTGTTACTCGTGTTAGTCTGAAGTAGATGCGGGCTTTCTTAAGGGAGACTGGCCGGCATACTGAAGTTTCTCTAATGTGGGCTGGGGGCACGACGCCGACGGGCTCAATTGGTGGAATAAATGCACGGCCCGCGAAGGGCCACGGTCTTCTGATACTGATACTGCGTACTATCTTTATAGGAATTATAGAAAAGAAGGAATTATATTCCTTCATTAAAACTGTATGAAATAAATAAGTGTTACGAAGTGTAGTTTGGCGTATCAAAATTTCAGATTTAACTCGAGGCTTTAAATATACGTAAAATTTTCTGTGCCATACGTCTCGAAGTTTAAATCACCTTTTCAATGACTATACAATAATTGCCATTCTTAGATATTTCCACCAAATATTAAGAGAAACTAGCTGCATACCTTCGATATTTTTTTGGCAAAGCATATATATGGCACCGAGCAATGTATTAAACATCTAAGATCTCAAGAACAATAGTGCTGAATTCCTCTTCAAAAACTGTTATGGCAAATTAACCAATAGGTGACACTATTTATTTCCCTTAGCAATAGCCAGCAAAATCTATAAATATTAAAATCAAGAAACAGCTTTGTGTGTGATATGAGATTGACTAACATTGTCTAATTAACATGCATGCTACTTTCTTCATCGGTTCCTTGATTTGGTTGCATGTCCTGTTGCAGTAAGCAAGATCTATTTTGGCAAGTATAGAGACGTGTTGTGATGTTTGTTCATTGTTAACAAAACCATTTAAAAGATAAGGCAAAAACGTATTTGGAAGACATGGAAAAAATTAATTATATCGCGGTTATATTTTTGCTATCCGAATATAATGAATCAGTACGGATATTGGTTTAGCCGAATCTGCTTAGATCAAAAGCTGGCATAGGTTCTCAAGCATTAGATTTAGCCTTCCCATCTGTTTTTTTTCTAAAAAAATGTATTTTTCCGTCATGCTTCACATGTTAAATTTTATTCTGAAGATATATTGCATGCAGTGACAATTTTTTCGGAGTATCAACTACTATTGTATTGCGTTTATATTGATATATTTTGAAACTAATTTTGTTTTATTCGTAGATGCCAAATCACAACAAAAAATATTGAAGTCTGCCTAACACAAATAAAGGTAGAACACGAAATTCCACTGAAACATCCGCTGAAATTATGAGTTGCATAGGGTAACATTAATGTATAAAGTTTATGGAAACCCATAGGAAAATAATGCACCCAAAATAGTATATTATGATATAAGTGTATAAGAGGGCCTTTAAAGCACGCGCGACATATTTCAAAACACGACGCGCAGCGGAGTGTTTTGTAAGTCGCAAGGGCTTTAAAGGCCTGTTATACACGTATATCATACGCTATTTTTTATTACGAATGCATCATAATCTCAAAAATGTTTTAAATATTAAACTTAAGGGATATATAGACGAACATATTAATCTGTCACATCTGGCATGATCAAATATTTCTATAGCAACCTTTAAAAAAGTAGGCGCATCATAAACATCATTTTAAGCACGCTGCAGCGTGCGATAATCGTTGATTATGATGCATGCGTAATAAAATAGTATATTATGATATAAGTGTATAAGAGGGCCTTTAAAGCACGCGCGACATATTTCAAAACACGACGCGCAGCGGAGTGTTTTGTAAGTCGCAAGGGCTTTAAAGGCATCTTATACACGTATATCATACGCTATTTTTTTTTACGAATGCATCATAATCTCAAAAATATTTTAAATATTAAGCTTAAGGGATATATTGACGAATATATTAATCTGTCACATTTGACATGATCAAATGTTTCTATAGCAACCTTTAAAAAAGTAGGCGCATCATTAACATCGTTTTAAGCACGCTGCAGCGTGCGATAATCGATGATTATGATGCATGCGTAATAAAAATTATTTTACGCCTGAACCAGAAAACACTCTGGAGGAATGTGGCAGACAATGACTCATTACTAATTATAAAAGAAGAATTTCAAAATGCTTTTCGGACATTTCTATCTCTGTCCATTATCAACTGTAAATAATCTAAATTCTAAGGCTACTGAGCTTATATCTAGTAAAGCGCTTACCCTTTGACCGAGTTGGGTGCCGCCAAGTGTGGGGTCACCCACTGAGGGCGCCAGCATTGGTGCTCTTTGTTAGTGGTTGCCAAATAGTGGGTATTCGTCCACTTGTATTGCTGAAGATACTCTCATTGTTTTTAATGGACACAGATTCTTTAAACTTTCGCTTTTTCCAATGAGGTTTCTTGTGAACCATTTAATGTTGTGTTGTTTGAACCAAACATAGTCAGCGATCCTCGATCTTATTGTTTCGCCGGTCAGTGTGATTGTACGTTCTTTTACTTTTAAATTTAAAGTGCGTTTCGTATCTAAATATACGACTCTCAATATTCACATGGTATCTGGTAGACATACACAATCTCATGTCTAGTTGATTCAGGTTTTGTTTTTGTTAAGACGCTTATTAGTGTTGATCTAGACTTAAAGATCGTTTTGACTTTGTATTGAATAGATATTCGCCTAACCTTCTCTGGATTTATTAGAACGTTTCTTTTACATAGAGAATCAATAAGAGACAGAGGGTGTCTTGCTAAGGCGGTCATGCTATTAGTTCTCCCTTACAGTTCTATTATAATCTCCTTTATAGACCTCTCCGTAGGACCATTTTGAAGCACATCCACCTTGATATTGCCAAATTCAGAGTCAAGAGATACTTCGCCACCATATAATTTAGTTGCTTGTCTACATAGCATCTTAATTATTCCTAGCTTGCCATTATTTCTACCGGCAAAAAGATCTATAAACGGTGGGCAGCACTCCTTTTTCTTTTCGATAGTAAATTTAATGAATTAAGGTGACTGGGAAAGAGGTTTATCGCTGTTTATTAGTTCCATTCCAGATTATGAAAGTATCGTCGCTATATCGCGGCTATTAGTTTCAAGCCATTCCACTGGAGAGAGTAGAGATACCATCGGTAGACCATCATCCTTGATATAAAACCTAGCTAAAGAGTCGGGGTAAAAATTTGTGATGATAAATAAGGGATCGCTTGGATTTAAGAGAAGACAAATATCTCAGTAGGGTTGACTAGTGCCTATTTTCAAGGGAAAGGGTGTTGGTGATGAACCATAATAGTATAGGAAAAATGTTCAGAATAGGCGAAGAATACCATCTGTATCAGCTATAACTAATACGAGAAAAATATTGCAAAAAATAGCATCTCTAGTAAGTAAGAAATGGACAAAACAAAGAAACGAAGAAAGGAATCTTAGTGTATTGCTTTATTTTCAAGAAAATACATGAATCTCTATGAGAGACTGTGTCAGAGATATAACGTATGTAGCACGAAACAAGAGAGTCAGTTATGGAACAGTTCAGAGAAGTATAAAGCAATATAGATGCCATGATTTTAAAATTAGGCAGTTTCAATAATTAAACGACGAACAAAAAAGCATAAAATTTAAATTTGTTCAAAATATTAAAATCAGTTTAAATCAAGATCCGAATTATTTCAATAAAATTTTGTGAACCGATAAGGCGATATTTACCGCGGCCGGTATTTATAATAGGAAAAACGGTCATATATCGTCCTATGAAAATTCATACGCTGTTGAGCCAAGTTTAGGTTAGCTTGCGTTATAAGGTCTCAGGTCTGGTTTTTAACCGTCGCACCATTTTAAGATATCTGGATTTATTAGAAAATTAAATTGAACACTATCGATAGTTTGGCAACAAGACGGAGCAACTCCCTATAATATTCTAGCAGTAAGAAACTTTCTTCATAATAATTTTATTGTCGAGTGTGGATGAGGAGATATAGAACAATCAACTAATCCTTGAATCTAACGCCCATGGATACCTTCCTTTGGAGCTATTTGGAAAATACTGTCTATTCGAGGAAGAACTGATAATTTTGGGATTTTTGGGTTGATGAAGAGGAAGAAGCTGAAGTGGCTGAACAGCTGGCACAACTCGAAACTGAAACTGTTCCTAGCACATCTGTAAAAACTCCAAGGTCGAAGAAGGCCAATATAGACGACTATTTGGAGACCAATGATCTTTTAAAAACAAATGATATATCGTGGAGCCAAAATGTACAGTATATCACCCCACAAATAAAGTGACACCTTAGAGAAAAAGAGGCGGTCGTTGAGTTAGAAAGTTTGGCGTTTTTTCTCCAGTAATTATTTTACAGATGATGCTTTTTAAACTATGCTGGGAAATACAAATATCTATGCTCTACAACAGCAAACTCGCTTTCCTCCTACGACGGTGCAAGAACTAAAAACGTTTGTAGGAATACATATCACCATGGGTAATCTACATTAGCCAAAGATTAAGTTTTACTGGGACCATAAATTACAGAATCCATTGATTTCCAATAATATGACTATCAGTAGGTTTCATAATTTGCGACAACATGTTCACTTTGTGAAAAAAAAACGGCCAACAGTGACAGATTTTGGAAGATACGTCCATTATATGATGCAATTAGAAAAAGATGCCTCTCTCTTCCCTTGAAATCTAAATTGTGTATGGCATAGCAAATGGTGCCGTTCAAGGGAAGTTTGAGCGTCAAACAATATGTCAAAAACAAACCTAGACCGTGGGTTATTGAGATTTTTACACTGTGCGGTAGCAGTTGCACCATGTATGATTTTATAATATATCAAGAATCTACTACTGAGCTCAACCCACTGCAACTTGAAGTATTTGGCTCGGGTGCTGCAGTGGTACTCAAATTATCTGAACAAATAATGCAATCTAGGTTTCAGTTATATTTTGATAATTATTTTTCAAATTACATCTTCCCACGACTTGCACTACAAGAGCAGACAGGTTTAAAAATCCACCGTTCTCATCCTATAAGAAAGCTCGTGGTTGTTCCGAGGAAATTATTTGCGAAGATCGAGAAGTTATAATGACAAAATGGTACTGGGTGTTGATAAGACTTCCTTATTAACTTATTATCGTATGGCGGACATTTATAAGGTCTAAAAAGTGGACTTTGAGAATCTTTGTTGATGCCATTGATGTGTAAACAGCAAGATAAAATATACAGAAAAAGCTGCTACCATAGGTGTAGCTAAGACATATATTCTAGATATACTTCACTTTATAGCCTATGTTGCTGTAGTTCTAATCTTGGCAGGAAAACTTCTGTGATAGTCCAACTCCTTCCACACCAAAATCTTTCAAAGTAAGACCAGAAATTAGGCCAGTGGCCGAAGTTCGCTCAGACAGACTGGACCATTTGCCAATAATTGATGAAAAAGACTTTGCATCTAGGTTTAAAGTATACCATAGTGTAAAGGACGATCAAGAATTTTATGCCTTAAATTTAATGTTCATCTATGTCCCACAAAAAAGCAATTGTTTCTCAATATATCATACATTGACTAACAATGTACACAAATGTGTACATTAAAAGCAAAAAAAAACTGGCGTACTAAACGAAAAACTGTTTATTTCATAAACTTACTATTACGATAAGTTATAAAAATTTTAATAAACCCCTAAATATTTCTCAACTGAGCTCTACTCAGGCCGTTATCCCGTTAATGTTTTATAAAATTACTAATTACTAAGAGTGGCTACAACTAGT
>MU182163.1:102917-175446 GCA_016904865.1 Pissodes strobi
AAGCTCTGGTAAGTAAGATTTATCCTGATTTTATTTTATTCAATGGAGTATTTTCAAACCGTAACAACACCTCCCCTTCCTCAATAAAAAAAAATAGGATTTTTTTTTTTTTTTTTGCGGAACTTAACACTTTAAATCCGTCAAAAATACCATTCATGGCTATTCATCCGGAGGATGCGCCTTTAGATCCTTGGCATGCCAAACACCAAGATTGCGACCGTCCGAATCGACTAGTTCGTATGACCACGGAGAGAGAATCTTATGTACAATATATGGACCCATAAATTTTGGTGCTAGTTTTGACGTAAAATTCTTGGTAGCGTCGGAAATTACGTAAGTGCGTTTCCAGACTTTCTGACGTAAGGAAAATTGTTCGTCACGACGCCTTAAATTATAAATATTTGTGCTCTTATTATGTGCCCGTTGAAGACGTTTATGCATGTCCTGAAAAACTTGTTCTAAGGCTTGTGCTTTAGCCACAGGATCAAAAGACCTGTTAGCATGCTCTAGATCTGGCTGTCGGGGACTCTTAGTGTAGTGAATCTCACGTCCAAACATGACAAAATTGGGTGTGAAATTTGTAACCTCATGACGTGCTGATCGTATGGCGGCACCTACTTTTGCAAGTTGTTTGTCCCACTGTTTGTGATCGGCAGAAACGTAACTCGACAACATTGTTTTAAGAACACGGTGGACTCTCTCCACAGGATTTGCTTGGGGATGGTAATTAGCTGTATATTTAATACCGATATTATATTTTTCCAACATATCTTTAAAGATTTTGCTACGGAACTGAGTACCATTGTCACAAATAATTTTGTCAGGCACGCCAAAAATCAGTATCACATAATCCTCCAACCACCTGACAATGCCGGAAGCTGTAGCGTTACGCAAGGGGAAAAACATAGCAAACTTTGTGAAAACGTCACATACGGACAGAATAAATGAATAACCCGAAGAAGAACGTGGTAATGGACCGACCAGGTCAATGCTAGCAACCTGCCAAGGGCGAGTAAGAGTAGGCTGTGTGCTCAAGAATTTACCAGCAGGAGGCTTTTGTTCTGGTTTGTTCTTTAGACAGACTTGACAGCGTCGTATATAACGAGCGATATCAGACCGCATCTTAGGTCAATAAAACTGTTGTGCAATTCGGCAAAAAGTTTTAAAGATGCCAAGGTGACCACATGTGGGCGGATCATGGTTAGTCCTGATGATATCGGAACGATCCTTTTGGGGGACCACAGTTAGCCAGGTTTCTTCAGGGGTCGTAAGTGCAGGATAAGCACATTTAACTCGCTTATAAAGACGTCCGTCTTCACACCACCATAGAGGATATTTAGCGGGGTTTTGCTCAACTCTATTACACATTGCCTGATACCATTTATCAGACGAACCGTTAAGGGTTGTCATGACAGTCGAGTTCTCTTGCAACAGATCGATAACAGGAACAGAACGAGAAAGAGCGTCCGGGACAACGTGATCTTTGCCCTTACGGTGAACGATTTCGAAGTCGTACTGCTGTAGCCTAAGTGACCATCTAGCAATCCTGCCTACAGGATCCTTGATGGAATTAAGCCACTTGAGGCTGTAGTGGTCAGTGATAACGGTAAACTTAGTTCCTTCGATATACGGTCTCAACTTTTCGATAGCGAATAAAACGGCAAGACACTCTTTTTCAGTGGTACTGTACTTCCTTTCATTCTTGGTCAACGATCTGCTCAAATAGCAAATAACATGCTCTTCGTTATTTTGCATTTGAGAGAGCACAGCGCCCAAACCGAAATCTGAAGCATCGCATTGAACTGTAAAAGGAAGACCAAAATCAGGGCAAGAAAGTACGGGAGCCTGTATAAGATTCTCCTTGATGATTTGGAAGGCTCTTCCGCAATCAGAATCCCAATTGAACTTGACATTTTTACGAGTTAAAGCAGTGAGAGGCGAAATCAGGGTAGAAAAATTCGGTACAAATCTCCTATACCATGAGGCCATACCAATTATTCTCCGTACCTCGGTCACAGTTGTAGGGGTCGGAATTTTTAAAATGGCCTCTACTTTTTCGGGATCTACAAGGAGACCCGAAGATGTTACGACGTAACCCAGATATTTTAACTCAGACTTACAGAACTGGCACTTCTCGCGATTGAGGGTAAGTCCTGCATTCAAAATACGATTCATAACCTCTCGAAGGACACGGATATGTTCGTCAAAAGACGATGTGCAGATTATCACGTCGTCAAGGTAGACAAATACGTACTGCTCTAAATCAACACCGATGACACGATGTATAAGTCGTTGCCAGACAGCTGGGGCATTAGTGAGCCCAAAAGGCATACGTTTAAATTGAAACAAACCTCGGGATGGAACAGTAAAGGCTGTCAGTGGTCGAGACTCCGGAGCTATCGGAATCTGCCAATACGCAGATTTGATATCTAAAGTGCTCAAAAATTGGGCATCTCGCAACTTATCAAGTGTAGCGCTCACGTAAGGAATAGGATATGAATCGGGGATTGTTATTCGATTCAGACAACGAAAATCTACACAAAATCTCCAATCGCCAGACTTTTTCTTCACCATAACAATGGGTGATGACCAAGGGGACTCAGATGGTTCCACGATATCATCCTTCAACATTTGTTCTAACTCTCCATGGACTGTCTTAAGTAAAGCTGGTGAAAGGGGGTAATACCGTTGCTTGATTGGAGAAGAATCAGTCTTAATTACAAGTTGTACAAGATTAGTACATCCGAGCTTATCTCCCATCCTTGAAAACGTTTCATCGATAAGAGAATCGAGAATATGACGTTGGTCTGTCGCAAGGACATCAAGAGATTGAAGAGACATTATTTCGGGGGTGGACTGATTATCTGTTCCAAAGGACCATTCTCCAGCGTACAGATCAGGAACGATCTTCATCTTCATCCAAAAGTCAACACCAAGGATAAGCTCATGAGGCAATGACGGAATTACTAAGACGGCCATTAAAATCACACGGTCACGTAGTTGAAAAGGTAGCTGAACGGAACCAATAGATTGACATACTTGACCATTGGCCACAGTACGATCTATCCTATCACAAGTATTAAGCTTAGACAAAGACTGAACAATAATCCAGCCGGTACGGCCAACAATAGTACGGGAGCATCCTGAGTCAAGAAGACCCTTAAAAGACTTACCGTAGATTGAAACTTCCAGAAAGGGACGTGAGTCACCTTTAGCGTGAGTCAAAATATAATCAAGGACAGCACGGTTTGCTTGATTAGCTTCACTATTAGATATTTGGGAAGACTGAGAAGATTTTACAGCCTTCCCGACTGTGCGTTTTTTTTGCAAGTCGGACAAGTTCTTATGGTACAGTTAATTTCGCCACAACGGAAACAAAACATCGTTCTAGGTTTGCTACATTGCTTAAAACCATGACCTATCTCTCTGCAATTCCAACACAAAATTGTCGAAACGGCATCCACAGGAATATCTCTCTGATTCTCCACAGTAATGCCTTCAACACCGAAATCTGGGGTAGGAAGACATGGACCATTTATGGCAGCCACAGGATATGTTGGTCTGTGATATGCCAACTCAGGCTCCAGAAGATATCGATAGTTTGTTGGAGGTGGTGCAAAACGTTTTATCCTAACCTCAGTCTCCTCAATAGACCGGCTTAATCGAACGAGGTCCTGAATAGACGAAACATGTTGAGTAGCCAACCGAGACTGAATGTAGGGCAGTGCATTACGTCGTATGATCTGTAGTCGAGTGTTTTCGTCAGGCATAGTTGGTAATTTCCTAAATAAATTTTCCATGGCAACCACAAATCCAATCACTCGCTCATGAGAACCCTGAGGACGATGGCGTATTTCGTCCCATAAGGCGTATTCGTAATCGGATGGCTGAAATGCTTCTTTTAGTTGATGGACAAGGTCATCCCAAGAAATAAAGTGACAAGTTCGGTACCATAATAAAGCTTCTTTCGTGAACAACTCCGGTGCCGAGCGTAACAGTTGCTCCTTGGAAACACCACGAGATAATCGAAGCTCTTCCACACGTTCTAGAAAATCATTAACACTTGTCTGTCCACTAAACTTCAAGTTCCATCGACTTACATCATAGAACGGTTGTAGATTTCCAATACCACTCAGATTTGGTACAAAGTTCGAGCCACGAAGGGGTGAATGTTGAAAGTTATCTAGTCCCTCAGCTTTATTGGAGTACCCGTTAGGATGCAATAGCTGTTCATTTCGCTGGGACTGATTTGCGTTAGCAACATAAGGCCGTACTTCAGGTACCGCAACATAGGGAGTACCAGATGACAAGACCGGTGCGGCCAGATGTCGGAAATTTTCACATTGAGACATAGCGGTTTCGGGACAAATCCTTATTCCTTGATGACGAGGATTTGCGTCCAAGACTGTGGATGATGCACGAGGTCGAGAAAACCCTTGACTAGTGTGTCTAGCACCAAACTCACAACCCTCAACATGATCCAAAGTTTGTGCCTCTTGATCCAACAGGACACTAGTAAAATTCGAACGCCCTGCAACTGAATATCGATTAAAATTTTCTGGCTGACGAAATTCCGAAAATCTCCCCAAAGCACTCATCGGTGGTGGTCTCAACAATCGTCTGTTCGGAAGTTCAGGACTGACAGAAGGCATCGCTCGTTCGACCGCAGCATCATCAGCACTAGCATTAGCTTCATTATCTAGCTGGACAGTATCGGATAAATCTACCAAATCAAAGGCAATAGGTGTTGTTTCCATGGGAGGAAGCGTTGGTTCACTATGGTCGACAGGTACATCCAGGGGATTGCTACGTGTACGAGACTTACCATGAGTAGATATATTAGCTGGTCTTATCAGCTGATGCGTAGTACTTTCCAATGCTCTCTCAGACAATCGTAGTGGTTGAGTAATTTCCGAAATTCTACCTTCATATACCAAAGCCAAATTATCAAACATTTCAACACATCTCGCGATTAATGTGTTTCTAAGAAATTGTTCCTGAGGGTTGACAGGAAAAATTCGACTTAATCGCGCCTCAACATGCGTCAAAAACGTAGTGACCCGATTTCGTTCACGTTCGATATTTTTGTAATCAAAATCTTTAATATCGCGTTCTAATTCATGAAGTTTAGCCTTACACAGACAGAGTTCGCTATCAGTTGGAAAATTTGATGACTTTGGTGGGAGCATGCGCCCTTCGCGTTCTAATCGTAAAGCATCTCTCAGTTCAGACCGCTTTTGAGCCATACGACCCGTAATCGTCAAGCCACGAATCGCAAGCTCGTATTTTAGCTCCTCGGATCCCAATAGATTTACCTCCATTGCCATTGGTATTTCAGACCAAATTTATGATAAATAATATATAGTTTATGATTCTTTTCTTTCAAGAACCCGCCCTCTACTTAAAAAAAACAATTAAAAAAAAAATATTCAAAGTAAGGCTAAAAAAACATAAACCAAAGAAAAACTAATTTCAGATACACCCTAAAGGTTTACTAACAAAGCAGTACTTCAAAAAAAATTTTTTTTTTTAAATTTGTAGCTACCAGCAAGTAGTTATTATTATGTTAATGATATAAAAAAAAATCCAATAAAACAAAAACAATTTAAAAAAAAAAACACCTATCAGCGAACACCAAAAAACTGGATTCGCTTGATAAACCTTAATAATTTGAAAATAATTTTGCTTTAAACACCAAATAGTTAAACAAAATATATCTAATATTTAAATGCTGAAACAAAAAATATATGTATATGTATGTATAAAACGCAGCCTTTAGTATAGTCTATTCGCCTTTACAATAGTGCATAAAAAACTAAATAAGACTATACATTAAAAATCTTCAAACTGTTCAGTGTTACGCCAATAAGTATCAATGCAGCATTTAATATTCAGAATAACAAGTATTTGAACAGAAAAGTGCACCAACACCTAAACTTGTAGCACCCAACAAACAACAATGAATACACAATAAAAATAATATAGCTATCTATCACAAAACAAAAATAAAATAAATTTGAAATTACTGCACTGTCGCCCGAAAATAATCTCTCAACATCAACCTTGCACCCAACAGAATAAAATTTGAACTATATTTCCAAAAAAATAAATAATGATAGATTAAATTTATACGTCTAGTACTTACTGCGGTAAATTAAACAAACATCGCTTTAAGTATGGGCAACGTAGTTAACATACAGAAAAAAAAATAATAACAATAATCCCGTTATCAGGCGCCAATTTCTATTACGAAAAGTTATAAAAATTTTAATAAACCCCTAAATATTTCTCAACTGAGTTCTACTCAGGCCGTTATCCCGTTAATGTTTTATAAAATTACTAATTACTAAGAGTGGCTACAACTAGTGTTCTCTATTCCAACAATCCAGGATTTTATTTGGCTCTCCGACTAGCAGTACCAGATGTGGTAGAGTGGTGTGGGTAAACTAAGAATAAAACAAAAACTAAGCGCCACCTGTTTTTGGCCTCAAAGCAAAATCCTGGATACGATGAAATGAACAAAAAAAAACAGGAAAAGTAAATGGTCAGAAATAAATAAAACACCAATTGAAGCAGTAGTTCTGGTTAACGGCTTTAATTAATAGAAACAAAGAAAGAACCAAAATTATCAACAAAGTATCTCAAATATTTGAAAGATAATAATAATAATATCGTGTTCCCAAAAGAACGCCTAAGCTCTCCGGTTCAATTACCGAACGCACTCACCAGCGACAACTGACAGTTGGCAACCAGTTTCTTTTCTTTACGTCGGCTTATTATTGGAAAAACGTAAACATTGTAAACAAACCATTATAATCATATAATTTATAAAATTATGATGCGTTTATCCCTTTTTAAGAACACAAGTGATGATTATAAATTCGCTAGAACAATAGTTAAACTGTTAAATTACGAGTTAAATTAAATTGTTAAATTACGTTACCCAGATTGAGAGTTGGTGATATTATAATTTGTAATATTCAGTATCGAAAATTAATAAGTTTAGTTGGTTAGGTTAGGTGCAAGGAATTAAAAATGGAAATGTTATAGTTAAGTTAAATCCTGTGAAGTGATTCGGTCAAACTTTCAGGAGTATTTAATTACCTATTCAGCAATTAGCAAGAATGTCACAAGAAATCAACTTTATACGGGGCTCGCTTAAAAATAGACCGCATAGAGGAACGACATTAAAAAGATAGTTTTTACGAACTGCTTTAAACGGGTGTATTCCTGAGGTAACACACTACACAGACAAACCTGAGATACTGGAAGCTGGTTTCGGTGTTGCTCGGCGTCACAGGTACAGGTGGTACTCGCAGCAACAATCCAGGTGGCAGCTACTTGAATTTTCGAATGTAACCAATACAAAAAGGGGCCTACAAAAGAACCGAGACTAAGAAAGCTGTTCTCCGACAACACTTCAGGTAGGTAAATAAAGTAATATTTCATTATATACTTAAGAAGAGCCATAGATATAAAACATTCCAAAAGATGTAAGAATAGTTAAAAAGAACACTTACCAATGAGTTATCAGTGGCCTCTCACAGACAAAATCAGGAGTTTTTAGATGTTTAATCAACTATATTAAAATTAGCACAATGCTACAACGGTGCAAGACACATTCTCTTCTTGCCACCAGTTATGAAAGTTAAGATTAACTCCTTAGAGTAAAATCGGCAGGAAATGCCCAGAAAACCACAAAACAGCTCTGTAGTAGCTTTCTTTTGACGAAATTATACCAAATTCTCTGTTCTCTTTTTTTTTAAACAAGGTCCCGAAACTCTTGGTAACAAATCCAGGGATACCTTTGATGAAAATAAATTTTGACAGACACATGACATATCTGTTTGACTGTTATACATTTTTGAGATTAAATCAGAATATTTTACTACTTTTTCCAATTTTCTATGATATTTCAGAAGGATTTGTGAAAAGTATCTGTTAAAAACCTAAAGACCTTACAACAAACCTTCCAGGTAGGAACAATTTTACTCCTTACCACTCATATTTGCAACAATTTAGATCTTTGTTATTGTCTTGATAACTGACCTGCACATTAATTTTAATAAATTTAATTGTAGTTGCAATAGAGAAAGGTATTATTAAGTTACTTGTAAAGAAAATGGTGTCTAAAAGTTAAATTTGATTTGAAATTAACCAGTCTACAGTTTGTATAAGAGACATTTAGTACTTAAAATAATTGTAAACTTCCGATCTTTGGGTAACATAACGATTACCTACCTACTAAAAAGAATACAAGAAACTTAAGCATTCAATACATTAATAATTAATACATTAATTTACAAAGCAAAATTAAGGAAGAGGCGAGTAAACATATGCACGGCTTGGCAATATATGTGAATAGGCTATGAAATTCATTTAGAAGAACATTCTGTGATCTAATTATTGTTTTATTTGCTTTTCCAGAGTTTTGGCTGATCTATGAATACAGAAGGTCGAATGGAAAAACTCAGTTGGCAAAAGTGATCAACCATTAGTTAAAATAGTGAAGGTGATTTGATGTAAATTATCACTAGAAAATAAATGCATTTGGACTAACCAGTTAAATATTTTTATTCAATCTAAATTTTAAGAACTAAGCTCTGGTAAGTAAGATTTATCCTGATTTTATTTTATTCAATGGAGTATTTTCAAACCGTAACATTACCATCATATTATTGCTATATTAATTATGCTTTTAATATTAAACCAAATTAAAGATTTTCCAGGCCAAAAATTTTAGCCCTTTTTTATATATAATCAAATTTGTACGTATTTATTGGCCTCTCCTAATGAAAATATATGTATATGTTAGGAGATTCTAAATATTGCCAATCCCTATCTGTAATGGATTAGCTTTACAACTTTACAACAATCTCATTTTATCAATTATGTAAATAAGCCGAATAATATACAGGAATCATATGTTGTGCGTGTAAAACTTATAAATATTTTATTACGTCGTAGAATAAAAAATCGCCTTTTTCTAATTTCCTAGGTGACTGTATGAATCTCATATAATTATAGGACAGCTGTTCAACGAACCGTACGAATTTGTAAGTAAAATTTGCAAGCTGCAGAGTAGGAGGTTTGGCATTGAAAATACCATTAACCTCTAGTATGATTGCATAATGGTATTGCGTTTTATTAGCAGCCAAGTTTAAAATTAGCGGCGCTCTAATGGTTCCTGTCCAAAATCTACGCGAACAAAAAAGCGGTTACTTTATATTCGCGGAGTCCGCTTATTCAGAACGATTCAGAATTCATGTCAGGTTTAACTGCAGTTATTAAATAAATTATAAAATAATTTCATTTAGTGATAGGAAAATAATAAAACACAAGTAGAGATACACTTCATAAAGTAAATTTGGAAAAATTTACCACCCAAGCAGTCCAACATAACCAATCATTCTTCCTTAACTTTTCTTGTTATGCATGTCATCCTTACCTAAAGACGTTAAATCATGGGTGATATTTGATTATCTTAATTACATGAGTTTTATAGTGGTGAAATTGCTATTTATATAAAAAGTTACGAAAAGAGAATGTTTTAGGCACGCGACGTGAAAATTGGACAACGACAACGCATCAAGTGCCTAAAAGACAGTGTTTTATAATAAAATAATAGTTTATTTAAAATGAAATCTGATCACGTCTAAAAAGATGTGCTGCTTTTGCATGACACCTAATTTGTTATTATTAAAATGACAAAAAAATGTCAGTACCTGTAGAAAATATAATTTGAAGAAAGTTTCCTGGAAAAGTGCGATAAAGCTAAAATAAAAAGTGAGCGATTTGAAAAATTCCGATGTCGAAAATGCAGCGAATGCCACAATGGTGACAATTGTGAGAAAATTTCTCTAAAAGATAGATTTGGCCTATTTTTTCTGATTATCTGATGCGTATAAGCCTTCAACTTTATGGAGTATTTACTAAGTGCTTCGAACCATGCTTTATCTGAATAAAAATGTCGATATTGACAGACGTATGAATGTTCTCGCATTTTTAAAAAGGAAATCAACCGTGTATGATCTTAAAAGTTCCGAGTATTTCCCAAGGAAGATATAACACAGAGAAGCAGACGTTAAAGACCATCTACTGGCAAAAGCTGTTCTTATTGTGGGTGTCTCTGGTGCATGTGGCTGGAAAGAAATCACATTCTTAAACGAGAAAAGCGTTGAAATTTTTATTAAAATAGGCATTCCCAATACGAAAACAAATATTTTAGCACGTCCAGCACATACGGGTTTTTATGTTCGGCACACACACAAAAGGAAAATCCAATACCACTCAACGAGAGGTGCGTGTGAGGAGAAGACGGCAGACGTTGGACTTGAGCGCTGTAGTACCCTACATTAACAATAGACTGCACACTGCAAGGCTCACTCTAAGTCCCGCCTCCAGAATTTCCCTCCTTGCCCCATCGCGGAATCCGATGAAATGCTGGTTAACCGCTCAGGCCTCGTCCCACGTTTCGCCTTCCTTTCGTGAAAGTCTGGCATCCCGCCTTTGTAAGCGCTGCATCAAGAGTGCCGACTGAGAGTGGACCTTCTTGTCTCTTGTTAATGTTCGGTGGCTGTCTATTTTCATAAAAGACGTCACTCGGTCAACTCCAGAGCGAGGTGGTTCTCAGATTAGGGGTTCGCGAGACTATGGTCTCGGTCTCGGTCTTGTCTCGAAAACGAGACTGAGACCAAGACCGAGACCTGAGAATTAGAATCGAGACCGAGACTTACCGATCGAGGCCGAGACCAAGACCGAGAATTTTTATGTATGTTATTAGCAATTTATGTCAACGGGGTCCAATCAATCAAAAAATTTAAAAATCGTGCAAATCCGGGTATAACGCTTGTTTATTTTAAATTGGGCTGTTTCTTTTTAAGATTCTAGAAGAAATGGTATACTCTTATGTACATAATATGTAATTATGTAGATAACTTATTTTGAGCCATTTCCAAGCAATAACCAGCTATGAGTTTGACATTTTCCGTAATATTTATAAGGTAATAAAACATCCCGTATCCATTAAAACAACTGGACATCTGCTTCTGGTACAACCGTGTCAGATTAGTATATTAAAAAATTAATGGCCACCTTTGATCATATTCACTTATACAGTATATACCGTATACCTATACAGAGTGACCCAAAATTAATGGACGAAGCATTAGCCCTGTAGTTATTGGTCAAAAATACCTTAAATTTTTTCTATAAACATATATCGGGATACGCCCCCTACGGAAGTTAGACCACCTAAAGACGATTTTTTTCTAATTAATTCCAAAATTGTGTAAAATAGGGTTTTAAAAGTTTGGAATTCCCCTAAGTAAGCTAAGTTTAATATTTAGAATTCGGAAATGGAATAAGAAATAGAAAATTTTAGTCAGGTCAGGTGCTTATCATTTTGGGAGTGAATCTAAAAAATTACCGCAACTTTTTTGTGGGCTATTTTTTTTTTTTTTTCAAATTTTGAATACGTAAATAGTGCCTCTTATTTCGTATCATTAGGACGCAGGGTTTCGAGAAAAACGGATTATAAAGGTATTCCGACTGCCAAAAACGGGTGTAAATTGAATGATACAGTTTATCAAATTTTGAAAATCTGTCATAACTTTTTTCTGGAACAAGTGTTTCTACTATTTTATATTAATATGAAGTTATGTAACGTCAAAAGGAATTTTTTGGGGAATATCAAAAATTATGACCTTCATTTTACACCCGTTTTTGTCAGTCAGTATACTTTAAAATCCGTTTTTATCAAAAACGCTGCGTCCTAGCGAAACAAACTAAAAGGCACTTTTTTGCGAAAAAAAAAATAAAATTTTAAAATTTTGAAGAAAAAATATATAAAAAGTTAGCCCAAAAAAAGTTAATTTTCAAATTTATCCCCTAGAATGTTCACATCTGTCTAAAAGTTTTTATTTTTAATTCCATTTTTAGATTCAGAATATTAAAGTTAGTAAAATCCCAAAATTTTAAAACTCTATTTTACACCGTTTCGGAAAGAATTAAAGAAAGCCATATTCAGGGGTCCATTTTTAAGAGGATCTAGCTCCCTTCCCGATATATATTTATAAGAAAAATTATTAAGAAAAAAGTGTTCGAACACACTCCGTAGTAGTATCAATAGTAAAGAGATAGGTTCGTCACTTTTCTTTGTTGTTCAAGGCTATTAAGGTCTTTCGTCAACTTTGGGTCATCCACAAGTCGGAATGCTCTCCTCTGTATTGAGTCCAATATCTTGAGCAAGTATTAAGGTGCCGAGCTCCACATAAGGAACAGTATTCCAGAGATGATTTTACCTCGGCTTTATATATCAGTAAGAGCTGATGATAAGGTTTATAAGCTTTTCGCTCTATAAAGTGCCCCTAGCTTTTGTTCTGCTGCCTTGGCGATTTTGGTGGCGTGATTACGCCAAGACGTATTGTTTTCTACGTTGTTTCCCAGTAAAATTATAGATGAGGCCAGAGTCAGTGTTTGCCCTGTCATTGATAAGTCAGGTCCTGCGGAGCTTGCTTTTTTTAAGAAGACAGCTACTTGAAACTGTCATGCCTTAAACATTGTTTTCTTCACTCCATTCCACAATGGTGTTCATATGCTCAGTGATGGCAGCAATCTGACTTTCACGCTCGCGTTTGGTACGAGCAGCGGTCATTGTTCGTGACTAGAATGAGGATATAGAGTGCTGTTGACTACAAAGCTGTAAATAGAATTGTATGTTCTGTCTAAGAGATCGTTGATATGGAGCCGGAACCGTGTGGAAAATAACATACACCCTTGAGGAACTCTCGCATTGATTTGAAATCCCACTGAGAGATGTCCATCAATACCAACCCAGATGCTTCGTACCAATTTGCTTTACAAACCATCATGCCACCTCATATCAAATGTTTTGGATATGTTGAGAGCTACTGCATGAGATTCGCCGTAGTTCTCGATGGCTTTGGTCCACCACAGGTAGGTCACCTAAGTCAGGAGATTTCCCGTTGATCTGCGCTTGCGGAAGCCATACTGCCCATTAAAGATTTTTCCTCGGCTGTAAAATTTTTAAATGTTTTGCTTCCGGTGGGCACTAACTCTATTGGTGACACACCCAAAAAAATTGCTAAGTATTTGGCACCTCCAATTCTGGAGTCTATATAATATCGCTCAAGCGACATGGAGATTGGCGGTCGAGTAATGTAGTCGAGAGGTACTCTCAAAATTCTCTTGAACACAAAAGAGAAGTTTCCAAAATAATTCTTGGCGAGAAACAAATGGACGATAAAAAAGAATTCAATGCGAATGCAAGCAATGCTTGTAATTCTGTTAAACTTGCTCCTTCAGATGTATTTCCTATTTAAGGTTGGACTTAAACATCAATTGAAATCATTCAGAAAAAAGAATTAAAAAAATCTGCTTTACGTAACTGAAAGATACATCTTAATAATTTAAATAATTTAATTTTTAAATTTATAATAAATAGATAAAAATAATACCTTAGTGGCGTAACAAGTACTCACACGTCCGTAAGCAATATCATTTCTATATGGAAGCAGATCTGAACCAGTTCCAGAATCTATAAGTTTTTGTGTCAAATGAATTACCGAGTGAATTACTATGCGAGCGGTTGTTGGAGGATCTGTGCACTTTAAGGCTTGCTTCTGTTCTTTCAGTTCCAAAATATGGCTCCATCGTAAATACGTCAATATTTTTAGAATCTGCAAGCACATAAACTTTTATTCCCGTATTATGAACGCGAAAGAGCACTTATACTTTAAAACCGATTTTACTTTCGTGAACTGAAACTTCTTTTTCTGAGGTATAAAACTGTTTCATTCGGGATTACAAATATCACAATACCTTTTTGACTTTTGCGCAGTGAGTCTTCACTCCTAAGATAGTTTTTCCGACGAGAAAATGTGAGGATCAAAAAAATATGCATAAGCCTTTGCCATGAGAATAATATCTTTGAAAAATGGTTGATGATCCACCACGAGGAAAAATAATCAGTTAATTCAGACTTTGGATTTAAAGCCATGTTTATTAGAAATACTAAAAATGCCAAAAAGACATACGTTCTTTTCTGGCATGCCGTTATTTTAGTATTTTGACCTTCTAAAGAATGTAGCCTCTCGGCTCGGCTCTCGGTGAACCGAGAATTTTATTTGTAAATTAAGCTTTCTGCGCATTTTCTCAAATTTTTCGATAATTTTTCGAGAACTGTAATTTGCCTAAAAAATGCAAAATTGTAAAATAATCAGTTAGTTGTTTATCTGTAATAAGCAGTTACTTGAGTCAGATTTAAAGTCACGTTTATTAGAACTCCCTAAAATGCCTTAAATTCTTTTAATTTGTGACTGATCTCCAACAATACAATTAGAGATTGATCATATCAATGATACTATAAAATGCATGCCTATTTATTTCATCTACAATCGCTTGTAGAAGTTCATCGGTAAAAAAAAAGTAAAATAGTCCAGTTCAAACACTGGATAATTAACCAACATTTTCCTTTAACGGAAATGTTTTAAGCCGCGATTTATCGTCTAAAAAGTCTTCGCCTGAAATAGAATCATCTAAATTAACGCGTTCTCCTTCAAATGGCACTTCTTCGCTGTCTGAACCGTCTCTACTATGATTATTTTCTAAACCTGATTATTCTTTATCCATATACAGTAATTCTTGCAGCTCATCATCCATCAACGATATTCATTTCGACATTATTTTTAAAAAAATCACAACTAAAAATAAAAAATAAGCGCCTGTCCCCTTTCCACATCGACTTACAAACCCCGAGTGTGCACCCGCAAAATCAAAACAATATTACCAAACAAGTAACGAATTGCTTCTAAAAACAAACAGTATAAGTCGATTTACATACGAATTTTGCCGAGAATTTCTCATCGGTTTTAACATGCGATAAATGAAAACAAGTCAAAAATCTTTAAATTTGTACAGTATGCGAAATGCCAGTGAATAAAACCGGCCTTTGAGATTGTCATTTAGAAAACACCAAACGATCTAAAATTAAAATTGTTTAAAAGTTAACAAGTACAGCGGATATCATGTGACCCATAAAACGATCGCAAAGGGTTAAGTTAGTCAGTTTCCAGAAGTTCTTCGCCTAGTTGCTTAAATAGCTTAAACTCAAGCAGCGGCGACATTATCGATAAAGTTGATATCACATGCTGAGCGGTATCAATTTGTTCGAATCCACACTAAACCAGACTTACGGTAGAACTACCCTAACTCGAATTATTCGGTAAATCGAATATTTATTGATGGCACTGAAGTTTCGTCGACGTGACGGTCTGATCTAATTAAATCGACTAGAATATTATTTCTAAAACTAGAATTAATATTTAGCGCGTAACTCTAATTTTCGGGAAAATTTCTACTGTATTTTCAGGAGTTATCCATTTACTGCGATTGAGACAGACAGAAACTTTTCTAGGTACTTCGACATTAGTTTAAACTAAAGGTAAATTTATAAACTCATTTAGGCTTTACAATTTATATCATTTTCAAGACTTAACATTTAGCAAGTATCGAATAAACTTGATTAGGAGATTTTTCTTCCAGTTTTGCCAAATGATATTTGCTTAAACGTGATGTACTATCAAAGACACGTGACTTGTAACCAAACCAGACTTTTTTAATTTGCACCTGTTTTATGATTTTTTAGTTTTTACTTCACTACCTGTCTCAGAACCAATGTTTTTATATAATAGCTAACCCATAGTTAATACTGTAGAATATTACAGAGCTTTTATGACAACAAACAACATAATTTATGCACATTCGTGGTGATATTTAATTTAACATGTAAGATTCTAAAATCTTAATAAAGATCATCATATTTGGTAAAACTTAAAGTCTTCTACCCTTAAAACTTAGATGAGGTTTATAAATTGATACATGGGATTTGCTAATATTCAACTTCTTAGCTCCTAGGTTAAAAGTTAAATATCTCAAATGGTGCCATAACTAAGTTTATAACTGCTTACTTAATTTATCCACAATATCGAAAACAGCAGTTTTAATCATCTCCTGATGATGCTAACATGGTTAGCGAAACACGCGTCGAGTGCAAAAATTCTGTTTCGGTATTGTGGATAAAACTCTGTTTTAGTGCATGTTGCCGAAGCAAAGTATATGCCGAAGGTTCCAAACCCCAACGCAGTTAGTTTATACGATTGATGTTAATCGACGAAAATAAGTTTGCGGCTTATACACCAAGAGTAGAAAGGACTTAGTAGTACATAACGCATTGGTACAAAAGTGTATTAAACATTTAGAAGCGAAGTTTAAAGAGTTATTGCTTCAGGAAAAATTGCCTTTAATTGCTGAGGTAGAAAAGACGAAAGGAAAAAAAAGTACAAGTACAATTTAAAAAAAAAAACACGGTTATTAATAACAAACGAAAAAGACTTATGTCAATAAGTTGTCTGGCGGACTGCATCATTGTGGAACTCACTCTCAGGACATCTGTTTCCCCCAAATTACAACCTGCAGCTATTCAAGAACCGTGTCAATCTACATTTTCGCGCACACACTCCTCGTCAAGTGTCATAGGGTCTCTCTTTAATGTGTGTGCCACTACCGTAAAAAAAATCAAAATAATGCAAAATATTTTTTTATTTTAATTTTTCAAATACTGGGAATAGGTGTTTGGTAAATTTCAGGTTTTTAGAATCAGTAACTAGTAGTTCACACTTTTTTCCGGGTAGGGAATGAGACTGCAGCGTCAAGCTCGGCTATGCAACACCCATTTAATTTTATGTATTTTTTTTAGATATTTAGCAAATGGATTTCAATAGGAAATATTTATCTCATATTTCCGTTTTCATAAAGCTATTGATTCATTCTTACAATAATATGACACAAATGAAGAAGATCAATCAGGACACCTGAGTAATTCAATATAATTATAATCGTATATATTGTAAATATTATTACTTTGTATATATAGAACACTTATATTTCATAATATTAGTATCACATTGTTGATAGTTTTCACTTTTGTCGTATTCTCTTAAGTACCTACACATGAATTGATCAATGGCATGGTATGAAATTGGAAGTAAGGGTTCCAGATACAGGTTTCCAATCGAAGTATTTGAAAGTTCTGGGGTGTGCTTGAAAAGTTTCAAGGTTCAGACAAAAGAGTACGATTCTAGGAGCCATGGACATGTAATGCTAAATTATCATCTTGTTTTTTTAACTAATTTTAACAGAACTTTTTTTTAATCTCGTGTGTGCGACGCAGCAGTCCGCCGCACAAGATAAACCACTTGTTCGTAATTCCGAATGAGGAGTCTCTCCGTCGAACGCAGCGGCCGCTGCATGCAGCCACTGCATGCGTCCGACGCACAAGTGGAACCATACCTTTAGCAGGCGACGGGACGGCGACGTGAAGTTAGCCCTCCAAAGTATCAACTTCGTTTTTTTCGTCATTTCCAACAGAATTAATCATAAATAAAAACTAAACTAAAAATAGCATGGAACTGTCGATCTCTTTAAGATAAAATATTATAATTCACGCGACTATCTTCAAATTAATTTTTAAAGATGCAGATAAAACTTAAATAATTATTAAATTATGTGTCTTCTATGAGAATTTCATTTCTAACTTCATGCAATAATTGAATTGCGGAAGTTCAGAGTTGCGAATAAACGCGGATATGTGTTTGCTTTATTACTATATAATAGTGCTTATCTGAGTATATCATAATTCAGGTCAAAAAGTCCAAATTGTGTGCTATTGCATAAAGTAGGATTTGCCGGTTTATTTGTTGTAAATATGTTATATCACGAGTAAATATTTAATAAAAGAAACATTGACACCACTTCGCAAAGATAAAAATTTGCTCTTTTGTAAGAAAATAAACACTTAGTTTTTTTTCATCAAACACATTGCGAGGTTAAATATATGTTTGTTTAAAATGGGCAAAACGATATTTTGGATTTGAAAACATTTTATTGCATATTATCATTTTGCGTATTTCTGCGAATCAGAGGCGTCCACAAAACTAAGGCAAAAGATGTGATTTATGAAATTTTCGATGACATGAGAACAATAAGCTCATGTAATGCGACACCGTAATTAACAATCACCACAGATTATTTTCGTGGGTTACATTAAAGGTAGAAGAAAAGAAAATATTATAACTACGAAATAGAGCAGGCCGTGCATAACAGAAAATTTTTTCCGCACTGCGATGAATCTACAAGAAATTAAATATTAAGGGAAGAAAAATGTTCCTTTTGAAGTCGACATTATAAGAAATCTAACATTTGAAAGATTATGTAACAACTAGCAGATCTAGTGTTGTTTTAAATTATTTTAACTTTCGCTGTGTGCAGTAAAGATAGAGAGTTGCGGTTATTACCAGCGCCAATAAGGAAAGCTTAGAGTGTGATGATTTCGACTTGGAAAATGACAAAGCAGACATAAATTTGGACATATCGCAAAGTGATATCGATAATTCTCTGGAACGAGAAGTGGTGCCGAACGTACAAGTTCTGATGTTCCTAATTGTAACAATTGCTGTAATTTATTTATTTTATTTATTTATTCAAAATAAGTAGATTAAACATACATATCTAAACCTATAATCACCTATCCTATCTAAGTTCTAAAAGCTCTGTCATGCACCTAGGTATTGCCACCGGTATGTGCAGAGATCAAACTTGAAATATAGAGAAGCCTTTCTCTCAGCTCTCCACAACTATATTAAAGAGAGGTTTAAGAGTGCACATGCCAAATTTAATATTAAAAGTACAGCTGAAAAATTTGTTGAAGAACCCTAAGATACAAACTTAAATGATGCTAAATTAAAGAGTTAAGACAGTGCAGAGAAATCACCAGTTCCTGTAAGTCAAAGACCGAAGCAGTGAAAAGAAGACTATTTACAAATGCATCACCGAATCCGGCCAGCAATCATAAACATATTATCTCCGATATTACAGTGCCCCAAACCAATGATTATTTTTTCCGAAACAAGATATACAAGGGATTGTGTTACAGATGCTTGTCAAATATTAGGGGATCCAAAATTTGTGTTAGTTGTCAATTTTGCTTACGTGTCTATCACATAGATTGCGTTCAAAAATCGCAGTAAAATAAAAAGACTGAAACTTTTGTATGCCACACTTGTAAAAATAGTATCTAAAAACCAACGGTCAATCATACTTGCCCAATGATTGTTTCTTAATGGCCAGTGACTGAATTTTTTGAACAACCTCGTTATTTTTATGATTTTGAATTATTTGCATTATTTTTCGATTAAAATTAAGTTATGATTTCTTTAATATAATGTGTTTTACTTAATATAAATTAAGGTCATAATTAGATTTATGAAAAAATTAACCCATCTCGGCAAAAACAAACCTATAGAATGGTTAAGTAGCCAATCACTGTATCGTTTACCCTATACGGAAAAAACCGGAATTTTGGAAAATACTTTTATATTTGAGCTTATTTAAAAACGGATGTCAAATTGAATTGCACTCTTGCATTGTCACTTAATGCTCTATCCAATGGTGGTATCCAGTTGGGATCCGACATTTCGTTTTCAAGGCGTCATGATCAACTTTCTTTTTCTAAATACGAACTTTAATTTATTTTTTAACGTTTTTCAGATGAAATTGGCGTTATTAATATATTGGCCTATTTTAAGTTTTTTTTTACTTTTTTTACTTTATTTATTTATTTTTTAAATTATTTGTTTTGCTTTGGCGTAATTTTGAATAGTTCACGTTAATTAAATTTAATTAAAGTTCGTATTTAAAAAACAGTTGATGAGGGTTTTGGAATCCGACGTTTCGTCTTCAAGAAGTCATTAACTTTTTTTTTAATATGAACTTTAATTAAATTTAATTAGCCTAAACTATTCAAAATCACGCCAAAGGAAAATAACTAATTAAAAAAATGAATTAAAAATATAAAAAAACTAAATAAATAAAAATACATATTCATATTATGAGAGTCAATATCATCCGAAAAACGACAAAAAAAGGTAAAGTTCGTATTTAGTAAAAGAAAGTTGATGCTGACCCCCTTGAAGACCAAACGTCGGATTCCGAACTCAATACCACCATTGGATAGAGCGGAAAAAGTCGCAACGCAAAGATCCGTTTTTAAATAACCCAGGAAAAATAGAAACGAGTTTTCAGATTTTCGTTTTCTTCCGGATATCTCCGAAAATACTATTAAACTCGCAATTTAACCGACACTATATCTCTTCCGGTTTTCTAGATCCCCATACATACAGTCGGACTTGCCGCTGATGCAGTTCGACGGCTGAGGGGCAGAGGAGAAAAATAAAAAATCCTACAAAAACAGGTCGCGGCGAAAGCCGTCAGTAGAAGTAGTTTTGCTTTAACTGTTTTGATAGGGGCTGAGTGAAATCAAATTTTTTTATCGCATTCGTTTCGAAACTTATTACCCGTGCTGTTGACTACACACTCGAATTCGAGCCAGCCTGTACATATACATTATTTCAAAGCGTACAAACTATGTTCTTATTTAAATTTTTTGACTTGAAAGTCAAGATTTTTGGCGGGCAATTTAAATGTATGGTAATACATAGCACGTGTGCGTAACATTCTGAAGCTGCGAAGTTGTCAAAATACTAAATATTTCATTAGGCGTTTTCTTCAAAATGTAAATATTATTTTGGAGCAAAGACCTTTAAAAAAATTCTGCCTAGACGCTACAAACGTCTAACATCGTAATCAGGTGCATACGATTGTATTTGTTAAAATATTCGTGTTATTCGATAAAGATAGAATGATATGTAATCCTTTACAGTATCATTATAAATGTCTTAAATTTGCTAAAATAACTGACGAAAATATTTTTGTTTTTTAATTATCAGGATGAAACGCAAGGAAGGTTTCTCAAAAAGCGCTCCTGTGCGTGCGCACTACCTGCGAAAATTAAAAGAAAAATAAAATCTCCTTCCCTACATGCATAACATAAACAGACTATAATTTGCGAATCTCCACTGGCCGCAGAATAAATTGTTTATAGGAGTGAAATTGAGGCTATGACGGCGTCGACGATCAAAACGCTAAGCGTCCGGCGACCTCCATCCGTGAACACTTCTAGCCTATTTTTTTTAATAAAATATCTTTTATCGCTCGGAAATATTCGTAACATACGAGGTCAAGATCCATCCGTGCGCTATTCAGATCCACACTTTCTAGCTTAATTTAATAATAATGTACAATACTTGCGTTTACTATGGTTTACAGTCCGAGGTGAGTTTCCTCAGATAATTTTTATTTTTTTTTGACTCAAGTTATGAATGAAATTTTGCCATTAGAGAAATAATATAGGGACGATGCTGGCGCGTTTGTTTTAATTAAACTTAGTTAAACATTAGTTTTATCTAAAATTTTGTAAATAAGTGAATGTGTTCTATAATAAACTAATTAGATAAATCCGAATACTTTTAACCAATTTAGTTTTGTTTAGAAATTTACGGCAAATTATTTCGTTAAAATGAATTCAGTGGCATAAAAAACAGATTTCTAAATTAAAAAAAAAATCTGCAAATCATGAACACAATCTGGCAAGTTTTCAGTTATTAGGAAATGTAAATATTGCGTCTTGTTTAAGTAAGACTTATGCAGAACAAATAAATATTCATAATCAAATTGTTAAGCAAAATCGGTTGGTTGTTTCAAAAACTATACACATTAAAATAATGTAGGACACGTAATCTTCCTCTTCGTTGACATAATGAAAAGAGTGATTCGATAAACAAAGGGGTGTTTCTAGAACTAGTAAATTATACTAGAAATATTGATTCGGTTTTAGATAAACATTTAAGTGATTCACTCGTTTGTTACACTGTAAGTGTAAGCGTATTAGTACTTCTTACTATTTGACAGCACGGATATTGTGCTGAAGCGTAGTAGCAAAACTGAATATCATAGCCATCTTGTGGGGTTTTAACTATAAGCGAATTATGTGTTGAAGTCCAGGAGAAACTTATAAGCATTTGATTATGAATTCATACTGCACTGCAGCACAGGAGGAATTAGATGTCATCGTGATGCAATCAAATTGCAGCAAGAGCCTCGTGGTCTAGAGGTCTAGATTAGGTCTCAAATCGGCGGCTTTCGGCGGCCCGGGTTCAAACCCCCTTGCCTTTTGTTAATTTTTTTATGGTTAAGTTTCTAAACAGTTTTTTATTTTGGTTATGTCTTGGGTTAGTTTGGGTTAGCACCTGGTTAGCTAATTTCCTTTTCTGTTTTTTTCTTGATTTTCGGTATGTCTTGGGTTAGCACCTGGTTAGTCACCCTTTTTTGAGCCCCCGTAGCGAGCGAAGCGAGCGGAGGGCCAAGCGAAAAGTGAATATGTCTTGGGTTAATTTAAGTTAGCACCTCGTTAGTTTCCTTTTCTGTTTTTTTCTCGATTTTGGGTATGTCTTGGGTTAGTTTGGGTTAGCCCCTGGTTAGTTTCCTTTTATTGAGCCCCCGGATATTTTGCTTTTCTGTATTTTAACACAAGTGTTGCAGCGCAGTATGTATTTATAATACGCGTTCATAAATCCTTACGTGATTTCTGTGCTGGCGCACGGTAGGATCTTTCAACTATCTTGCACCTGCATTTTAACACTTTGGAGTGTTGGGGGGGGTGGTATGAATTCATAATACGCGTAAGTACCTATGCAGAAAACACAATTTGCAAGAAATTGAAAAAGTTATTTACTTACAGTAAAGTCTGACGATATATCAAGACAGTGTCAAATGGTGTTTTCTTTTCCTTGCTGTTTTTATAAACATAAACTGAAAGTGTGTGTGTATGATGAAAAAGTTATTGGAAATTTTATTTTGGCCAAAAACAGGCGAATGGAATTTAACTTTAAAAATTAGGAAACAGCAACGTCGCGTCGCCGTCGTCGGGGTGCTAACCACCGACAAAGATATGTACAATAACCCATTTTTACCATCAAACTGATATATTTTTTAATGTTTTCGAACTTCTCTTGAATTTTTGTCCAACTTTATTGATTTGTTGTTTCAATAAATTATTTTTTCTACAGCCGCGCGCAAAATAACTAAATACTAAATTTAAATGAAATCGCAAAATCAACTAATGCCGTGGATCCTTATTTTGCGCTCTAGCGCGAACATGGAAAAGGAAATTCTCGCTTTTTCCGTCTAGTGTGCTGAATGGTCATGTAAACCGAAGATAAATAAATGACAGTCGTGCGTTTGTTACAGTTTGTTGCTGGCAATCCTGTTCTAAATATGCCCGAAGCCCGAACATAATATGTCAAAACTGACAGTCATTCGCAAATTTCAGAATAAGTATAGAGAAAAATGTGCATTTAATTTTTAAAAATGCGGCTGTAGAAAAAGTTCTGTGTGTTTTTCGAGCGCAAAGTAAGATTGCCGTTTTCGAAAGATTACTGCGCTTCGCTACGCGTCGCGCAGTAACATTCTTTCTCAAGCGGCAATCCGTTACTTTGCGCTCTAAATACACAAATAACTATTTTATTACACATGCATCATAATCAACGATTATCGCACGCTGCAGCGTGCTTAAAATGATGTGTATGATGCGTCTACTTTTTTAAAGGTTGCTATAGAAATATTTGTCAAATGTGACAGATTAATATGTTCGCCAATATATCGCTTAAGTTTACTATTTAAAGCATTCGTAATAAAAAATAGCGTATGATATACGTGTATAAGAGGCCTTTAAAGCCCTTGCGGCTTACAAAACACTCCGCTGCACGTCGTGTTTTGTAATATGTCGCGCGTGCTTTAAAGACCCTCTTATACACTTATATCATAATATACTATTAATGGTTTACTCTTCTGGAATCGGTAAGTACCTAATTATTCTTTTCTTTAAGTGCGCGACAATTGCCATTCAACAGAGCACCGAATCCTTGTTTTTTAAAAATTTTACCGATTTTTTGGGTAAAAATTGGGCTGTAGCCTCCGGAGCTTTTTGGAGGATGCGCCAAAATTTCTTCTCTCCCTGTGTCCTGCCACTTTATAAACCCACGAGCCGCCACTGATGAAAGGTAAAAATAAAGAAGTGGTCCGTCTCTTTCGATAACCTTTAAAACTTAACGTTTCATACGCCAGATTGCCTAAATTTTCTAATTTATGCTTCAATGTATATCAGGTGTAGTTGGCAGCCTAATGTTGCGATTCACACGTTTTAATTTCATTACCAGCAGCAATGAGTTATTGTTTTTATACTTATTAATGTTCGGTTTTAATAAGAAATTTAATTGCCTGAGTTAATCTCTATTTGTTTACAATACTGTCTTTCCGCATTCCAATAATTTGGCCGTTAATATTATATACCTGTCAAATAAATCTATGAGTAAACATATTGCAGATATGATAAATATCTATTGAATATTGATGTAACCGTTGCCTATTTATTGCTGGACGTTGACCACGTAGTCGCCCACGTCCGAAAGTAAGGTTGAATCTATTACAACTTGTTATATAGACATAATAATTAATTCTCTTCTCTTACACTCCAACAGCTTAGCAGCAGGAAGTGTGTTGCGAATAATATGGACGAAAAACGCACTACGCAGTGATCAACACACGACATTAATTCATGAGAAAATTGTGGCAATAATAATAAATAACTTTGCCTTAAGTTGGTATATATAAGGTGACGACAGTGCAATATTTGAAGATGGATGTGAGAATTATTTTTCCGGATCGTCTTAAAATACTCAAAGGCCTACTCAGGCGACTACTTTCTTTGGATGCATTTTAAGCGGTTAATGTAAACCATGTAGATGGGAAAATGTTAATATGAATTTTTCCTTTTTGGTATACTATACAGGCTGTCGCATTGAGTTTCAACCTTGTCTGTAATGCATTCCATGTACTAACCTTTGTCCTTTGATACTTACATCTATATTTTAAATGCTGAGTTGACTTTACCAATAATTTGGCCACTACGCATTATTGACACAATATGTTAAATTACAAATCTTTTATATATAGTAGATAAACGTTTTATTCTTTTTAATATTTAAGTTCTTATTTTCTATAGTTTACGCTCATAATAAATAATCATTTGTTCTGATAGTAAATTTTAATTAAACTACCTTATTTTGTAATTGATAAATTGGTAAGCAGTTGCGTTTTATATCTAGAACCCGACGCAGTTTGTCGTGAGTCACCCTGTAATTCAATGTGCGTAAAAATGATTGCGTCATGTAAATGCGACTTCAAGGATAATTAATTGCTGCAGAACAAAGTACTCTAGTCGCAAATAAAACCTTGACAAAGGAGTGACGGTTGCCTATTATTATCTGTTGGATCTGTTGCATTTATTTAATTTGGTTAAAAAAGCCGCGAAAAAAGCCAAAATAGTTCCTGCATATTGCGAAGCGCTTTTACGAATTCGATACGAAGATAAAATGAAGAATATATGGCATGTCAATTGTTTTACCTAACCGTGAGTTCTGAATGGGATATCGTCATCAAAGAGGAAGCAGTGCATAATAAAGGGATACACATATCCATGAAGAAGTCATTTTGAAAACGAAATAATATCCAATAGGTATCTAGAAATATCGAGAGTCAACAAGAGGCGATCGTGATGTTAAAGATACCTAAAGTAGAAAACAGATATGATTTGAAACGCCTTATCAAAAACTTCAATATGAAATTAAAATAATTAAATATTTAAGCTCAGTGCCGATAACGTTTCCGTTTGAAATTTTTCCTAGATTCAGGTACCAACTTTTTTCCATATCGCCAAAACTTCCATAGATGCACTGTAATGGACAGTGTATATTGAATGCCTCTTCGTTACAGAATCAGTCGTAAATACTAGGTCCGTTAACCTGCCCCCCCTCGCATTGATTTTTTTCTTCAAAACGCTAGCACAGGACCTTGAGATCTAGCACAACCTAGCACAATTTGTTTTAGAGCTAGCACACTCATAGTAATATGGATATCCTCTAATTTATGCGGGGGGGGGGGGGGGGGGGAAGGCGAACGCTCGCCCCCCCCCCCCCCCTCCACACCTTTTTCATTTGCAATACTGGCCAGCACAGCTTCTTTGGAACTAGCATAGTCTAGCACAACTAGAACAAATGCTAGCACAACTACATTTTTGAAAATAATAAACCACAAATGAGCGGGGGGGGCTAAGTTAACGTTTGGGTTCTTTTGAGGGTTGGTAAAGATAATTATTATGCATAGCAAGCTTAGACCTAGCACAGGCTAGCACAACCATTTTGAGAGCTAGCACACCCTAGAGTTGATTATATAGGGTGAACTTTTGCCGGCCGCCCGGCCCCTCAGCTAATATTTTTCCGTCAAATTTAAAGCAAATCTAAGCAAGCTTAGATCTAGCACAGGCTGGCACAATTATTTTGAGAATTAGTTCATTTCAAGATGGTTGTTTGTTTAAAGGGATCCATTTACATCATACCACCGTAAAAATAAAAATTTCAAAAGCATATACAAGGTGGGAAAAAAATATTTTGAAAAAATTTATCATGTTTTCTTTTTAAATTTCCGCCATTTAGCGTCGCACGAAAAATTGCATGAAAAAAACTTTTTATTCCAAATTAAGAGGTCGATTTCAATACATTTTCTCCAAAAATTTCATAATTTTTTAGACATTCGAAAGTTCAAAAAACGACGTTTTTGAAGAAAAACGGCATACTTTTTTTAATTACGAGTACAGGTTAAACGTCATCAAAATACATATTTTTGGTAGTAAGTATTTTTGTCTCATCCCTCGTAGCTTTCAAGCTATGATTTTTCTCGCTTGGGGGCCGCTATCTCAAAAGCTAAGAATATTGTTTTTTTTTTCGTAAAGAACTTTTTTGTTTGTCTTTGTGTCCTCTACCTAAAATCAAAATTTGAAGTCCGAAGAAAATAATGGAAAAAAGTCGGTAAGTTCCGGTAAGTTTCGGCTTCTACTGGTCAAAATAAAGGTAAGGTGGATATGAAAATACGGTTTTGTCCGTTTTGCCGATATTCGTATATTTACTGCCGGGTTAAAAACTGCGCGATTTAGGTTCCATTCAGATGTTATAATTTAGGGGCCAATGGAAAATATAGATATTTTTTAAATTTCGATATGGAAATTTTTGGCTAGGTTAACTCTAGCCCCCCACCTTTTTAATTGCAATACTAGCTAGCACAGCTTCTTTGGAGCTAGCACAGTCTAGTACAACTAGGAAAAATTCTAGCACAAACAAATTGTGCTAGGTTGTGCTAGATCTCAAGGTCCGGTGCTAGTGTTTTGAAGAAAAAAATCAATGCGGGGGCAGGTTAACGGACCTGTAAATACTGCCACGCGATTGGCCATTTGTGGCATGCGATGCCTACCCGGTATCCTACAGAATTGATCCCTGCAATATCTTACTGCCGTTTTCCGACTGAATTAAGTTCAAATTCACTAACATAACCAGTGAAAGTTTCTTTCCTGATTTTGGGCAGCCTTTGGTTAGTTTTGTTTGGTTCCGCCCACGGAACAAGCAAAGCGAGCGGAGGGCCGAGCGTGAAGTGAAATATTATTGGAATGATAAAAATATGCACACATGCATGAAATATAAAATACCACTAACCTGTAGGTCCTCTACCAAAGGAAAAATGCACCTACACAATAGGTATCATAATTTATAAGTCTAATTTGGTACAAGACATTCTTAAATAATACGAATATAAACTATAAACATTAAATAACATAACCGTAATCACATCAGCTGTAACACAGGTGCTTATCTAGCCATTCAGGTAGTGATATTAAGCTGGGGTTCTGTAACGCGGAGGCAAACAAAATACGCTCTGGCAGTCTTCAAGCCTCAAATCCCCAATTCTATTTAAAACAGCTCAGGTGATATCATTCTCATGTTGTGTATCTCTGAAGACAATTTTCTATATTTTGCGTTCAGCTAAGCTTAAATGCCTTTATTTAAAAGTCATTCTATAAGCCGTTTTGATATTCAACCTCTCCTAGAAATTTCTTGGGCGGTAATAGCTAACATGTAGTCTTGGAATAGATACAAACGGCAGATCCTTCAACAACATTCGATACACAGATGATACCGCAATTCTGGCACTGGACTGAGCGTTAACATCACACAAACTAAAATGATGATTATCAGTAAGCAAGAATACAATAACATCAACCTTACAATCAAAGGGCATTGAAAAAGTGTCCTAATTGAATACCTTGGAGCAACCCTCAATGAGAAGTGGGATTGTGATGAGAAGATAAAAATGCGAATCGGAACTGCAATTGTAATTGAAAATGAAAAGTATGCTTCTTCAGAAAACACTACCGATCAGGTGCTATGTGTGGTCCATCTTGTTGTACGGTGTAAAAACATGGTCGCTCAAGGTCAGAACACTGAACTGAAGACGCATTTGAAATGTGGAGACTACGAAGAATGCTTCGAATCTCTTGGAGAGAGCATATTAGGTTGCCTCCATATTAGGGGTGACTGATATTCTATCCCAAAACTCATTATTCAGGGCAAAATTGAAGGAAGACGCCGGCGGCTGCGGCGCCAGTCGGGACGTAAACAACATTTCTGGCTCCGTAATATCAGAGATTGGTTCGGGATACCATATGCGTAGTCTATATTTTGCCATGTTGAGAGCAATACACTTGGTATTCAGTAATAGATAGATGTCCTCTACATGCAGAGCATGCACAAGAGATGAGAAGAAGAAGTGCTTGAGATAATTAAAATGTCACTACCATTCACTACTGTGACTAAACGAGACTTAGGTTTTTAGCTTGTCCTATAGACAAGTTGAAAGAAATCACCTTCTGGGCCATTCGAATTCCCAGCTAAATATGTATTTTGGATGCCATTTTGAATATTTGCTACCCGTATTACGTCTCATGCCTGTATCTCAGAAAAAATAAATCCTAGACGAAAAATGGTTCTTAATAAAGTTGTTCAGAATAAGTTTGTACATAATATGTAGCATGCCAACTGGAGATTTAAGTTATTATGTATTTTGGTAAAATTAATAAAGGTTAAAATAAAAATTAGTATAAATAATATAGCAACTAATAAAAATGGAAAATATTAAAAATAATAACAAAGTTAGAGATGTGCTTGTGCAAGCGCCACAATCATAGTAAACAAACAAAAAACAACAAATACCGGTTTTACGAGAGAATATAGAAAAATAAAATTGCAAATCAGGCTGGGAAAGAAAGTGAACAGACTAAGGCAAAACGTAGGCAGAATAACCCAATCCGTTCAAAGTAAATCATAATAAATCAGCTTAAAAGATATATTACACAAAATAACTAAAGATTTTCTTGATTAGCTTCAGTGCAAAGAAGAATGTTCTTATGGCACTGCTGAAGAATTGTTTCGTACTGTCGCTTTAAATTTGCACAAAAGCACCAGTTCTCTTGCATATGAGTCAAATTAGACCAGCTCTATGCCTATTAGGTAGCGTAAAACAATAATATTAATCAAATCAATCTTGACATCATTTGTAAAATACTGGAAACATTGATAAGCATGACTCTCAAACTATAGAAAAATAGTTTTTAAATAATTGATTTCAATGGAATAGTTAAATTATAGATTTAAATTTTTTTGCGCTTTAGTTTTCGATTTTCCGCGATCCTGCCCTGGATTCCGACCCGCTCGTTGCCGATTTTTAATCCAGATAAATCAGAATCCCGACAGTATAATTATTCCAAGCATATCATATTCGGTAGCAAGTTTAAATGTTATTTTGTCACATTGAGTTTCACCCTTGTCGGAACGCAGTATATGTAATGCATTCCATGTACTACCCTTTGTCCTTTGCTACTTACATCTATATTTTAAATGCTGGATTGCGACCTGCTAGTTGTCGATTTCTGATCCAGATAAGTCAAAATCTAGACAGTATGATTACTCCAAGCATATCATATTCGCCACCTCAGTAGCAAGCTTAAATATTATTTTGGATTGGTTGATTGAGCTGTGATTTGGGATAGTTTTTCAATTGACTCTAAATTCGACTCTTCGATTGAGTGAATGTTGGAAATGGTAAAATGAAAGAATCTTTTGTATATATAATAAGGAAACTCAATACAAATCTCAAATTAATGCCTGTTTATGCTCTTAGCTGCACTAATCTCGAGGTTGATACCGAGACTGGCAAAAACATCGAATAACTTATACAAAACATTTCTGTTCTTTATAAAAGAAGATGTAATAATCATTTCCTATGTTCTCACCTTAATTTAGAATCCCAGTAAGAATCACTTTGTATAACTTTGAAAAATTCTACTGTCAAGGCTTTAGACTTGTATGTTTATTTAATTCCAACATATTTTAACATTGGAGTATACTGATATTTCATTTCAGTTTTAAGGCAAAAATCGGTATTAAAAGATACGTTACTGAAGACTTCGAATCAATTTCTAATGCAAATGATAAGCAAAAGGCTATGGTTATATGGGAGATTTGATTTCCTAAAAAATGCAGCGATTTACACGAAGGACGTCGTGTTTTAATATTTAGTTGTTCATGATTAAATCCTATATATAACGATAGAAGCTAGCATACATGCAATAAAGTGTTAAAATGGGAATTTTGTTAAAAGTATCGATATTTTTTGATGACATCATATCTATAACTATCTAGGGGAGGGAACTTATTTATAAGCATAAAGGATATCGACAGAGCAATGATCCAAATTGAAATCCATGGAGTCTGAATATCCTAATTAAATTCCCAAATTGCAAGATATTAACATTCAAATTAATTACCAAACCAAGCTATCTTTCTGGACGGAGAGCTACAGTTATGGAGGAAGATGGTGCTGTTATGAAGGGTGTTGAGAGAAAAAATGAGTGTGCGTGTACTGTTTTATAGAAACTTAAACTGATTGTACTGCGTATTTATAGAAGAGATGCTGGGTCTTTTGACACGTTTTTGGATAAAATTGAAGAACAAAGAGAAAATACAGTAAATGTAGAGTCGCTATTTGTGACGAGCTTTACCTCCATTTTTTGACAAAGGCTGTGCAGTATGATTAGCCTATAGACTTATTAAGAGTATATGCTGTGGATCAAACAATTTTTCAACCAAAAAGTTAGGTAAGCATTTTATGTACTCTTATAGATAATATACTTATTAACTTCATATACCTGGAAAGTTTGGTGCTATGGGCAATTTTGCCTGATCATCATGCACAGTTGCAATATTTTCAGATTGAAAAATGTTTGAAACAGATTAAGAGTTGAGTCAAGAGTCAAGTGGAGTGGGATCTTGTATTGACATGCCTAGATGTAAATATAGGATATATCAATTTTCTTGAAATGTTCAGAATTTTATTAATTTTAGATTTTCCTATTAAAACAATAAATCAGCAAAATCAATCATCGGAATGGATCACGAATGATATCAACATATCTATAGTTTGTTCAATACTGGTACAGTGTTATGTCATAATGACGACACCAGCAAATCCCATAAGAATACGCTTGGTGTCATGATGACGTAACGTTGAACCTGTATTGAACAAACTTTAATAGCAAAAAACACAAATAACGTACAAGAAAAATTAATGGAACTAGTGAGTTTCTTAAAAAATAATCAAAATTTTTAGAAAAGTTGCAAATAGAGATACCAAGGATAGTGTTTTGGGTAGCTTCAAGGATAAATACTAAATCCACATTTTGAACTAGGTAACTGAATGCTTTTTGAATGCCTATTCAGATGTACATGCCGACAATGCCGTAAATTTAGAAATTATACCAAGATGTGATAGTTCAATGTTTAGGCAACCAACTTGTTTTGATGAGATTTTTAAGTGTATAAAGCATTTGAATGTCAAGAGATATATGGAACAGGACCGTATTCCTGCATTGATTTTAAAAGAAACAAGTCATCACTGCCTCTACTCATAATTAACATTTTCTTTCTGACAGGTATATCTTCTAAATCCTTAAAAAATGCCAGGTAAAAATAGAAGAAGCCAGCTAGAGACCTATAGATTTATTGTATTTATTGACAGAAATAATATTTTGCCAGAATAGCATAATGCGTTTCACACAAAAAAGACTAACAACTCGGGCAATTTACAATGCGCTGTCCGAGATGCTAAACTATTTAAATAATGATTATTTTACCATTGTAAGGTATACCTAGATTTAAAAAAAGCATTTGATTCTATTAATCACACTATTTTATAGGTTAAGTTAGAGAGGTACGGGATCAGGGATTTCTTTGCAGGGCAGTGTGTTGCTTCATTATCTATTAACTCTATGACATTTTTCATTGTCAAAATATGTGATTTGTTTGGTTCATATATCTCGCTTTAACGTATTATATAAATGCTATTTCTTAAATTTTGAAATATTCCCTTTTTTGGTATTTAGCGTAGCTGTTTTAAGATCATGAAGTACGTGAACCAGAAACTCGAAACCATTCAGCTCTTACCCTAAAACAATAAAAACGAGAAACTATTATTTTTTCTATTGCTCTACTAGTGTAAAGATATCTTTATTAATTACCGTTTGCCGTACCCACATTAGTTTCTCATCGAGTGCCTTCACCGTTCTCTATTTTGTCAGTCGCATAATAAAGTGTAACAATTCTAGTATTTTTCTTCAGACGTTAGACTGCTGAAGAATAAATTACGTTTTTGTATTTCTTGTGTCTTTATCCTTTCTACTACCTACTCCATTCTTATTATAAAATATTCATAATTTTATATGGCCGTGGATCAAATCTATAATTGAGATGGTATTTAACTAAAATAAATCGCAATGTCCCAAACGGGAAATGTAATTTCCTGGTCTATTGAACTTGTTGCATAATGTTTATTCCCGTAGAGTTACAAACTTCACATGAACAAAGGAGCCCAACTTATCATTGCAGAAGCAGGACCAGCATTTATATACGTTTGTCATTTAACCTTTTGTAGCCAAGAATTTTATTCATGTAGTGGAATTTGATGACACAGAGAAATAACCATATTATGTATGCATGTAGAAAAAAAAACAAAATTTTCAACTTTTTCTCTGTCATTTATGTTATGTTACTGGTAGGTACTTAAAAGTCTAGGTAACTTTGCGCTAGAGGTTGTTGTTAGATAAAAATATTATTAGTAAGGTTATCATGAAACATATCGCTTCCTGAATAGATAGGTACTACCTAATTTTGATTAGTTAAAAAGGTTAGGAAATATTTGTGGAGAGGTTAAAACCAAGAAAGGATATTTCTGCCGATAAGTAGATATTTGGAAATAGTATGTATAAAACTTGTTTCTGTATTGCAAAATAATTGAAAGATTATTTGGCTACAAGAAAATAATTTTAAAATCTTTGAAGTTCCTGATAGAATGAGAATATTAGGAGTTCTGTATTTCTTGTCGAAATTTTTGCAGTATATTTTCTACTCGGATATGAAACTTGTTAGCATTGAAAATGTTTCTGTTATCCTCGTATAGGGTCTCAAATCGTGAAAAAGTGCATGCTACATTTTCCACATGACGTCATATGCGAGAGAGATCGTGTTAGTTTGTTTATTTAAACTTAAATTTGATTATAACGTATCGGACTCGGTTCAAATGACTAAAATACATTCAAACTAACCCAAACTAACCGAAAGTTGATTAAATGGCTGACCAAAAGTAACGGAAAGAAACAAAACGGGCTAAAACTTATCGGAACAGATTAAAAATATTAAAGTAAGTTAAAACTAACCCAAGTTAACCAAATTTTGGCGACTAACCAAAACTAACCAAAAACATTATTGGTTATAACGTATCGGAACTGGTATAAACGGCAAAAACAAATTAAAATTAACTGAAATTAACCGAAAGTTGATTGAACGACAAACCAAAAGCTCCAAAAGTATCTACAACGTATCGGAATAGATTAAAAATATTAAATTAAGTTGAAACTAACCCAAATTAACCAAATTTTGGCGACTTACTAAAATTAACCAAAAACACTTAAATTGGTTAACTGAAAGTAACCGAAAGTTGATTGATTTACTAACCAAAGATAACCAAAAGTAACTAAAAGTACCAAACCAGGCTAAATCTTATCGGGCCAGATTAAAAATGTAGAGTAAGTTAAAACTAGCCGAAATTAACAGAATTTTGGCGACTAACCATAACTGACCAAAAACATTAGATTTGCTTGCAACGTATGGGAAACGGTTCAAATGGCTTAAATATATTAAAACTAACTGAAATTTACCGAAAGTTGATTGAACGACTAACCAAATATAAGAAAAACCACCAAAGAGCGCTTAAACGTATCGGAGTAGATTAAAAATATTAAAGTAAGTTGAAACTGATCTAAAGTAACCTAATTTTGGCCAGTTCAAATGACTAAAGTAAGTTGGAACTGCTTAAAAGTAACCGAAAGTTTATTGAATGACTAACCAAAACGGACCAAAAGTAACTAAATGTATCAAACTGGGCTAAAACGTATCGGAATTGATTAAAAATAATGAAGTAGGTTAAAACTGTCCTAAATTAACCGAATTTAGGCAACAAACCAAAAATAACCAAAAAAACTAAAATTGGTTATAACGTTTGGGAATTAAGTTCAAATGATTAAAATAAATTAAAACTAATTCAAATTAATCGAAAGTTTATTGAAAGACTAACCAAAACTAACCAAAAGTAAAAAAGCACAAAAAAGTGGTAAAACATATCGGAACAGAATAAATATATTAAGGTAAGTTGCAACTAACTTAAATTAACCGAATTTTGACGACTTACCAAAATTAACCAAAAACATTAAAATTGGTTATAACGTATCGGAACCGGTTCAAATGACAAAAATAATTTAAATACTAACTAAAACTAGCCTTAAACTGGTTGAATGACTAACCAAAAGTAACCAAAACGGAATAGGTTCCAAATATTAAAGCAAGTTAATACGACTAACCAAAAAGAATTAAATTTTACTATAACGTATCAAAGTCGGTTCAAATGCCTAAAATAAATTGGAACTAACTGAAACTAACCGAAAGTTGATTGAGCTAGCCAAAACTAACTGAAAATAACCAAAAGCACCAAAATGGGCTAAATATTACAGTAACGTTATGGCTAATAACATATTAATAGATTTTCCTATCTACAAGTGGAGGGTAATTTTTTACGTCTTCATATCCGCGCCTTTTTTATTTATTTGGTTTAATTATGATAATGTTTAATTACCTAATGTTAAAAATGCATCTCTTTAATTAAATAAGTTATAAACACTCTTATTGTTTGTATGTTTAGTTTTTTAAACTCTGCTTTTAAAAACTATTTGAATTACAACACATCTTTGCGTTTTTATTCATCATTTTCAATATCCCCCCGGTTGCATCTTTGCGGAGGGCTGTGAATTTTTGTTAAATATGAGAGTAATTTTGGTCGCAAATCAAAATACGGCAAAACGAAACCAAAACAATTTTGCGTTTAGTGTTTAGTGCCTAATATAAAAATACCCTGCGTGATCCTGATTATTTAAGAATGTATGCATTGCATAATTGCAAATGGTACCCAAAATATGCAAGATAAGGAAAGCGGCTAATTACTTTTAAAAAGTAAATAAACAGTTCCTACCTATATTTTCTCGATAAAAAATTAGGCATTTTTAAAACTATTTTATTTCGTTTTTTTTTTCATATTTCTAAAACCTGGTATATTTTATGGAAAGGAAACAAAACTTAAAATTAATAGAAAAATGGAATTAATACATGAATAAAAAACTACTAAGTACTTTTAGCTAAAAATCGAAACAAAAAAATATCAAGTCGAGTTGCCGAGGGTAAGCAATCATCAGTAGTGATTTAGTTTTAGGAAGTTACCTAAACATTCGCTAGGATCTTGGGCTCGATCTAAGCGAAAATAGGCCCTGCGTTCACGTTAATATTCTTGTTGATATTCAGTCAGTTGCTGGATATTGTAGGTACTCATTAGTTATCATTTAACAATATTTTAAATAATATATCAGCTACTTTACGTGTAAAGCGCACCCAGTTCCGCACGCATCTCCGCATTACGAAATTATCTATGACGCCAATAAAATAATATTTATTTTTGGTGATGCTTAACGATTTCGTTGAATGGTTTACTATTCAAACATTCCTCAATGCACCTTATCTTGGTGTTAGAGTGACTAACAAAAAAAAAACGATTTCGGACGTCGAGTCCCATTTTAAACTAATTCAAATTTAAAAATATGATTTTCTGTATTCAAAAGCATTTTGGGAAAATGCAAAATTTAAATACTTTCTTCATTTTTCAAAATCTTTATTATTATTTATCTATTATAGTATATTTATTGCATCGCATTGATTAATGTTCAATATTTTCAGAAATAATGAATTTATGAGCTTTAGTAATTATTGCATTTAACTGCCTGTGGCTTTTGTTACAAGAAGTTTTCTCGATAATAAGTAAATATTTTCAACGGTTTCCTTTTATTTCTTATTCGCCATCCCGGAAGTACCTATTTGGTTTCTAAATGGCAAAATGCTCTTATCTATTCTCTCCTATTCGAGTATTAGTATTAGTCTATTATTAACACAGTTTATTGACGCAAAGCTTTAATGCAAATTAATATATAATATAGGTTACACATCATAAATATTTTTTGGTGGCTCAGAAATATAGATGTGCTTACTCACCGCGCATTTCCATTGTGGTTTCCCAACTCAGTAGTCCTTAAAAATGCACCTCAGTTAAAGCACGCACAATCAAATGTTCTTGAAACGAATAATTGTCCATTCTCCAATTACATTATAGCAATATGTGTACGAAGAATTTACGAAAACTGTTAGTCCACCGAAAAATATCAAATAAGCAAAGCAAAAATCTAATGTTCAATCCGCAATGTTTAAAACACGCACAAAATTGCACTTGTGAGTAATTTTGCAGGCTGTCTAATTCTGGCAACCAGGAAAAAAAGTCGAATCGCCAAATGTTTGGCCCCACCGTTGCCAAATTTATACGCCGAATTTTTTTAATCTAGCCAATATTAACATTAGGTAAACAAGTGTGACGAGACGCGATAGCCTTGCAACAATTTAACCGAAATATTTTCGTATTTATTAAGCAAAGATAAAGTATTTTTTGTACATTGAATTTCGTGGAGTAAGGAATATATACTATCTAGGTCGGCGGCTTTGTGATAAGGTTGCATTTAATTTAAAAACTGTTAATTATAGTTTTAGTTACAATGTGTATATTTTATCAGCTATTGCATTCACAATAATGCAGGTTGATTATGGTGCATTGACTTGTACAAATAGTTTCAAGCACCTGCATGGGTAGCGTGCGCGGAAATATTTTTGAAGCTTATCTATTGACTATAATCCAAATTTTATTGTTAATATACTATATAGATATTGCATTGCTGTTTGCTAAGATGTCCCTTCAGTTATCACTGTTCTGCGTCACAATCCTAACGTGTTATTTGAATAAGTTCTAGTAGCTAAAAGCTGATCTTGAAATTATCTGGTCACTTGCCCAAATCTAGACAACGTGGACGATACGTTCTGACCAGAACTGCTCTGCCCCAAGGAATTATAGAGCCGGTAAAATTATTCACCAGTTAGCAGTGGTAAAGGAACAATCATGTTACCTATTTACGAATTTCTTTGTGCAATTGTCAATTTAAATCGTGTTTTTAGTAATTTTAATTTGATTGCGCATAACCGATACCGTTGCGATCCTGTATCAATAAATTGAACAAGTTTCTTACATATGTGTTGAAGAGGCCTTGAGAGACCAGCGAAATACTTTAAGCCCACTTGTAAGGAAAGCTTAAGAGTTATATTTTCATTGCAAAGGTGGTCGTGAAGATGATAAAACTTGGGCTCTTTTGTGGCAGTACTGGCGCTAGATCCCAACGATATGGCGAGAACCTCAGAACCACGTTGATGTTGCTATTTTTGCTTAACCAAAATCGCGGGGTTTCCTGGTAAAAGCAAACATAAAATTGAATATCCTAATATTCCCTCGACCATTAGATCTGTCTCATGATGCTTCAAGCATACCTATCTCTAGCCTCCAGAAAAACGCAAAATTGACTTGGAATGAACTAGATGATTTTACACCAAAAACCAGCACAAGCTTCCAGGAAGAAAACAATTAAGAATGTAGTAGCAACCAGCAGCCCCCTTTTAGATCTCGGAAAGAACTCAATGATATTATTCGTGATTTGGATCCCAAAACAAAGGCACAGTTCGTTCGAGCTGGTCTGCAGCAATGGAATCTCCTACAACAAAGAGATTCAATTGAATTAAAACGTCAGGAGTGGTGAAGCACCAATTCACATTATTTATGTTGATGGCAATAGAAATACAGTTAAAAAACACCCGATTTGGAAGCAAATGAGGCAGAAGCAAAATCAGAAATAAGCAGAGCATAAACATACGGAAGACCAGGAGAAGGACGTTAAATTCTAAATAGGTGTTAAATTGTAGCAAGTAGTTGTAGAGTAAATAAACGTTTTTTGTCATAGTTTAATCAAGAGTCAGCAAGCGTCCTTAAAAAACCATGAAACAAAGAATGAACGCTGGTATTAGAATATCTTGAAGAATAGACATTTGAATTTGTGTTTGAAGAAAGAAAACGAAGTTTGCAAATGAAGACAGATTAGAATTGGAAAAAGGGTAATGTAAGAATATTTAGATTCATTTTCCAACCAGCAAAAACTTATAGAAACTGCTCTGCAAGCCAAATGTGGTTGCACCAGGAAGGATACATTAATCTAACATTTTATACATTTTTGTACGTTTAAGGTTGAAAAGGGTTTTCTGATTTTTGAAAAAATTACAATTTTCTAGTGTCTAAATACTCTTTATAATTTTTTTAACAGGATATTTTAGATAATTTAAGAGATTGCTGCTAAATTGCAAGTAATTAATAAAATAATCTAAAAGAATCGGTATGAAATTTATACAATCTCTTTCCATCCTGTTAACACTAAAATAACATTAAACTAAATAGTTTTTATATCTATTGAGGATTGATGTTGAAATATTCGCAATTATTATTACCTCCATAGAGACATATGATAATTATCTAATGGGATAGCTACTTTATACATGATGCTAACATCTTGCAAAAAAGTTTTTAATTTTTTCTAGTTTAAAATATACAAGAGCAAATAACTGCACAACTTTTCCGAAACCCCATTCAGGAACTCTCATTGCTCTCATATTGTTCTGCACAACGGAGAAAGCAGTCTACGTTGGCAGTATTTTAACTTGGTTTAATGTCACGATATTCCAGGTTTAATAAACTGACTTGGCCTTTCGCATAGACTTTCTAGTAGTAACTAATAATTGACTCCACGAATACAAGTCTAAGGGCATTTTTATTGTTTAATGGAAACTGAAACTAACAACCATTCCTTCCTGTGGGTCGTGCTATAAATATAAAAGAAACGTTCCAGAACACGCGTTTATTACTTCAAAGCATTAAGTACCAGTATCTGTGCAGATTTAAAGGTTATTGTACTACTTACAGGATTGCAGAGAGGCTACATCAAATACCATTGTTTTTTATGCGAATGGTACACCAGAGCCAGAAACCAATATTATCTAGTGAAAGACAGAAAAACGTCCACAATGAGCCCTTAGTTGAGCAGCAGAAAATCTATCCGTGTATAAAAATATTATTAAAGCCCTTTGTTTCTTTATTTGAAAGGGAAATTCTAAGGACTCGGTGAATTATACAGAACTAGTTGAAAAACTTATCCAATCTCTTTTAGGTTGCAATATATCACTTAATATGAATTTTCTTCACTAGCATTTCGGATCCTTCCCTGAAACTTAGGTGCACTTTCAAATGAACGCGGAGATAGATTTCACCAGCAAATTGATCAAATTTAAAAGCGGTACAGTGGAAAAAGAACCCAAAATGTGTTTACCGATTACTCAAACTTGAAACCGATCCCAGCGGATGCAAACGAAAAAGACAACAAATTTTCTTTGTTTATATCTTCTTTTTTAATTTTCTATTAATTTTGTAAAATTCACTATGTTTTTATGGTGTGATTTTTTGGTATTTCATTTTATTCTTTCTATGGCAGTGAGACACGCACTAAAGGTGGATCCTATGGCACTCGACGAGCGGTATGTGCGTGCGAAGATGTTGATTGGCATGGTTCTTGAATAGGTGTACTTTGTAATTTGGGGGACACAGATGTCCTGACAGTGAGTTTCACAGTGAAACAGAGCGCCAGACAAAGGAATCCTTGTAAAGCGAAGTTCTAGGTGTTTCCAGTTATCCAGATGTACAACGAACGGGTGAGCTCTATCTCTTACCGTCTGTTGTGACGATCTGACAGACGTTGCTGGGGACGAGATGAAGCGGGGCAAATCTTGGGAATATCTGCCGTCAAAATATCTGCAAAACTGGGATATCTCGACCATATATCTGTGGTGTTTCAGATTATCCAGATCCAGGGTCAACTCCTGGTCGCCGACAAGACGCACAGCTCTCTTCTGAATGGAATCCAGTAACTTCAAGTTGTGCTTTGGTGCGGCACCCCAGATATTCTAAGCACGGTCTTATTTGCGCCTTGTAGAGCAAGAGCAGCTGCTACGGTGTATACAGTTTTATGTTGCGAAATAGCGCACCAAGCCTCTGTGAGGCCGATTTTGCGATATTACCGACGTGGTCATGCCAGGACATATTGCTGTTGACGGGGACATCCAGTAGTCCGATTGACGAGGATGAAGGAATGGTCAATCCTGCCACCGTATTGGCTTTCTTGATAAACGCGACTGCTTGGGTTTTTGCTGCATTTGAATTAGACCAAATTTCTGTCACCTTAGATTCAAAATTTCTCCAGATCTTGATTAATTGTGGTGATCTGCCCCTGCCTGCGGTGGCAAGTCTCTGTCGCTGGTCAAGATTTTTCTGATCTAAATTGGGACACAAGGATACTGTCATCTCCAAAAGTGTAAACAGGATTATTGGTTTTGGTAAGTAGGTCATTAATATAGATGAGGAAGAGAGTTGGTGAAAGTATTGCGCCCTAAGGCACTACAACGTGCAGAAATCGGTTCTTAAGGAAACAGACAAGGCAGCGGTGGAGAGACACTGGCAATCTGAAGGACGGCAGTTTGTTGAACAATCCGTTATGCCAAACACTGTCGAATGACGGGTTTTCTTGCCTTTTTTGGAACAGGTTGCATTCGATGAAGAAAATGGGTAAATGCCTTTTCCGTAAGACAGAGAAAAAAGTCTGGAAAGAATGGGTGTTACTTCGTGGGGCAGTTCTTTTACACAATGGCAGGTATTCCGTCCGGTCTTGATGCCTTTTGCGTATTTGGAGATTTTACAAATATCACGGTGATGAAACTTAACTTCTGCCATGGTAGTGTTGATTTTGGATATGCTGGAGAAAGGCTTGTCTTGGAGAACGTTTAAGGTAGGGTGCTATGAAAACATTTTGGCGAGCATGTTTGCTTCTTTCCTTGTCTGGAGTTGCCGTGATGCCCCGTTCGTCTGTCAAAATAATTGCTATTTTCAGTCAGCGGTCTGATTTTACTGACAGTACTTGTAGGCTTGTTGTTTCCTATCTACACCTCTTTCGCCTCTTCTGTCGAACCAGGGCTTTTCTTTTGACTATGACTTGATGGAATTTGGGATGTAAGTATGCTTCCATTCCTGAGGAGATTACTTCCATATTCTCTTCGCCGAAGACTGACAGGTCGTCAGTGCGAAAACAGACGTCGATACAAGGAAAATCTAGGTAGAACTCTTCTTTTCTTCTATAGACAAAACTTATGGGTGACAGATCAAAAGCGAGGTCATCTTTGAAATTAGCACAATAAAATATGAAAACAACCAAAAAAATCTGAGGGAGAGACAAAAAAATTTCAAATGCAGAACGGTATTCTTTACTAATTAAATGCTTACATAAAGATAAATCATACATTGTAACAGTCCTATAATTCAAATAAAAACAAAGAAGTTTACAGTGATGACTTTAGATAATATTTTACTTGGTAATATTACTGTTGCACTCAGTCAGTCAGTTTGTTTGATAATATAATGCTTAAATACATCAAAACAGGTACTTTGTTGTATCATGTTTATTCTATATGACCTTACAAAGTTTTAAAATAGGTTTGTTTACTGAAAAATCATTAGTTTAACGCAATGTATGAAAATATTGTTAATGACAAGATCGTGATTCGAAAATATCCAAGGCTAGATAATGAAAATGGTCTGGCCATTGAAGAAAACATACACTTACTATTTTAGCTCGAAGCAGAAAAAATGTAGTTATCTACAAAGTTCATTCAAATGGTAAAGTCCGTTCAAGTCTATTGCGCTGTTACGTCATATCATTCCATCTTTCTTTATGCAATGAACGTATGTTCTAAATTGGTTCGTCAAATTGGAATCTTTGACATCGATTTGCGTCAATGTCAAAATATCATAACGAAAATAACAGATTTAATTCATTTATTGATTTGTTGGTAGTTGTTTTGTGTTTTACGCTAATAATTGTTAATAAAAATCGTTTTGAGACGCCCCACCGGTTCAGTGAGGAAGAGCAAGCTTTAATTTTAAAATTAGTGCATTATTTCACACGTGAAAAAAATGCTGGTAGACCACTTTTACCCTGGAAAGCTGTGCACAATGTTAGTAATATTTTTTTAAATTTATTTGATAATACTAAAAAATGATATCTCTAGAAAAAATGTATTTTTGATGTGTAAACATCTTACGCGGCGATATGAGGACAAATCTCGGCAAATGAGATGGAAATGTGCAAACCAATTCTAGCCGCTAGGGCGGTATTATATACAATTTTGCCATTTAAAATCGTTTTAAATGGATTTTAGACGATAAAAAAGCATATTTTAAATTAAACGAATCGTCAAAAGTATTATTTATTTTATTATTATATTCGCAGTGTATTTGGATCCATAGCACATTTTATTTTGAATGGACTGTTGAATTTAAAATGAATTTTCGCTTCAAAATCCACGACAAATTCATCCGAAGCCATGGCTATCGGCCTAAAAAAGTCCGAGTTTTCGGATTTTTATACAATTCTGCCATTTAATATCGTTTTTAAACGGATTTTAGACGATAAAAAGCATATTATTATTTTAAATTAAACGAACTGTCAAAAAGCATATTTTAAATTAAACGAATCGTCAAAAGTATTATTTATTTTATTATTATATTCGCAGTGTATTTGGATCCATAGCACATTTTATTTTTAATGGACTGTTGAATTTAAAATGAATTTTCGCTTCAAAATCCACGACAAATTCGTCCGAAGCCATGGCTATCGGCCTAAAAAAGTCCGAGTTTTCGGATTTTTATACAATTCTGCCATTTAATATCGTTTTTAAACTGATGTTAGACGATAAAAAGCATATTATTATTTTAAATTAAACGAACTGTCAAAAGTATTATTCAGATGCCCAGACGTTTAAAACAATTTTGTCATAAGTATGTAAAATTGATAAAAACGGAACGCGCTCCGGAATAGAAAACAGGTACAGAGACATCTTTTGGCTAACGTAAAAAAATAACGTACGAGTCTATCTAAGACATACGGATCTTTTCTTTTGACGTCAGAAATTCTGACGTAACAGCGCAGTAGCCTTGAATGGACTTTACATTATGAAATGGTTCATTTTCTCTCACCTATTTATTTACCAGAAATATGTACTGATACTTGCATAACAAGTAGTGAAGTAGTTTTCTTGGATTTGGGTTTGGTTGATCCAGTCAATTTTGGTTCTATGAAAAATAAAATATCTTCTGTCAGTACAACAACTAAGCATAATCCTTTTTATATATATTCGTAAATGTGGGTAAGTAACTGACACATGTTATTAGATAAATGTATCTATTTATCAAGTATTTCATTTACCTAAAAAAATACTTTGATTGTGCCAGAGTATTTCCAGATGGAAATAAATGCTAGTATAGAAGGTGTCAATTAGAAAAAAGGTAGAAGCCACATTATAATATTACCAAGAATCTTTGTATAACACGACTTTCATTGCACCACCCGCCACCCCCTTATTAGAATAAGGAATATCAATCAATTTTATTTATGTTTATCTACTGAAGCAATAAACAGCAAATAAAATATATTTCTCAATATGCTTTGCCTCAATTTTGTTTCCTCGTTACTTTCTACAGTTACCTATTGCATTTAAAATTTGAAATGACGATTTGCAATGACATCGGCACCACTCCACAGTGAATATAAATATACGCAATATTCTTTATTGCTATTAGAATTAAATTGAAATGTTCATCATTGACAGTTTAATAGTGGTTTATTGTTGAAAGAGTTGAAATTAAGTTAGGTTAAATAAAATATAAGGACCTAAATAAATTGCAAAAATTTCGTTGTCGGCGTCGAGCAGACTCGAGAATCGTAAGTTTTACTTTTCAAAACTCTTTTGCCTTGCGAAAGTAAATTGGAGGGCCGGCCACCAAAGTAGCTTGAACGTTTGCTCATATTTTTATTTGGAAAATCCGGCCCTGAAAACTGTACCAATCTGTGCTTATATTATTCTATTGTAATTTCTATGACTTAATATAATAAGAGTATTTCATTACACCGGGGCTTGAGTTGTACAATAGTATATTTGATATGAGTGATAAATCATCAAGGGATGTATTTAGTAAAATCTCTAAAGGATAGTTTAACAATTTTTGAATTGAAACTTCTTAACGCGCGCTGAGGGTAAAAATTACACGAGTTAACGCTCGACCTAGCGAGACGAAAATCTGAACGATATAAGCTTGTTGTTTAAACGTAAGAAGTTTCACTGCCAATATGCTCACATAGTGCACACAGGATTTTTATATTTTTATCTATAACGATAAACAAGTGTTCATAATTCGATACCTTTCCAGAATATCTTAAAATGTGCTTAGAATTAATTCCTAGTTTAGCACAAACTGACAAAAACAAAACCGCTCAACGAAAATTAAAATGCAAAAAATGTAATCTATAACATCCCATGTAAATGTAATACATTTTATATAGGTGAAACCTGTAGATCATTATCAAAACGTATAAAAAAGCACCAAATGTATATTAAAAATACAGAATTCCCCAAATCACATATTTATCCGCTAGCATTTGACAACAATCACAGAATACGGTGGAAGGCTTCAAGTATTTTAGCAAAGGAATTAGTGATGAGCGAGACTGGTCTCGGTATTGCAGTCTTGGTCTTGGTCTTGCAAAAAAGCAAGACCAAGCTCAAGACCAAGATCGTCTTTTGATTAGCATGACCAAGACCAAGACTATGTATGCAAGAACAAGATCAATACCAATACCCCAAATTTCGCACTGTATGATAATGTCAAGAGATTGTGTGTAATAATATTTTATTCCTCTATTACTCTCTTAAATTTAAATTGTTTGCATTTTACATTAAATTTAATATTTTGCGTGGAGTTTAGACTACCTTTGGAAATTAGTATTTCCGAAATAAATGTAAACGTATATTTTTGAATTATGTAAAATCATTATCATGTTAGACGTAGCTATCATAAAAATAACATAAGAATATATTCGGTTTGGGTAGAGAATTTTTCCTGGAGTGTATTTAACAATGAAAATGTACGTATCAAAAATTAATTCGATTTTTAATAAGTAGATAATTGGTGTGGTGTTGGTAAATGTTCAAATGTTAGATTTTTATGTTTTCGAAAATTTCACATTTTCAGTTACCCAATGGTAAGAATGAAATCTGGATGGAAATCAAATGAGAAACATTCTGAGATTATTTTATTGTTTTGCCTAGTTTATTTTTCTCTTCATTTCATGTCTTATTTAAACGCATTACTTGCATTCTTGCTGTAAGAGCAGTACCAAGGCCAAGAAAGCACTTGAGTCTGCCAGGTCAAAACCAAGACTATGTGCCAGACCAAGATCAAGCAAGTCTTGGTCTTGGTTTGCTTATCCCTAAAAGGAATCATTATCAAAAAAAAACTAAAATTATAGAAAGTGCTCTAATATTATTAAGTAAAGATGAAGGCGTTGCTTTAGCTACTGTTAATTTTAATACCTGGCTGCCTTTCCAAAAAACTGAAGCTGATAAAGGATACCTAAACATTAACTAAATCTTTAAACATAAATCATTAAATTCTTTCCAAATATATAATACCAAATTGTAGATTTATAGCATATCAAAAACGAAGCCATTATTTACCTGATAACACTTCGATATTTATCACACCAATATCGTTTAATTATTATTGGTCTATTAGGAACAATAATTAAATGATATGACATTATTCTAGCCATCTCGTTAAAACCCATTCAAACCTTAACAAATTGCAATAGCTTTTTACAGTTTTAATGGCATTTACTACCCATTTTTATTTTTAGATTTCTCACCCTTGAGAACGGGGGCATATTTGTTCTTCGAAACGTCGAGTATTTTCCACTTCTTTTAGGTTTTTTAGCTTCATAGGAGTCATTAAACTAGTCATTAAACTAGGACACACACACAAAAGGAAAGTCCTATGCGGTGCGTGTACAGAGAAGGCGGTGGACGTTGGATGAAGCGCTGTAGGTTGTAGTTTCGGGGAAAGACGTTACTCGGAAGTCCATTCCAGAACGAGGCAGGCCTCCAGACAAAGAAGTCTCGCAACAGCGACGTCCTAGGTGTTCGCACCCGAATGATATGGTGATGAGCAGGTTGTGTCTAATGGGCGTTTCTGTTTGGCACAACTCTGGGCGAAATAATAAGTCCCAGCTCGTTCGAACACCTTCCGTTTTAGTATCAATAGTAAAGATATAGGTAAGCCACTTTTGTTCGATGCTCAAGGCTATCAATGTATTTAGTCGACTCTGGATCACCACAAGACGGACTGCTCCCCTCTGTATGGAGTCTAATATCTTGAGCAAGTGTTTGTGTGCCCAGCTCCACACATGCGAACATTATTCCAGAGGTGGTCTTATCTGGGCCTCATAGAGCAGTAAAAGTTGATGAGATGTATTCAAATTTTTTGCTCTATAAAGTGCTCCTAGTTATGTGCTGTTGCCTTGGCGATTTTAGTGACATGGTTACGACACATCTACGTTGATGCCTAGAAAGCTTATGGATGAGGCCAGATTCAGTGGTTGTCCTGTCATTGATAAGCCAGGATCTGTGGTGTTTGCTTTTTTTTAAGGAGATAGCTGCTTGAGTCTTTCCTAGGTTAAACTGGACATTGTTTTCCACACCTCATTCCACAATGATTTTCACATCCTCATTGATGGCAGCAATCTGATTTCCTCGCTCGCGTTGGGAACTAGCAGCGGTCATTGGAGTCTACATGAATGGGGATATAAGAGTGCTGTCATCTGCAAAGCTGTAAATATAATGGTTTGTCCTATCTAAGAGATCGTTTATATAGAGCAGGAATAGTGTGGGAGATAATATACACCCTTGAGGAACTCTGGCATTGATTTTAAATTACTGCGAGAGATGTCCATCAATATCAACTCGAATGCTTCGATCAATTAAGAAATTGGAAAGCTATAGAAGACATGTTGGTGGTAGTTCGTATGCTGTTAATTTGCTTAACAACCCGCCATACCGCACCCTATCAAATGCTTTGGATTTTGTTTTGGATTTGTCTGATAACCTTATAAAAACAGCCACGATACTTCTGAAAGTGATCTTAGTTACTTCTATTTACAGACGAGACGCGAAGAAGATTTAATTTGTCACTTATGATTCAAATTGACAAATTAACAACGAAGATCGCATAATAGACGCTAAAACGTGTTCAATCTGCCTGGAGAATTATTAAAGGGGATGCTGATCAAGGCTATTGATATTTCGTGAGAGATGGCTTTAGCCATCGAGCCCTATCACATAGCTTAACAAAAATTAAACTATGTTTTGAATGAATTAAAATTTCTAATAGTTTTAAATTGTTATAATTTTATATTTAATATTTTATTTTTTAACTTACATTACTAATAAAGTATTGTTAAGTTCAGATTATGTATGTTATACACAATAAAGAAAATTCAAATATTACAGCAGTCTCGCTCGTGTCTTGTAAAAAAAATAAATTGCTCATATACCTAATTTTGATTTTTCTAAAGCTTCCTCGAAATAGCTAAGGCTGGTTTTTGATAGACAGTTTTTTGCAGCTATAAAATATTCGAATACACTCGTTCCAGATCGTTTGGGTAAGTGATAATGGTCATATTCGCCCAAAGGTACCTATATGTATAATTAAGTTTTCTATGGTACTCACTACAGCTTACAATAAGTCTCTTTGTTTGTTCGTTATATAGAAGGAATGTATTAAAAGAATGCTAATGCCATACCAAATACATTAATACAAATTTTGCTATACCAACTCACAAACACATTTTAAAATGATTGAAAATATACTCGTAGTTCACAATGAAAAATTGTATTTTACCGTCTATTATTTAATAGAATACTTTTTTACTAGAAAATGTTTAAAAAATCATCTCTCATGCTAGGTATTTCAGACGTTGGGAAAGGTAACCATAATAGAGAAAAGTTGATGACTTGTGAGGTATTAATGTAGGTACATGATATGTTTTTAATTTGCGCCGAATCTATTAAACAAATACGAATGTCATAAGACACATGTGAACGTATAAACGCCGGTCTTACTCGTTTAAAAATACCCCATATAAAATGCATCAATTATTATTCGCAAAAACATTATTTCTAATAAGGATATTATCGTGAATGTGGCAACATGGCCAACTGTTCTAATGCTGGTGCGGATTATTGCCAAAATTCAGGGGCAAGGGACGAGGGGGCCCCGAAATTCGCATAGAGGACCACATTTTTATTACGTAAGCCTCGGTGCACGTTCGCGCGTCGTACGCCGCATTTAAACTTTACAAGGTTAGTTTGCCGCAGCGATGCCACGTCTTTATTTATTTAATATCCAGCGTTGTTCCGACTATCCGCTTGAAAATCTTGTTTGATTAGTTGTTTATAGTTATTAAATTGTTCTTAATTGCGGAAATTAAATAATCGGTTTATTTTCGGTTAATTGCTGAGAGTATTCTGAATAAGTGAATGGCGTTGTTCAGTAATAAAATGTGCGTCTACTTAACTCTTAGAAAATGACTTAAGTGCTATTATTGAGAAGTATAATTATAACTTACGCATCGTCTAGATAAGCAAGCAATTTTAAAAATGTTAACGTATTTTCAATAAATAGATTGCTGCGATAACCATCTGCAATGAAATGCAATATACTGGCGTTTGCGTAGACCTATTGTTGTGATATAGCAAATTATTTTAGCAGGTACCAACCTTTTCGTTTATTATGAGGTTAATTACTGCATCCATGAGTCTAAAATTATAAAGCAATTCAGTTATTAAAAAAGCAATATTTTTGGCATACTTGTACTGACTTCAGAGTGTCTCATCGAGTGGAAACGAACATAATAGTAGGGTTCGCGCGAGTGAAAAACTCTTCTAGAAATCATGTTCGCTGTACATTTAAAGGTAAAAATGTATCGAGTACGTTTTCGGATGCTATTTGGGGTGCATAATGACCCCGTAAATTCGTCTGGCGATATCGAAGTCCAACGCCCCCCCAGGGGATAAAAACTAAAAAAACGAGGAATTTAGAATATTTTATTTGCTATCCGGTCGTCAAAAAGTTTTTCTGTTCCGTCAAGTAATAAGCGAGTTATAACTAATTTCCTTCCTAAGTTTAACGTTAGATAAACGGAGGAATATTTACAAAAATCGCTTTTCGCTCCATTATTATTCGTATTTCGATTTGTGACAAAATTGAAAAATGTCTACACCGCGATAACTTTTGAACGACACAAGATATCGAAAAAAATCAAAAAGTAAATGTTGTAGTTTGTTCCCTTTACAAAACAACGGTTCTTGAAATTTTGAAATCGATCAATAAATAAGGACGATATTGCCGATTTACTCCAGGGATGTAAAGGTTGCCACCGCGAAGGGATGCCCTCTGTCTCTACTTTCACCTGTTTCCCATCTCTTTCTGACAGGCTCCTCCGTGCCCCACCGTGGCCCGCAAGCCTTTTTATCGTACGACCGACGCGATCGACGTGGCACCAGCATTGTTTGCTTTGGTGAATGGTGATTAATTAATTATCAATTATTTTCGTACTATTTTCGTGAATTTGGCATCAGAATGGAGAGCTCTTCAAGTGATATAATAGGCGATGAACTATTACATAAATTTAAGTTAAAAACAAAACAATTAACGCGTGTTCATAACAAATGTTTAATATGTCAAAAAGGCGGGAAACTGGAGGAATCTACTCTAAGAACTATGGAAACCATTAAAAGGTCAGTGAAAATGAGACTTGATGTGCAAACTTACAATAAAGACCTGAGAGTGCTTAGTGATAAAATAAATAATTCGTGTAAGTTAAGATGGCACAGAAACTGTTACTCCTCGTTTACAAGCCTCAAAAACATTTCTACGGTAAGAGAATTAAAAGCACAAAGTAGTCAATGTATGGAAAATGTAGATGTAACCGAAAGCAACGACAGACAGAAAGACAATAAATTGCGATACCACAAGCCAAATTTTAATATCAATTTATGTGTTTTCTGTCAAAAATTGAAGAAGGGTAAATCTGTGAGCCAGGTGTTGACAATAAATTTCAGTAAGAAACTTCACGGCATAGCTACCGTTAACTATAACCTTTTTAAAAAAATTAACACATTAGATTTAATTGCTTCTGAAGTCAAATACCATAGTAATTGTTTCGCGGTAGAGTGGAAAAAATATAATAGCAAATCTCAATCTAAAGTAGCTTCTATGGATGACTCTACAAGTCAAAACGATAAAGGGAGTGACATCTGGCAAAAAATTGTTGCGGAAATAAGTCAAGGTATATCCAGAGGAAAAGTATATACTTCCGCTGCAGTTTACGACCGATATGCGCTAATGGGTGGTAGCTTAAATTCGCAGTATTTTCTGAGGAAATTGAAAAATTATTTTAAGGATGATGTCGATTTTGTCAAATCTTATAAAAGTAATGAAGCTACTTTAATGTACCCAAAATTACAAAATAAAATTTATAACGAAGTTGAAATACTTAAAGAATCAGACTTTGCATATCGACCTGTTCTGCAAAATGATACATTTCTAAGTGCACTTCACTTAGTAGCCTCAGAAATTAAAAAGGACCTTCGAGATATGGAAGACGCTGACATTTTAACAGTTCCTAATATTGATAATATGAAAAAATCTGTTCCACTATAGCTACTTAATTTGCTGGGTTTACTTTTGTGTGATTATGCAGACGATGATAAAGAAGTTAGAATTTTAAGTATTGCTCAAGATATTATGTTCAGTTACAAGAAGAAAAGGCCCCCAAAACAAGTAATGGTAGGACTAAGTGTGCATCAGTCCACCAGGTCTAAAAAGCTTGTAGATATGTTACATCGTTGTGGACATAGCATTAGTTATGCTGACGTTCTAGCCATCAGAAGCACAATAGCCCAAAATGAAATAGATAAGTATATTTCAAACGCCAGCGTTTTCGTACCACAGAATCTTAGCAGGAATCGTTTCGTACAATTCGCGGCGGACAACATAGATGTATTAGAAGAAACTATCGACGGTCGCAATACGTTCCACGCAACTCAGATGGTAGCTTTCCAGCAATGCCCAGAAAACCAATCATCATTCAGTATTCCACCTGCAAAGATGACGAAGCGACTTATTATGCCTCAAAATTTCCATTCTTTGATAAATTCGCAATATATTAAGACCAAAAGACCTTTACCACATTGTGAACAAAACATAAAATATGTTCAGATATCTGCTGAAAAATCGAATGCACACATTAGCACAAATAATTTAGTGTGGATTTTGAGTAGAACTCAAAACTGTAATTCACAAATCATACCTCAGTGGACTGGATTTAACAAAATAACTGACAATTCAAGTGACATTCCCACGTTTCGCGGATATTTTCCTATTCTCCCATATGTTGCTTCCGAATACGATACTTTGTGGACTGTCATGCTTAGGTGTCGGGATGTTACTTCACATCTGAATATAGAAAATACAGTAATTACGTTTGACCAAGCATTGTACTGTAAAGCGAAAGAGTTGCAGTGGTTGCACCAGGATGAATGCAAGCGTTTTGTTCTGAGATTAGGAGGTTTCCACATTATGTTAAATTTTGTCAGAGTTATCGGTCAAAGGGTGGAAGATAGCGGATTTTTAGATATTGTTGTGGAATCAGGTGTGTATGCCAATACAACTTGTGGAACAGAGCGATAAGATGCCATAAATTAGTTTACGAATCTTTATGGAGAATTCTGATGGATGAATATGTAGATTGGCTCAGAACATCTCTGAATGAGGACGGTGATGATTTTCAGGAGTTAATGGACATGGTGTCGGAATTATCAATATCCATCCAAGATAGAGATTTCAGTCAAATTTCTGAAATTACCCAAAGAGCAATAAATAAAATAAGACAGATGCAATCATTTTCCGATTTTCTGAATCGCATTCAAAATGAAACCGCCCAGTTTTGGATGTCGTATTTAGATATGGTTAATACGCTTCTCATATTCATACACGCCGAGAGGACTGGAAATTGGAATGAATATTTGACGGCCTTTTACAACATGCTTCCTTGGTTCGCAATATATGATCATCAGAATTACACACGATGGGGCACCGTATACTTCTTGGATATGATTAATTTGGAAAGCTCAGCTCCTAACGTATTTAATGAGTATGCAAACAACAAGTGTTTTTCTGTTAAAACTACAGCTAATAGCTTCAATCGTATAGCCATTGATCAAGCTTTAGAGCATGTTAACAGAGTGAGTAAAGTGGCTGGGGGAATTGTGGGAATAACAAAGAATGATGAACGTCGAGATGAATGGTGTTTAAGTTTTAATATTATCGGGAAATTTGTTGAGGAATTTAATTATTCTATTAATGGGAGTTCAACACGTGGTTCAAATATACAAAACATTGAATTAGGAATGAAGCGTTTAGCGAAGGACGAAACAGATGTCTCTTACCTGAAGGAACAGTTTTGTAGATTTTCAGTTTTTTCAAGAGACACATCATCTCTTGTTTGTATAACAACAAATGATGTGGTCGAAGAAAATGTAAAGCTACAACTTCTGAATGCTAAAGAAAATGGTTTTGCTATTATGACGATTTGGTATTAAAAATGGACAGTGAAGATATTTTTTTCCCAAAAAGGTTTCTCAAAAAATCACGCCTCATGATAAATGGAACTCTATGAAGAAAGGTCAGCAATTAATTCAAAGATTACTGGCGGTATCAAAGCGCAGAAATATTTCATTAGAAGACGTATATTCGCATGAATTGACAGATTATCCAATGTCTATATCTGCAAACGGAGTATTATCTATACCTGCGACTAAAAGTACGCTAGGGGTAATTCTACAAGGATATGGAAAGGTATACACCGAATACCAACCTGAAAAAGAAAAGGCTTGTGTAATACTAGATGCCATGTCTATTGTTCAAGGCATCGGGAAACCAAAGAACACAAAAACATTCGGAGAGTATGCAGCGTTATTCTACAACATAGTTGGTAGATATTTTCTGAAGTACAAACGTGTAGATTTGGTTTTCGATCAGTACAAACAAAATTCTATAAAGAATGCCACAAGACAGAAAAGAGCAGGACAACATCGGCCAATTCGGAAAATAGTTGACGGTGACGACGTGCCCCTACCTGCCAAATGGGAAAATTTTATTCATTCGTGGGAGAACAAATTGGATTTTACTCACTATTTATCTACATATACAATGACAAGAGCCAGACGTGACGGCTTACATCTAGTAACATCTGGAGGTTTCCGTGACTTCCTTCGCTTTGATGCAGTAAATGAACTGTTACCTCAGTTGTCAGAACTAATACCTTCGAATCACGAGGAAGCAGATACCAGGATGCTACTTCATATTTTGTCAGCTAAAGAGGAAGGCTATTCAGAGTGTGTTGTTTTCTGTAAAGACACTGATGTACTAGTTTTATTAGTACACTTTTTCAACGAACTAAATATTAATTTGTACATGCAGACAGCGGTAAATAAGATAATAGACATTAAATCCATCCAATTACATGAAGGTGTAAAAGAAAGCTTACTGCTGTTCCATGCTTTAACAGGGTGCGATGTAACTAGTCAATTCAAAGGAATAGGAAAAAAGACCGCGTGGAAAACTTACGAGAGCAATTATCATATCCTCTCCTCGACACGCTCCCAGCCTTTTGATGAAAGCAAATTTGAGGACTTACAGAAGTTTGTTATGTTACTCTATTCAAATACATCAATTGGAGTATGCAATACGATTGATAGTTTGAGAGCTAAAATGTCCACCAAGGTTGCCATTGATAAATTACCTCCTACGTCAGACGCACTCAGAAAACACTGCTTAAGATCAGTTTATCAGATGATAATTTGGAACGGTGCCTTAAAGCCAGTTATGACTATACCTGATCATAATAATTATGGGTGGGCAACAAAAGAAAACGGAGAAATTTCTCCTATATTTACAACAAAACCGCCACTGCCAATCCTCACTACAGAAATGTCCTTTTGTGCATGTAAAACTGGTAAATACTGTTTGCTTATATTGTAATTAGATCCTTTTCTTATTTTTATTTTTTTAGGCTGCAGAAGCCTTAGGTGTCAGTGCAAAAAAAATAAATGACCATGTCTCACAACATGCGAATGTTCTGGATTAAGATCTTGCCTGAATGAATTTACAGAATATCGTTCAGATTCTTCCGACGGAGAAGACGATGTGGATATAAATTAATGAAAAAAATATTATTAATTGACTAGGCAATATGTATCTAATATGTAATACATGATATCAGAACATTCTATAATAATTCTATTTTTCCGCAAGTTATAACCCAAATAAAATGGGTCATCTAAACTCAGTATAATAACTAATTATAAATTATCAATACCTATTAAATTACAAAAGTGTGTTTCATGGAGCACGCGCGAAGAAAAATCGATATTTATTTTAGTAGGTAAGTCATATGTAATATTATTATTAATATTATTATTTTGTCATTATTATAAATTATAATGGAGCACTGTGTACATGAAGTCGTAGTCAGTAGGTAAGGCTTGCGGGACATGGTGGGGCACAGAGGAGCCTGTCAGAAAGAGATGGGAAACGGGCGAAAGTAGAGACAGAGGGCATCCCTTCGCGGTGGCAGCCTTTACATCCCTGGAGTAAATCGGCAATATCGTCCTTATTTATTGATCGATTTCGAAATTTCAAGAACCGTTGTTTTGCAAAGGTAACAAACTACAACATTTGCTTTTTGATTTTTTTCGATATCTTGTGTCGTTCAAAAGTTATCGCGGTGTAGACATTTTTCAATTTTGTCACAAATCGAAGTACGAATAATAATGGAGCGAAAAGCGATTTTTGTAAATATTCTTCCGTTTATCTAACGTTAAACTTTGGACGGAAATTAGTCATAACTCGCTTATTACTTAACGGAACAGAAAAACTTTTTTACGGCCAGATAGCAAACGAAATTTTCTAAATTCCCTGGTTTTTCAGTTTTTACCCCCTGGGGGTGTGTTGGACATCGATATCGCCAGACGAATTTAGGGGGTCGTTATGCACCCCAAATAGCATCCAAAACCGTAGTCGATACATTTTTACCTTTCAATGTACAGCGAACATCAAGATACACTTTGACGTTGACTCTACTATAAGAGCGAATTTAAATTCTGACAGAGGAGGCTGTCTCCGGACGCTAAATCGCATGAGATAAGGATTGAGATAATTTATCACTAATCAAAGTATTAATGACGGAGAAACACACACTGTAAAACTTATGCAAAAAAATCCATAGCGCACTTTATAAACCTAAAATGGATATATTAGAATAATATTTGAGGGTTGTTTAATAAAGACAGTGGAAGATTGTAAAGGCGTTGCGTAGATTTACACAAAGAATATATCAAGCATGAACGCCTGCATAACTGTGTCAGAGAAAATTCTGAATTAATCACAAACGTGTATGAGACAAAAGCAAACTCTGAACTTGAACAGAATTATAGTTACATAAAATAAGCACTAACAAGAAGAGATGTTGCGTTGATGGCATAACAGGAAGCGATCCTTGGATTCTAGACGATAGCTGAATTCGTATGGAAACAGCTACTGGGTCACTGGATACCTTATCAACAGCTTTAGCTTATATAGGGAATGAGCATTCATCTGTTACATTTCATTTCAAATTAAAAAATGGACTTGCCAGGTTGTAAGCAAGTAAAATATGTGGGTTATTTGAGTGCGTCGCGCCGTCGAAGGGAAACTGGCACTAATTGAAACCCGACAGGTGTTTTGTACTATAAAAAATAAGAAAACTTGCCCTTCCAACCAAGGAAAATTATTTGATTTTTGTGAGCGACGTCAAAATTATCAACTGCAAGATTTGCACCTCTCTAAGGTTTTAGCAGTTTACAATTTCTCTTTCGATGTTTATAATAGTTACATTGTACATATGGTTTTTTGAACAAAGAAAACGCGTTTAAAAAGGCAGATCCCAAAAACAGAGGAAATATGCAGGACATATTTTCCCAAATAATTCTAGATGAAACAACGGTAGATTATTTCTCAGATAATTTATTGTAGATATTATAAGCATATTCGAGGCCACGAATTATTATTTAGTAAAGCGCAAGCATCATTTTCAAATGTGTTTATTTTTATTAAAAAAAGAGTAATAAAAATATGAAATAAATAATAAAACAAAATATAAAAGATTTTACATTAGCAGATGTCATGATATATTTAAAATCGTATTTCAAAATTTGCATTGAGGCTATTTTTTTACTGCCTTACTATGAGTCAAAGATTTAGAAATATGGCTTTCAGTTAACGTAATTAATCGACAGATAAATCAAAATGTATATTAATAAAATAGATACAGGGCTAATGACAACTGTTAATGTAAACCCGTTTTTTTTTATCGTGATTTATTATTTATCATCATTTCTCTAATGAAATATATACACAGCAATAATTCCTCTTTCGACGTCCCCAAAGATATGTCAAATTTATATAATTTATAGTATGAACGAGAAAGCTTTTAATATCTCAGAGTTCCGCAACCGATTAGTCTACTTCTGCACATGCGGTTTTTAGTGAATGGTCACTAGGTAGCCTGTTTAGGTAAACATACGATAAATGTTGGATCTTTTTTTAGGCGCTTCAAATCTTTAGCCAAGATGTGCTTTCGTTATTCGTACTTGATTTTCCATTATCATCATCACCATCGATATCATTATCATTATCGTCATAACTTCTATGCTTTTCTACAGAAACGTCTCGGGCACTACAAATGTATAACTAACGGATATAATTTACACTATCTGGATATAATTTACACTATCTATTAATTTTTGGTCCTATTGTAGTCCATATTGCGCTACTTTCTACTAATATGATATAAATTAGGAGGGTCAATCTCGATAAATGGGACGGAAATGTACATGTGGATGCGGACGGAAATGTGTAAACGGCTGTGATATTATAAACATGCCCAGTGATTTTACGAGGGCTGCTCAAATATTTATGCATGACACTGATGTTTACACATCAGTGTCTCGGGTACTAGTAGATTCGCTCATGTTTTTATCGTATTTTAGTACTTATCATCATTTCTTTAATATAATATATACACATCAATAATTCCTCTTTCGATCTCCCCAAACATAATGTTATGGATCTTAATAAAAATATATATACCTAATTTATAGTATGAACGGGGGAGCGTTTAATATCCTCAAAGATCTCCAACCGATTAGTTCACTTCTACATGTCATTTTCAATGATTGAATATTGCGTAACCTGTTTAGATAAACATCGATAAATGTTAGGTCATTTTTCAGACGCCTCTCATCTTTAGCCAAGAACCGCTCCTATTATTCGTACTTGATTTATCATTATCATCATCACCATCGATATCATTATCATTATCGTCATAACTTCTATGTTTTCTACCCAATAACTAACCCAAACTAACGGAAATAGTTTACATTATTTATTAATTTTTTGCACCTATTTTAGTCGATATTTTTGCCATATTCTACTAACATGATATTAGTTAGGAATGGCACACTACCTAAAGCGCACCAATTTCAGTTACCTTAGCTTTTCTGACATTTCCGTTTTATTTCAAGAAAGTTTCTTAAATCTGGACAAAACTGCTCTAGTCTTGTAACATGCTTTTATATCGTCAATGGTCGGATTAAATTTTTAGGGTCGCTGATTGAAAATGATAAATAAAAACATTGATCTTATTTTATACTCACTAAATAACGTGACGTTTACTAATGGATTTAGAAAATAACTAATAAAAATAAATATTTCTAAATTTGAAAATATTACAATATTTATTACTGTGAATTGAATTATTTATTCGATATTTGGTAACAGTGTTTCTAGAAACAAATAACAAAGAAGCCATTTTGAAGTTATTATGCGATATGAACAATTACTTAAATATTAGTCATCCTTAAAAAAAAGTAAAATGAGTATATATTTTTCAAAGGGACTTAGATAATTATTTTAAAAATTTTGTCTATATAATCATTTGCCTTATTAATATGTGTCACTTTAGTACCTATCAAAACAATAAATAGAAGTAAAAGTTCAATTATGAGAAATATGTGAAGTTTTTAGTTTTTCTCAGACCCTAAATATATGAGTTAAGCCCTTTTATAAATAAGCGAGTCGATTAAAGTGAAAAGTGTGTCAACGCAGTTAATTAAAACTAATGAAAATATATATTCACTAACCTTAATCACCACTTTTAAGACTTCTTACAGGTCCTTACCTTTGTTCACACAATGTCTTAAAACATAGATACATATCTTTAAGGTGGCAAATATGATGGAAGAATGTGCAATTTCTTAGGTAATAAACATACAATTTTCAAACATAAATTTTTATTAATTCCTCAAGCTTTCATACAATAAATTATGTATTCTGGATAATGTCGCTTATTTACTTATTTCTAATTCTTCAAAGCAGTTCTTTAAACTTAGAAGTACTTATATTTACTAGTCATGAAGTTGTAGAATATACTCTTCTTGAGCTTGTTATTTTTTACGTTAAGATTATATAAGAAAATTTAGTAATATTATATGAATGAAGAATACATTTTATTAATTGAAGATTAAGCTGAACTTCTTTTCAAGTTAAGAATGAAGAGTAACGAAAAATTTAAGTGCGCATTCGGTTAAAAAATATCTTTCCTCGTACTGCAACCATCAATATCGAATGAGAATAAAAATAAACGGAAAGATCGGAAAATGTTGCATATATTTTATCAGATTAAAATCACTACATACACATTCTCTGTATGTGGTATAGAAACTAGAACTAGAGAAAGTAATGCTAATAAAATTAAAGTAGAACAAGTCTTAAAAGTGGTGATTAAGGTCAGTGCATAATATTTTCATTAGCTGTACTTAACTGCGTTGACAAAATTTTCGCTTTAATCGAATCGCTTATTTATAAATGGCTTAACTCATATATTTAGGTTCTGAGAAAAACTAAAAACTTCACACATTTCTCAAAATTGAACTTTTATCTCTTTTTATCATTTTAATCGGTATTAAAGTGATGCATATTAATAAGGCAAATGATTATAATATAGAAAAAATTTTGAAAATAATTATCTTAGTCCCTTTGAAAAATATATACTCATTGCCCTTTTTTGAAAATGCTTTTGATTTTTCATATTTATTTGTAAATTTTGATACCTTGTCTAAACTTAGGTAATAGAAAAGTTCTAATAAATGATTAAAAAATAAACTTTTTAATCATTTGTTAGAACTTTTCTATTACCCAAGTTTCGACAAAGTATCAAAATTTACAAAGAAGTATGGAAAATCAAAAGCACTTTCAAATAAAAGATAAAAATGATCATAATGCATTAATTTTGAAAAAAATTACCCTTTCTAAGAAAGCTAATATTCTCTTCTATTTGGAAGTTTTGGACTTAGGTTTCTTTCTGTTCCGAGTATTGATTATATGGAAGCTAAAATCTTGCCTCTCTTCGCCTAGGACACGCTGGTTCCTTAAGCAATTTTATAATAAGATTATTTAGTTTGGGTAAAGCTAAACGAAAATAATGAAAATGACCAAAAACGCTTTTTGATGTGTAAACATCTTACGCAGCGGTTTGAGGGTAAATCTCGGCAAATGGGGCGGAAATGTGGGGACGGAAACGTGTAAACCGTTGTGACATCATAACTCATGCGCATTAAGGAGCAAGCTAATCCAGGACGGCCGCGATTGCAACGACTCAAGTGGCGCTTCTAAAAAGCTAGCCGCTAGAGCGCTATTGGAGTTTCATGTCCATCATATAGGAGATATGTTTACACATCAGTGTCTCGAGTACTAGCAGACTCGCTCAATTTATTATATATTCAGACGCAACTACGTAAACTGGAGTTTCAGAGCTACATACGTAATGAGTAAAGGTCCTTTTAGCATCAATTACATGCCTTTATAGTTTTTGCAAGCTATGCCACTAGCCCTAGAGTTTTTGATTACTAGTAATTAGCTTCATTTCGTACTCGCGACGTCTTTTCATGGTAATTACTTATTCTGGAGCTTGTGCTTCAACATTACTTACATTATTAACACACATCCAAAGTAAAAATGTTGCAGCCTTAATCGCAAAAAATAAACTTTAAAAGAATACGAGAAGTACATGTCATGTATTTCAGTTTGCTGTGTTTATTTCATAACGGAACTAAATTGGCAATTTGGGTCCTCTCTGCACTAACTAATAATTTTATTTACACAAAACACTATCATACGGATATATTATCAGGTCCCTTTTTGCTCAAAACTGAAGATTCTACTCTATTAACTGCCTTTCCGCATAAAACTCAGAATTACCAAAATAGCACTTAGATCCTTTCAGAAATAAACAATTCAATTATGAATCAATAATAAAGGAAAATTCATTATGCCCATGACCGTTTAATTTCGGGAATCGTTATTTTTTGCACAGTAAACGCTTATATACTCCGACATACTTTATTTACTTATAAATTAAAATTATGTTGGGAGCTAAGAAATATTTCATAGTAATAAAATGTTGGCATTTCAGGAAGACATCGATATGGCAACGTCGCATAGAAGATTTAGCAGTGATCCGAGTGCTGCTGATATAACAATCTGCAGTTCAAAGCATGTATTTTAATTCCGCCTTGGAGGTAGTATTAGGCAGGGAAAGCAGGGGATAAATTGGGTGGCGCTGTTTGCATAGAAATTTGCAGCGAGAGACTCCCGAACTCCCGAGATGGTTTTGCTGTAAATTAGAATTCTGCGGATTTGAACGCTGTGGAAGGAATATTTTAAGATAGATTGTTTTAATTTGTCGTTATGCTGCATGGTAAAAAAATCTGCATCAAACAGCCATATTGAAAGATGATTTTAGTGTTCGTTTGAGTAATTTTATATTGTATTACTAGGAGTAAAAGTGAGCCTTTTTGTCGCGGGGCTCTGGGGCTGCTCAAAACATCAATTTACCTATACCATAAAATATTGGATTGAACTTAAAACTACTTACTTCTTTTTATTTCCCTAACGGCTGCAAAAGACTTTTTTCTTCAAACGTCAGTAAATCCGTCATTACTCGACTGTGCAGGCGGCAGTAAAGTTTCGTTTTTCCTCCGCCGGAGCTTTACTTTTCACTTTTCCGCCGGCGGACGTAAAAGTGTTATCATAGCAACATAGATACAATACAAACAAACATCAAAATAAGCGTCAACAACTCAAGAGTTATTAAACTAAAATTTGTATTTATCACTCAATGTGTGACTGCATTTCTAAAAATCACTAATTTAGGAACAAATTGGTTATTATTTAATCGAACTTACCCAATAACTGCTTATCAATACGGAATTAAAACGCAATCGCACACGCAATTTTAAAAATATAATTATTGTTGACAGTGTCCACTGACAGCTTTATGTTACATTACTATAGCAACAACCTGAGCCTATTCACCGACACCGCACCGGTCTAAGCCGCCTTGCGAACCCACTTATCTTTAATAATAATAATTATTACTATTAAAAAGAGACTTTTTGCATTAATTTGTCGACATTTGAAGAAAAAACAGCATATTTTATTTGGAGGAAAAGTTACTTTTCATGGCTTGCTCTCTATTACCAGCCTCACTCCGTTCGGCTGTTAAACACGAGCGCGCCATGAAAAGTATTACTTTTCCTCCATATAAAATAATATACTATTGCTGTCGGCAATAATAGTAAAAGTATATACTTACTTATTTGTTTTACTAGACATAAAAGCACAAGATTTAATGCCGCGGCTGGTGTTTCACAGCCGAGGCTAGGAAACCAGCCAAAGCATTAAATCTGCTTTTCTGCCATGTGAAACGTATAATTTTTCTCAGAATTTGTTACAATTTTACTCAAAATCGTTTATTTTTATATTTATAAATTGTCTTTTATTATCAATATTCAAATAATTAATTTATTTTAACAAAGGTAGCTGGCTCTTCATTACTATGTTTACCGCTGATGACGTTTGTTGAATTGTTTGTATTTGCTTTAACGTCATTGTCAATTTTAAAAAATTGTCAAGGATGAGTTATTACCATTAATACCACCTTTGAGAAGATATCTGGCGCGAGATGTGGAATAGTGGAATTGTATACACATACAGCAGATTCATGGAATATATATAGAAGAAAAATGTAGGATCTTTCTCTGAAAATGTGCTGATTGCCTATTTTCCCGATCTTTCTATTCGTTATTGAAAATTACCCTAGACATAAAAAATCAAATTGATCTGTCAAAATCTCTGCAGTTACGAGCATTTTTGAAACAGCAGTGAGGTGGTTTCCATGCATGAATGACATTTCTTCTATAAGTATGCGAGCGGTAAAGCACATCAACAATTCGTAGGCACTCAAGTTCGGTAAAATGCCAGAAAAAATTGCTACTTTTCTAGAACTAGCTCATGCGAAAGAGTACCTACACTGGTCATTGCTTTCGCAGAACTTCGGCCACGTTGCTGGTGTATTCTGGTGGGGACATAACAATGTTGAAGCAAAAGTCTGTATCTAGAACTCGATAGCCAATAAGTCGAACATCGGCAATTCAATGCAGAGTGCAATCCACCAGTATCGATGAATGCTGTTCCGAGTTGCTCGAAGTTCGTTTGGAGGGCCCTTTTGACGGAGGTCGTACATAATTTTTTGAAAAGACGGGTTCCTTGGCCTTCCCGTTTGGACGTTCGAAGCATTCAAACATGATAAAAACGACCAGTCGTGAACTCTGAAATTTCCGTTGATATTTTCGGCCATAGCTTCTAATTACCGCCTGATTTTGTCGTGAGAAAAATTGGCAAATGTGCTGCCCTGCGTATTCTCTCGAATTATCGGCCGTATCGTCTAAGGATGGTATTTTACTGATAGTGTGGTTACCGTTCCTTAAGAAAAAAGGAACCTTCCATGAGACTGAATGGTCTTCCGTGGGAGAGAATACATTCCATTGAACCAAATTCCTTCCGTGTTATAGAATTTTCTCCATTGAAGCTGAACGCCATTCAGCGGCCCGTTCTATACTGAAGTAGAGAGTTCTCCGGTTCAATTTCACTTAATAGAGGCCTTTTGTCGAGGTGATATGACCTCATGTTGGAAACGTATCTTCGCAGGATACGCCGCTGATGGATTCCCAGTCTGCAATAATCTACTAGATGCAAGTAGACCCTACCCTTTCTCAATTTTATTTCAAATTTAACGTCAAGGACTGTAGGTAGATGATGATCTTCTGTTGGCTCATTTACCGTTCTTTACCGTTTAATTAATTGATTCTTATTACCTTCTTAATAGCATCTGACATTGTCTTGAATATCAAATACCTAGCTACTAGGGCCGTAATTGGTGTGTGTAACCTGTTTGTACTGCGTACATTTACCTTATTGCGATGTTCTTACTATAAGCCACATAATTACTTACCGTATTTGTTTTATTAACTTACTGTTAAACAACTGTAGGTCGTCTGCTTTTTTATATCGTACCTATTACCGTTACTTATCGTTTTGTTTAATGAACTACTGTGTATTTTTAGTACTTTGTGAATAACTGCTCTAGTCAGGACCTCAAGGATTCGAGAGGTTCAGTTAGAACTACTTTCAAATATGAATTAGGCAACCTTAATGTTATAGAACATTGATTCAAACTTGGTATATTATTTTGATTTGATTTAATAATCTGATAATTTGGATGATATATATTTTGAAGAATCTTCTCATTATTTATAGGCGATACCATAAACTCAACTAAATTAATTATCTTTAGTGTTTACGAAAGCATTTAAGATTTGAATAAATAATTTAATTAGAATCCCGACGTTTGTTTTGGTAAGTTAGTGTTAAAAGTACCTTTGATTAATACCTTTTGTTTCTAAATTTCACGATATTCTTATCTAGGGCATGTTTCTAAATTTTACAATGTGCAACAATCATTGATGTATTCCTAGTTAAAAATTTAATGGCGCATTCGCCTAACTGCCAACTCTTCGACCCACATCTTTAATAAAATTAAAACCGCTGAGTGAACCTGGCATATGGGCCATTTGTTAAGCAATTAACAAATTGTGTTACAAACGACAAGTATAATAAGGTGAGTTGCGATATTTTCATCCCATTACAAAATACCAAGCATATAAAAATAAAGACGGTTGGGTTAGTTTGAGTTGTTCACCCCCAAGAAACATTTTAAATATCTGCAGGCTTTTAAAGTGTACAATAGTTCTAAGATGATATTTAAGTTATATATGCTATGGGTGTTTTAATAAAAAAGCCAAATATGGTACTAGATAAAAGAAACTAATGACTTTATATGTCTTTCAGATTGCGTTAGATTGCTATATACATTGCGAAACTGCCCTTAAATAATCTAGGACCTAAAATATCTTTAGCAAAGTAATAAAGGATTGCAAATGTTTTATAGGAAAATTTAGATTTATTTAGATCTTAAATAAACTAAAAGCCTATTTTTGATAGTTAAAAATGAAAACGATAGATACTTTAAAATGCGGAAGTAACAATAAAATTGTTCAAATATTAAAAATTGCGATTTTCACTTCTGTTAATTGCAATTACACTGACGGACATACAAAATGAGCCACTATGATTTTAAGTACTTTTTGTGACATCATATATTTTTATCCGCTTAATGGGTTTTGATAGGCTTTCCAATATCGGAGCTTTTCACTGGTGTAGTTTTATTTTTCAGTCATTAAATTCAATATAGGCGATAAAATAAAAAATGCTATTTTTGCAAAAGTTCAAACTGTGACGCGATTCTTTCCAGGTTTAGTAACGTAATCACACACGAGAGGAAAGGCTGGTGTTTTCTCATTTTTCTTTTTTTATTTATCCTCTTCTCTTGAACAGTTTTTTAGTGAAATCACTTTTTCTGGAAGACTACATCTTTTGTTTTTTCCTTAGCTTACATAGATCTGCAAAACCTCAGTATACACCTACCTACACATTCGTAATTATACTTGATGCGACAAAAAGTAAGTGAAGTACCATATAAGAAGTTATTAAGAAACATACAATAAACAATAAACTAACCCAAATTAACAAAGCAAGAATTAGCTTGTTATTTCCGGAACATTCTAGTTATATTAAGCACATATTTAAATCAATGTTTCCTTTTTGTTAATTATCCATGACAATATAATTAACACCTAATTATTGCTTAAGATAAAGCGATGAAAAAATTTACCAGACAAAACGTATGCATATAACACATCAATAAATGTAACAGATATAAATTTAATAAACTGAAATAAAACCAAATCCATTTAACATATTTTTAATTGCCTAACTTCAACATTCAAGGCAACGAACAACATGAAATAACTTTTTTGATATCCTTAGTGATATCACTATTCGTTTCTTCATCACATCAAGAAAATCTGTATTCATGATATTAGTTAAGTTCTGTCGTAACTGATGAATTTTTTGGACTACATATCGCTCCGTGGTTGCATTCACAAGAACTCTTGGTTGCGACACGTTGGTTAATCGTTTCTTACACTGGATGTAAGTTTGTAAGCGACTACCGGCAATCCTCGAACTAATCTATAATTCGTGCTACTTTACCGTAGTCCAAATTTGTCAACTAATAACTAAGTAATAAAAATCCAAATGAAATTTAAAAATAATCATAAACCATTCAACAGCGAGATGGTCTTCTTTTTCGATCTTAAAACGGCTGTACATCGCCTGGCCATGCTGGATATGCAGTTATTTTGAAAGGATACTAAATCAGCTTTCTTGGACAAAGTTTATTGAAATATTTAAATCAATGAGCCAACGTTTCGGTACTGCTCAGTACCATCTTCAGGGCTACAACAATCAGAGAAAATTGTTTTTTAATATAATAATAAATTATTTAAAATTAAGGGTTGGCATTAGTTTAAAGGACAATAAATTTAATAAATTAATAATACTAACCAATAAAAAATTAAAGTTGATAACTTATTTTTTTTTTGTAAAAATGTTGTCAATATATATAAATGTATGCTTATTAAAATTATATAAATATATAAAAAGGAGAATATTTAAAAAGTTAAAATGTTTTGTTTTACAGAAACAAGAGTCACTACAATACACACAAAAATAGGCATTTACGAATTGTTTTTAACTGGACTATAACTTAAAAAAGACAGGGTGCAACTCAATTTAAAAACACTATTATCTAGTTTAAAAAATATATAATTAAAAGACTTGACTCACCCAGATTATTCCAATTTAGTTACCAACGGTAATTCAGCAAACGACATACTTTACATATTTACAAAAACCACGCATACAAACAATAACAGAGAGAACAATTTCACTCGATCGCAAGCCAAGCGATTCGGTACTGCTAAAAAGCATTAAATATTGCACCTATATGAGTTGGACTACTATTAATTGATGTGGTCACTCCCACCGTTGTAATTATTTTGGGGCTGCGGTAATTATGTTGTGATAAATTACGCTTAGATCTTGGGTGTCTCTATTGAGATTAACACAAGGGCGATTTTTGTGTATGTGGCACATTTCTAAAAACAGTCTCTTTTTGTTGTTAACTTCATTATCTAAGATTTGGACATCCTGAAATTTAAATATATGTCCACTGTCAAAATGGTGTCTGGCCAACCCAGTTTTTGGATTATGCAAATTCGTTATATTGCAATCCCTACGGTGTTCTGAGACTCTATTTTTGAGATATTGCTTCGTCTGTCCAATATAACTATTATCACAAGCCCCACATGGAATTTTGTAAACAACACTGCTCTTATTGTCTTTGCCAGTTTTATCCTTTAAGCATGAAAATAGTTGTTTTGTACTTTTGGTTTGATACATAGCAATTTCAATATTCTCAGTCTTTAAGATTCTTTTGAGAGGTTCTGATAGCCCTTGGATGTAGGGTATTTTATAATATCTTTTTTCATTACGTAGTGAACTTGGTAAATTTCTTGGTTGTTGTGGGCGATGACTCAGTAACCGCAGCCCCAAAATAATTACAACGGTGGGAGTGACCACATCAATTAATAGTAGTCCAACTCATATAGGTGCAATATTTAATGCTTTTTAGCAGTACCGAATCGCTTGGCTTGCGATCGAGTGAAATTGTTCTCTCTGTTATTGTTTGTATGCGTGGTTTTTGTAAATATGTAAAGTATGTCGTTTGCTGAATTACCGTTGGTAACTAAATTGGAATAATCTGGGTGAGTCAAGTCTTTTAATTATATATATATTTTAAACTAGATAATAGTGTTTTTAAATTGAGTTGCACCCTGTCCTTTTTAAGTTATAGTCCAGTTAAAAACAATTCGTAAATGCCTATTTTTGTGTGTATTGTAGTGACTCTTGTTTCTGTAAAACAAAACATTTTAACTTTTTAAATATTCTCCTTTTTATATATTTATATAATTTTAATAAGCATACATTTATATATATTGACAACATTTTTACAAAAAAAATAAGTTATCAACTTTAATTTTTTATTGGTTAGTATTATTAATTTATTAAATTTATTGTCCTTTAAACTAATGCCAACCCTTAATTTTAAATAATTTATTATTATATTAAAAAACAATTTTCTCTGATTGTTGTAGCCCTGAAGATGGTACTGAGCAGTACCGAAACGTTGGCTCATTGATTTAAATATTTCAATAAACTTTGTCCAAGAAAGCTGATTTAGTATCCTTTCAAGTTAAATCTTAGTGGACGTGATTCTATAAAGTATGCAGTTATTTGTTTTTCTTGATCAATTAATGGCCACTCTTCCAAAAGCCTTTGCTAATTATCAATTTCAGGTCGCGCATATATTGGCCTGTCCAGCATACCCGAGACGTGTTCTATGTGACTAAGGTCAGGAGAACGTGCTGGCCAAACCATTCGTTCAACAGTTTTTTTGGAAAAAATATTTACAATTTGCCCTCGATGCCTAATGGGTTGAAGAACGTGGTCAATAATGTCAATATAATTTTGATCATTAACACTTCCTTCAAAAGTACCCAACTTGATTCTTTCATTAACGAAAATTCCTGCTCAAGCTGCTATGAATGATCACCATATAGCTATTTTTGAATCATAAACCGTTTCTTATAACGTTGGCGTAGTTCCCTCCAGATCTTAATTTGGCCGTTGACTTTTTGAGTCTAAACCTTGACTCTAGTGCGTTGGCTACATTGAGACGAATGTGTTTTGTTGGTCGCCTTGATTTAGACTTGTTTTATAAAATCGACCCCGTATTGCTTTTTCAAATATATTTAGATTATGCACTTTCATTAATCTAGAATTTAATTGAGGCGCTGTCATTACATGATAACACCCAGCCTGTAACCCCATAAATCTTTCAAGTGCAGTCGTTGCTTTACATGCTGGAGACCTGCCATGCTTGTACCAGCATCATACTGATTACCTGCTCCACCTCAGTGGATCTTGGATAATATCGAGTCGAATCACTCAGCAAAAACCGTTTGATGTTTTTGCAAAAGCTGCAGCACAGTAAAAAAATACTCTACCTGCAGCGAGCAGTCTACAGTCTGTGGGGAGAGATTCAAAAAGTATTCGCTGATGCGCTTTCCTTGGTTATTATAAGACAACGCGACGCGAAAGTACACAATCCCAGGGCGTTTGCACACTCTCTGTCCCTCGTAGCGGGGCCTCGGTGGCCACCAGTGGCCACGAATCAGATTGATCCGGATTCGCCCCGTCGTCAACCGCTGTCGACAAAATTGAAAATTTGTCTCCAGTGAACCTAACGTATACTTATTTATACCATACTTCTGACATACTCCGACAGCATAACCTTTGTTTGGCACAAACATTTGCCATCTTGTTTTCATAATATTAATTAATTAATCTATCCTTATATTGTGGGAAAATGTACTGTTCTGAAAAAAGTGATATAACTTTAAGACTTTTAAAGATAAAGAGATAAACAAAAAGTAAATGTAGAGAAAAACTAATCTTTACCCTCGTGGAGGTGTGATTACTAAGGCCTCTTTCCGACGATACGGATTTTAGCCCGTCCGGTTTAATTGGTTTTAACGTGAGTGGTGCATTAAAACCTTGTGACAATTAGTTTAATGCACTGCTGGACTACAATAAACCGGACCGGCTAAAATCCGTATCGTCTGAAAGAGGCCTTAGATATACCTGAAAAAATCCGTGCGGCATGGCAGTTGAAACTTTTTGTAAAAAAATATGGCTTTTTATTTTGTCTGGTATATTTAATTAGAAAGACGGAAAATAAAAGTTTGCTACGTAAGTATGTATAGTTCAATATGGGGCTAACCGCTAGTGAAAAGTTTATCAAAGTTGATTAAGCGTATTTAAAAGATAATATTATGATGTCACAAAAAGTACTTAAAATTACAGTGACTCGTTTCGTATGTCCGTCAGTGTATAAGTTAATGCATATTAGGTATTATTGGAGGGTATTGGATCTATCCCAACATTAAAAAATATTTTTAATGGTCTTTTTTATGACATGCGAAATAAAAATATAGTAAAATCGAGTTTATTAACTTCTGGATTTTTTTGTGTCTTTTCTACATATTGTATTATCTTTTTATGTTTGGAAGAACCTATTATTTAAAACATCCACTTTAGGCGCTCTTGTTTCTAAGACCTTTAATTGCGTATTATATTATGAGAAATGCTACCATGGTTTGAATGTTAACGACTCGTTATTTGTTACACTACATATTTACTGAAATAGTTGATTCTATAATTTGTTTTGAGAAATCTTGTGTATTATTTTTATCTGCAGAAAATTATTTTAAAATCAACAATGATAAATCACACATATAAATAGTTAACCCTGCTGATTATTTTGTGGAGATAAATTGATTGATCCTTTTATCTACATTATTTTATCTAGGGCTAACGAAACCTAACTCCGTTGATGATCCCCTAGGTCTTAAAATAAACAATGTTATGTATAATATCCTAGTGCTGGTAGTGACGTAACCAGCAGTTCATTCTGGCGAAATATATCAGTAAATAATTGTAAATTCAGGACAATATTTCAGAATATAGAAAATCAAAACGGGTAGAAATGACAAACTTGTTTTAAAATGAGAATCAATATCTTTTTATAAAATCTGCATTCATAAACAAATTTTAATATCGAAGGTGCCGATGGCTAAATTATATATTTTACTGGTCATTCACTAAAAGACCTATGGCAACCTGTTTGAGATTGTATAATAATTTCTAGAATAGTCAAGTTTTATAATCTATCTATACGAATACATTTTCTTATTTTGTGATTATTCTAAATTGGAAAAATATTTCTGGCTCTTAATTTTACAATGATATTATAGTATGCCAGTAGATTTGATTTGATATTCCAGAGCACTTGTCAATATTGTGTGTCAATCGGAGCGCTAATGGAAAATAAATAAAATACCATTCACTTCGAGATTATCGTCAGATGATCGAAGGGAGGAAGCGATACTGTATGGATTTATTCTGTTGAAAATATCTTTTTCGAGGAACGTCTGGAAATACGACATGACTAGAAATTACTTTAATGAATTTTAACGTTTTTTGAAGCAGTGAATTAAAACCTGAATTGCCCAGATTAAATTGTACATGTATGAATTAACCGTATAACTAATGCCAATAAACCTTTAATTACACTATGAAAATTCAGGTACTGAACCGGGATAGAAAAATATCATAAGGCATCCAAGACATCTATAGAACAAAATGGTTGAAATATTAAAAAATAAACATTTGCAGCAATAAGTGCTTTTCTGACAGAAGAATGTGGCATATTCGCATCAAACGTGCAAGGGCGCATCTTTCTCATAACGCAACGACAGTGACATGTGTTAGCACTAGCATAGCCTAAGGCTATGGCACTAGGTTAGAGCTTAGAGCCAACGCATAGCTGTTTGGGTAAAAGAATATTACGGGAATCTAGTCTTAATCTTAAAATCACACATTTATATTGCGGGCGCTCTATGGCAAATTGCGATCTGTACGTTCGTACCAATAAATTTTGAGAGGCAACCCCATGAAATTGTCCTTCTTAGGCCAGTACCTAAATGATACTTATAAGTATTGGCTTCTATTCTAAAGTTCGTTATAAAATATAAGAAAACTTTATTAATACCGAGATTGAACGTTCCAAAAAATAGTGAATGAAATTAAAAAATATGCAGAAATGGTTTTATTAGGTTTGTTCTAGCATGAGATTCCGGACGGTTTGAAGCCATCCGGAGTTTGCGCATAGCAATAAAAGCGACGCTCATATTACCATGCGCAAACTCCGTCCGAAATCTCATGCTAGAACAAACCTAATATTTAATTACATGCTATAAAATCATAATAATAAAACTTAATGGCAGTTTTATGTCAAAATTATTGAGCTACCTATCGAAATACATTTAAAATTCTGATAAATAGAAAATAAAAGAATCATCTGTATATGAGCTCTGAGAACTAGGGCTATAACAAAATTTTCTCACAAAATAGTCTACAAGTATTTGTCTTCAAAATTCTCCTAACTTATAATATCACAATAAATTACTACATAAAGCAATAAGGAATTTTTTTATTGCTGATTTCGATAGCCCAAGAAAAAAATAAGAGGACTCGTGTTTTTACTTTTTTTTCTTAGGTCGAAAAATGAGGCAGATACAACGCCATGAAATGTGCTTCTGACGTCACAATGAACATGATTTGTTACGTCGCACCATGCTTAGTATATCTATATATACAAAACTAAAAACTGGAATAGCTCTCATAATAATCACCTTTAGTGGAAATGAAAAAATGCGTATAGTTTTTTTTTCACTGCTCTATAGTTTACAATAAAAAATAATGAGCTTAATTTTTCAGGAGACTTGCTCATTAGTTCTTTTTTATTACGCATGCATCATAATCAACGATTATCGCACGCTGCAGCGTGCTTAAAATGATGATTATGATGCGCCTACTTTTTTAAAGTTTGCTATAGAAACATTTGATC